>JARHVA010000004.1:4695000-5295000 GCA_037957365.1 Torreya grandis | reverse complement strand
CTGAAATCGTCCGCTGATTCAAATTCAGATTTGGTAGATCCTTGTTCATATAGGAATTTTCTTGGTTCTTTTCGGTGTTTTGGTGTGGACTTACATTTACAGTTAATTGATCCGAGTTCGAATTCCACAAATGGGAAAATGGCATGTTCTATGCCAAGCAAGCTTAAACCCTCTGCTTTAGAGTGGCTATGATAAATCAAAAATTTGTAAGTGCCTTACCAAGCAACCTGTTTTGGTGTGGACTTACATTTACAAGTAAGGTGGTTTGAGTTCAAATGGGAAAATGACATGTTCTATGCCAAGCAAGTTTAAACCCTCCGCTTGAGAGAGGCTGCAATAAATAAAAAACTTGCAAGTGCGTTGCCAAAGCCCTGGTATGGTGTTTTGGTGTAGACTTACATTTACAAGTTAATTGATCTAAGTTCAAATTCCACAAATGGGCAAGTGTCATGTTCCATGCCAAGCAAGCTTAAACCCTCCACTTGAGAGGCTACAATAAATAAAAATTTTGTACGTACCTTACCAAGCACCCCGATTAGGTGTTTTTGTGTGCTCTTACTTTTACAAGTTAATTGATCCAAGTTATGTATCTTGTGAATACAGAATCAAATATTCATTTT
Source organism: Torreya grandis (assembly GCA_037957365.1). Taxonomy (NCBI): domain Eukaryota; kingdom Viridiplantae; phylum Streptophyta; class Pinopsida; order Cupressales; family Taxaceae; genus Torreya; species Torreya grandis. Next base: position 5,294,380 of record JARHVA010000004.1, on the reverse strand, counting down.
GTAGGAAATACCTTGAGCTAGTTCATGATTAAACCAAGGTAGATTCATTGGAAGGCTCTAAAGCATCTTTTCTGATACTTGAAGGCCACAACAGCGCAAACTTTAAGAATTAGAATTTTCTTACAATTATCAAATGGTAATCAAATCTTTTCAATATAAAAAATAAGAAATTTTGTATTGTAGTCGAATCTGAAGGAAAACATAAAATTACCACTGATGGCTGTATATTTTGGCGAATGTAACGACTTTATATGCATTTTATTGGAAAACTTGGTGAATATGTTTTTAAAAACATGTTGATTGGTGAATCTATTATTCGAATTTTTGTGAAAAATTAGCCATTTGGCGAAAAATAGCCCCTAAAAATTACAATGGACCACAATTCATTATGGCATGAGGTATGTGGGAGATGGCGAGATTGTGCTGCATAGTTTTGTTGATTCTGATTGGGCAGGAGATGCAAGTACTAGGAAGAGCACTACTCAATTTTGTTTCAGATTGGGCTCAGGTATGATTTTCTGGTTCAACATGAGGCAGTCGTCAGTTGCACCCAGTTTATTAGAGGCAAAGTATAAGGCAGCCTTATCTGCTAGTTGTGGGGCCATATGGCGCCTCAAGTTGATAGCATAATTGTTCGACGAGTTCTTGGAGCCTACAGTTGTCTACTATGACAATCAGAATTGCATCAAGCTCTCTAAGAATCCAGTGTTTCATGATCATTCCAAACCAATTGATATTTGGTACCATTTGCTCATAGATAAAGTTCAGAAGGGGGCAGTGATCCTTGAGTATGTTCCTTCAGATTTGCAGGTGGCAGATATTTTGACGAAGCCCCTGGCTAAGGGGATGTTTGAGATGTTGAGGGAGTGACTTGGCTTGGTAGAGAACACCTTCCTCACAAAGGAGTGTTAGAATTTTACCTGTGATTGCTTTGCTGTTGTTATCCTCAGCATGGCGCACTTATCAAATTAAGAAAAACAATTAAATAGGCATATATTATTATTATTAGACATGCTAAATGTAGAGCTGCTGTTATTATTAGACATGCTAGATCTAGGGTTGCTGTTATTATTACACATGCTTTTCAGATTTAGAGTAGTTGTTATTATTAGAGTGTTTAAATATATTGTAACTCTAGCCTTTTTCATTTATAAAAGCAAAGTAGGGTGGGTGAGTGATCCATAAAGTTAGGTGCAGTATTTTGCAGTTCTTTCTTTCGGACTCATATACAAAGTTGACATGTGTTTGAGTAAGCAATCTGTTTGCTGTACTACACTGTTTTTGTGCAGTTTTAGTTTACATAGTCCAATTAATGACTTGAATTTTTTGATTAAATGCAGTATTATAAATTTTCAATCCAGTTTTCTGAGTCTAACTGCATGCTGCCTTGAGAGATGTTTAGTTAAGATTTTGTTCACTGTAAGTGCAGATCTGCACATCATAAATTAAAATTTAACAACTTCTAAACCCCTCTTTAGGGATGCATTGAATCATAAAATATATAATATGCTTGGTGATCTGTTAGGTTGAATATATATCTATTCTAAAATGTTATATTTTAATTAAATTAGGTCAGCCAGAAATATAATAAAACCTTACTTATCTGTTTATCTATTTAAACAATTAGTTAATGTTGTCAGATTGCTCCAAGATCTATGAACGTCCAAGATTGCATGAAAAACTTAGGAGTGGGTGAGAGCAAAATCTCCATAACAAAATTTGCATCAAATGCATCCAAAGCTTCATTAATTGATTAGCTAAAAAGTACAAATGAGGCACATTATATAATGAGAGATTAGGTCACAAAAAAGGTAACAACTCAACTCACAAGTAGAAAATATATTAAGTGTATTTCCCCTAATGACCTTTACAACCTCAATCAAGTTGACTAGCAATCGTGTAGGTAAAACCGAAGCGAGAAAAATCCTACACTAACAAATGCTGCAACTGTCTTTAGCAATGAAATTATTTTGATTACTAATCGTTTTCCTATTAAAATCATTAATATCATTCTTTTTATTATCATGACATTAACATTATCATTATAATTATTACATAATGGGTTTCCAAGTTACAATGTTTCTCTATTATATCTGCTTCCCTAAGATGTTTCCTTGTGAAGTGGCCTGGCAAGGACTTCTGATTTTTCAATGCAAATATGATGTTGACTTATGTGGATGTTTGGCAAGTGAAGATTTTCAATCCTGTTTTTACTGTGTTCTTTTATCATTGTTTGGATGAATCTTCTTAATTCACTGATGTAAGGTCCACCACAAGAGCACAAAACAGGGTATACACAGCTTTTAAGTAAAGGGTCAAGATGCGCTTTAGTTGAACAATGTTAGTTTTTCAAGACATTCATTAGCAGAAATGTTGTGTCAATGCCCTTCTGCTTAAGGATCTTGGAAGTTTTGTTTGTTCTTTAGTTGATAAATAGGACCTATGGTTTTCGACCATATTCTTTTTGTTTATATTTGTTACCTTTGCAGGGATGAGGATATTCTCTAGCCCTCATAAAGGGATTATCAATTTGTCTACTTGTGTAGTCATTTTTCCCAAGAACGTTTGTCAGGTATTTCCTCTATGCAGTACCTTGCACGTATCTCAGAATTCCCTTTGCTGGTTTCTAGTGTTCAATCTTCAGAACTTTCATGAAACTGGAAATTTAATTGACAGCAAACCCAAGACGAGGCCTTGTGGCTGTAAGGTATATCTAGTTGCACACCAACTTTAAAAAAACAATTTGTAGGTCTGTTTTGAATCACTGTTGGCTGATTATACTTGGCTGGTCTCCACAGTACTGGAAACCTGTTCACAATCACTCATATAAACGTTTTCCAACAATTTGTTATTATAAGTCTTTTGAGAAATGAAAATTCCATTACCAGTTAGCTGAAATTCTACTCCTAGTAAAAATGTTAAGAGATAAACCTGTCATTTCAAAGTAGAGCACAAATCTGATTTTACCTGCTGAATTATGCAAGACTGGTTACATTTGACAATTAAGTCGGCTACATATAAAATGAGATTAACAACATAATCATTAAATTTTTTGACACACGGATTGGCATCAGAAGGATGACTTCTAAATCCAGATCTGGTAATGTGAAGTTCAATTTTTACAAGTCAGGCACATGGAGCCCACTTCAATCCATAAAATCCTAAACTAGCTTGTGTGGAAGGTGTTCTTTACTTGGAACTTGGAACCTTTTTATGCTAATACATATGCAACTCTTCCTCCAGGTTACCATTGAATGCGCTCGTTATGTCCATTTGGTACAGCTTCCGTTATAGCTTTGGGAGTGATGAACTTTCAGTATTTGGAGGCATTATTAGCTTTGGCATTAAATTTGTTGATTGCCAATTTATTCATCGAATGTGCTCCCATTTAATGACATTTCTTTGAAGTGTATCGTGTATTTTGAACTATGCATATCTCCTTCAATTGATTTTAGGTAATATTGAGTCATTTGTCTTTCAATAAAATTTACATGAAACGTGGAAATGGAAATGGAAACATGGAAACAAGACACCCCGAGTTTTATGAAACTGAGAATCATCTAATTTTAAAATATAAAAAAAATTGAAAGTTGGGAAAATGTATAAAAAATAGGAAAATCCAGATTATTCACATAGACACCAACAATATTAGAATTAACTATTTATACAAAATTCCACGCACATTACTTAATACAACGTCAAAAATTAGCCATTATAAGATAGGCTATACATGGAAAACTCAAAATGGGCAATATAAATGTGTAAATACATAGGTTAATGTTTTATTTTTTAGTAAAGGAGATCTCAGTTAACAACGTTATTTCACATGGTAGGATTTTTGATATAGACAGAGATACAAGTATCGTATGCTAGTTTCTCACAAGGTTGAAAGAATGACTACTCTAAATCTTCAACTCTAGATTCTTGAATGGAATAGATGGAGAACGACCATCTATTTATACACACATGAAATCATCTTAAGAGTGGGCGTTACGAGACATGGCACCTCACATGGAAGTTGCAAGTGTGGAAAGGGAGAATGTAAAATGAAGTTATTCTTCTGACATTGTATGACAAGTGTTTATGGGTTAATATGACAAACCATGATAGCTTCTGCCACCATATGACATGTACCTAGAATGATAGAATATGAAAGATGTGTCATAAGAGGGAGAAAGGATTAAAAGAATAAAATAAATCAAATTTACATGCCCTCATGGTCCACTTTCAAATAATAGGACCTCACATGAACTTATGATATCAGAAAGAATGCTCTTTAACATTGGAATTATACATTATTTCTATCACTGCGAATAATGTTTAATTTATTGTCCCTGCAACAGTGTTGTGATTTGGACTCTGTGAAATCTTGGCAAGGTGTTTTGTTGACTTGGACTCAGGCTGGGTGAAAAAACTCGGTCAATACTCTGCAATTTAAAAACAATTTAACACAGAATTTTTTTTTAATGGTTTTTTAAATTATGAATTATTTTTTGTTTCTTTTCGCAGTCTAAGCTGAGTCTGGCATTCGGGACTCTCTAGTCTGTGGAAACTCCATTCTCAGATTTCAGAATCGTCAAGTCTGTGAATTGAGGCTGCACAGTGCAGACCAGCTGAGACTGACTAATCTTGTGGCTTGGCGAGTACTTGCCGGGCCTCGACACTATGATCTGTAGTTGTAATATAACTGAACTCTGCTACTCTGCTCTACACCTGCTCCTAGATGAATGGTGACACACCTCCATATCGTTAGGCGTAGCATGGAACACATGGTTCATGGAAATCTGAATGATACTCTGACTATCACAAAATAATATTGTATGATAATTTTGTACACAGCTAGGATCATTCGTGGATAATTAGAATGAAACTCTGATTAGCTAACAATTTTCACAGATAAAAGTATTTGGCTCATTTAAAGACCACCTTCCTCAGATGTCTTGTCCAGATACATTCTTTTGTAAACTTAGCTAACACTTTTCACAGACAAAAGTATTTGGGTCATTTAAGGACCACCTTCCTCAGATGTCTTGTCCAGATACATTCTCTAGTGAAAAAGTAAAAGTAATCGCTCAGGAACATATTTACTTATCTTTTTAGTATGGTTTTAATCCATGTCTTTTCCATCTACAATGGCTGCCTAACTGCAGCTGTTTCAGCAATCTTTGCGGTCTGTTGCATGGTTGTTTTGCTTTCAGAAATGGTTTTGCAGGCCAAACAACCTTGCTTGTGGAAATTGCCATGTATTTCTGGTCATTTTGGTTCATGTTTCTTGCAACACAGAATTTGATAGATTGCCAAGAAACACCCATTTACGACCTGCAACATGTCTATGGTTTAAAAGTGTAACGGAATTTTGGTCGAAACATCACATTTCTTACAACTAGGCATTTATCACGTTTATTCAAACTTAAGTTGGTTATAATAACCACTACTAACTGAATTCATTAGATCATGTTATGTTTCAAAGTGTAAGTTACTAGCCTACTAACTTTTGTCTTATATTTCAAACATTGTCCGTGAACTTTGTTGCAACCTGCAAAAAAAGTGACTAAATTGGAAAAATGTATGAATCCCACACTAGTGTATTTGAGAGATTAGTTTTTTTGTTTATTGTGTTTTTCTTGTTTATCATTTCGTTGCATTTTTTTTGTTTTAATTTTTACTTGGTTGATTTGTGGGACCCACAAGAAGACCCATCAAAAAGTATTTTCTCTATCAGAAATGCTCATCTTCAGCCTGGAAATGACTGAGAAATGTGTTTCCGAAATGGGAAATGTATGAGAAACATTTCTGTCATGTTTCCTGTATTTCCATTTTGAAAATGTTTCCAAGGACAGAAACTCGGGTGGCATTTCCTGCAGCTTAACTTCCAAACTAATTTGTATTGGACATGAAAGAAAGCAAGGTTATGTTTCCAAAATTTAATGTACGAATTGTCATATACATATCCTGTAAATAGCAATAGGTTCTTGCACAAACAAACGATGCCATTTGGATGGTAGAGTTCACATTAAATTGATTGGAGCACATTAGCCATACTGTAAATCATGGCCTGTCAAGAACCATTTCAGTGTCTTGACTAAATAAATGTCATATTATAATATCCTGGAAATCTGCAATACGTTTGGTAGATCAAATATTGTTTACTCTTACACTTATTTATTGAACACAGGATGTGCTTTCACATTTTCCAGGTTTTTAGGTCCTCGTTCCACAATTTTATGAGTTTGGAGGAGATATGGTATGTTTTCAATCTTGATGTGGATGTGTTTCAGTCATTCCCAGACCTTCAAAGTGTCATTGTCTCTATTTATATCAAAATAAATAGTTTTCGGTATTATCTACTGTATGAGACCAGGGATTGCCAAATAAGAATGCTGTCCAATAGATATATTGATCAAATATACAGAAAGTTGGCTAATAGTATGGTATTATGTTACCAATTTGCTCTGTGTTACCCACCTGGTACTAGTCTGGTATGTACTCGGTTTGGTTGTGGGTGTGATTTGCCTACAGGTTTGCCTTGGGTACGTCCAGGATGGTCTGCGTACTTCTGGGTTCTTCTGCTGAAGGACTTGGGCATACCCAAACTGACTTGGGCGTTCTTGGGGCGAACCCACAAAGTTTTGCCTTCTAATTTTATATATATTTTTTTCGCAATTAGACTTGTTATGATAAAAAAAATACACTTACCAACTAAGTCATTGCATTCGAATTTGTGTTTGAACTTGCTGAGGAAAGAATTTGGAACTAAAAAAATTGAGATAAATTTCGGCTAATAGAAATATACTTATTTTTCAAAATATACCAACACACCATTTAAAAAACATCACATTTCATATTAATAAACGTGTCAAAATAACTTTCAAGTTTCCACCAAGTATCTAATTAAAACTTAAAAGAATTAATGTTTTGTTCAAAATGATTTAATGATAAATTGATAATCTGCTTTCCTAAATTCTACATTGGCTCAAAACGAAAGCATACAAGGAAAATCAGAACATAAAAGCTAATTTAGATTCATATCAATTTGTGTTCTCCTCCTGCTGTCAAATAGAATAAAATCCATCCAAAATTTCAGACAAAACACATTGAGGTGATTTGGCTGTTTTCCTAAATTCCACATTGACTCAAAACGAAAGCATACAGGAAAAATCAGAACATCAAAGCTAATTTAGATTCGTATCAATTTGTGTTCTCTTCCTGCTGTCAAATAGAAAAAAATCTGTCCGAAATTTCAGACTCCAAATTTTATCTTAAATTGATTGAGAAACGAAAAAAAAAGAAAAACATGTTTAATACTGAATATTAATACTAATACCAATATTTAAAATGTTTTTAGAAAGTTATAGGTCATCATTGGAGTATTAAACTTCTCTATGGGCTAAGGCCCACTTGTTACATAAAAAAACTCTAGATCATCAAGGTGCTTGGCTCAATGTCATCATCAAATGCTTCATCATTATCAACTTCTTTAGTTTCATTTTCAACCTCAAGTCTCATGTCTTCCTCAGCACAAAGAAAAATAACGTCATCTTCATCAGAAGAATTTAATAGAAAATGTTGAAGCTTTTTTTTTTTAGAATATGCATCTCTTGTCAAATTTGTCATGGTCAATCACAAATTGCTACAAACTCAAACAAGATCTCTTTAGTGTTCTTGGTAACAATTTATTGCTTTTCTTTGATTGAACATGGTTAAAGCTACTACAGTTCCTCTTATATGTTGATGAACTTACGTTTTGACTCAAGATTCAAATTACAAAATGTTGTAGCTTGGGAATATCTGCCCCATAGAATCACCACCATTTATCTCCATCCATGTCCTCCATGTCATTTATTACTAATTGGGTTCCAAATAACCCATCTCCTCCCCTGTATGCCTTGAGTGGCTCTCTTGTTTTCTTTGCATTATCTCGACTAGGAACCAGTTTTTCAATCACTGCATAAATCCCAACCATGACTTCACGATCACTTTCTCTTTGAATGTGATATAATGTCGGCTCCAAATAACATGTTGCATGCAACTGGGTATGCATCATTTTCTATCTTTCATTACAAATATCCCATATTTCATTGTATTCAGCTTCCACATTATTAAAAGCCTTTTGAATGGCTTTTTTACAACGGTTTGTACCCTCATAAACCATGCCAATCCAAGGAATGTTAGCATTAACTATGTAAAACATGTGAACTACGAGTGCACACATTTTTAGAACCTTATTCGTATTTTTTCAAAAGTCATGGCTTAGGATGATTTACTCTACATGCTTACTTTTGCAACCTTTTACAAGAACATGATCTTCCCACTCTTTGCTACAAACAACAGGCCATAAAGCTCCTTTCTGTTCAACCACTCTTTTCAAAGTGATAAAGAAAGAGACAAACTTTGTGTCATATGGCTTCAACAATTCCTTGCTTGCATGCGTCCTATATTCACTTAATGTGAGGTGATGATTTTTTATGAAATTAACAATTGTTCTTGCTCTTTGCACTGTCTTGTGTACCCAAGGAAATTTGGCCAAGTTATCTAGTAATAAATCAATGCAATGCTGCGCACAAGAGCTCCAATAAATATGTGGGTATTTTTCTTCTATCAATTTTTTTGCCCCCACAATTGCTGGCACTATTAGTAATAACTTGGACCACATTTTCCAAATCAATTTCGAGAATTGCTTCATCGAGAATGCTGAAGATATACTCAAAAGTTTTTGTATGTTCCATGGCATCAATTACCTTAATAAATACAATGCCTTTAGGGCAATAGACCAACACATTGGTCAATGGCCTTTGACATGTATCTGACCAACCATCACTCAAAATGGTGCACCCTGTTGACTTCCAAGAGTCTTTAATGTTTGTCAATTTTTTAGTGACCCTGTCTTTTGATCTCTTCAAAAGAGTTGTCTTTAGAGCTTCTAAACTTGGTGCTGTGTACCTTTTGCCATATGTTATTGATTGTTGAATAGCATTTTTTAAAATAAGGGCTCTTAGCAACATTAAATGGAATGATTGATTCGTAAAAGAAATCAACCCATGCATCATCAACCTGCTCCTTTTCTATAGGTTTCCATAAAATTTTCAGTGTTGTTGCTGCACTACATTTTTGCAGCATTACTAAACTTGTGGACATGCCGGAGGAGTAAGATGTGTGAAATTTGGACCTAAAAAGTTTCTCTTGGATTTGATACTTTTTTGTGCCTTTCTTTGAGTTGCTACTAGTGAACTATTGTAGTCTTTCTCCAATGTTGCTTTTATTTTAGGTGTCATATTCGAACATGCTTCAACACCACCTCTTTTACCTCTTAGTATGCCAAAAAGATGGTTTATTACCCTTGTTAATGTCGCTGTAAAAGAGTGCTGACATAACTTGCAAGTGACGTTAGATTGACTGTCACGGTTCATATATTTCCATCCTTTCATTGATGATTTTGGGGGTGCCATATTGAAGTTTGAGGTAGCCTTTAGGGCAGTCTATGTTTTATGCTCAGTTGTTTGCTATTCGCAGTTTGCAAGTTGCAACGTTACTGTCAACAAAACTCAATATTGAACCATAACTGTTAAATGCCAAGGAGGTTAATATGTAACTGGGCTGAATCTAGTATGGAAGAAATGAGATATCCTAATTTGAAATTGCTATACACCAGCCAAATAACAATATAGAACCGTGCTGGCTTGACTTTGCATATCAGTAAAATGCCATAGTTTCAAGAGTCCAGTAATTTTTTTTTCAAACAATCTGAAGCCACTTGAGATTGTAAGTTTACTCTCTCAATTGCAAGAGAAAAGATAAGTTGAATATAATCAGGGTTTTCAATAATTCCAAATAAATATATCTTGTATGAGTAAAATCCAAATTTTTGAAAGACATATTTCCAAACAAAAATATGTAATATGAGTACCATGGATATACTGTAAAATGCCAAGTAAATAGTAGCAGAGTCAAGTAAAATGCCATAGTTTGCATGTGTATGCTTGTGTGGGCGATTTTGAGTTGAATAAGAAAGTTTTTTAGTTATAGTATTTAGCACATAAAATTGTTAAATGAGTTGCCCCTCCCCTCTATATCTGATATATATTGTGCCACCATGGTGGAGTTGGATGTAGCGTGGAGTCACAAAGTGGACAGTGCAGCGTGGAGTCTTTGAAGTCTGCTACATTGGATGAAGCATGGAGTTGATCACTTCGAATGCCTCGAGATTGTTTGGGAATTGTGTGGAGTCAAACACTGTCTTCACTTGCCGTTGAGTGGACTATGGAGTCTGCTGCTATTTTCCTGTGAGTTCGATGGTTAAATAAAGTCTCATTAAAAACTGCTAGTGAAACACGAGCGTTTGGAATGTTAGAAATAAAGAAACGAGGTGACTCAGGAAGAAAACAACAGGAAAACCCTAAAAAACACGAATTTTTGTTAATTTCCATCACTTTGAAACAAATTTCAATGATTTTCAAGGATTTTTTGATTAAATTCGTTTTTGAAATTCAAGACGAATTTAAATGAATTTCAAGGTTTTTTATGTAGTTTGGCGAATTCTGAACTTCTTCCAGTAAGTTTAACGAATGTGATGACTGAGTTTATAAACCTTAAAAGTTGCTAAAAACTCAAAAAGATAACATAAAACAAAAATTGCCTCTCATTATACCAAAAGCGAAAAAGTAGCATTCGGCATTCAGGTTCAGTTTGAGTGCAGGTTTGAAGAATCAGGGTCATTAGTACGACATTTTTTTGCCTTTGGTACCGCCATACAAAAAATATATGTAAAAAGTAAAAAAAATATAGAAATTGTAGCCTAGTGTTTTATACTAGTGTTGTGTTATGTTATTGTTTTGAGTTTTTTAACAACTTTTAGGGTTTGAAGGTGTGTCTATTTCATTAATTTAAGTCTAATTGTGGAAAAAAAGGCAAAAACTTGCAGGTTTGTCCCGGGTTCTTTTGCAGAAGAACCCAAACGAATCCGAGTTGTCCATGATGAACTTGAGTCAAATTTGTAGAGGCATTAGACCCGTACCCATACTGGGGACCATAGTTACCAGGTCTGAAAATCCGAATACATTCAACAAGGAAAAAAATCTGAAAAATTTGAAATTCTTGAAAAAGTTCGGAAAAATCCTAATTAGAATATAGACATATATATGGGCACAATTTTTTAAATATGCAAAATTGAAAAATACAATGCAAACAATTATAACATAAAATAAAATGTTAATATTATATAATATGTAAGGTGTTTGTTTCTTTTTCTACAGAAAACTCAAGGAAAAATTTGGGAAACGGCAAGACTGAACTTATTCCAGCTGGCACTGATTTGGTAACTATGTTGGGGACGGACTAGGCCAAGATATTGCAAGGGTGGGGGACAAATCAGAAACTTAGGCATTAGTTAATATATATCATGACATTTGGCATTTGGTTAGCATTATCAATTTATTAGTAGTGTTTTTGTGGTTATACTATTTATTATATACATACTATGTGGTTAATTCTTGTTTATTAGGTTGGAATATTTTTTATTATATATATATATATAATGAGTTCGGATAAGGTGAATCAGGTTTTCCAGTACAGCAATTTTATTTTGACCCTAGGTATGGCTTGGGTACAACCATATATATATGAGTTCGGATAAGGTGAATCAGGTTTTCCAGTACAGCAATTTTATTTTGACCCTAGGTATGGCTTGGGTACAACCATATATATATATATATGGTTGTACCCAAGCCATACCTAGGGTCAAAATAAAATTGCTGTACTGGAAAACCTGATTCACCCCAAAACGAACCAGCTACGAAGGTGGTATATGGTAGCAAAACTCAGGCAAAAAAAATATTATTATTATTTTTTTTCATTTTTCCCAGATACTCGAATAAATTGAATGTCTTTTTTTGTACTGCTCTAAATTTATAGCAGGTATCACAACTACACTAAATGCCTCTATAAAATTTAATATAAGACGAGCTTTATAATAACTCCTAAAACTTATAATATACAACAAAACTTGTAGTATATGATGGGAGGCCTTTATTTGCTTGAAACAAAATCCACACGTCATTTCTTTTCTACTCGAATGTATTTTACATATTTTGGGATCTCTTGTTTCTTAATTTTTATAAACATGGCTAACACCAAGAGACGAGCTTGACAAACTTACATCTCTGGGAGGTATGTTCAATTTTACAAAAAAATATTAACCGGGAAAAATATAAAAAATTTGAAATAATCAGGTAATGGAGATTGAAATACATCAAAATAAAGAAAAAATTTAGTCATTTTGACACTCTTCTGCCTTTTTATTTTGAAAAAGGTACTGATTTTTAATAATCTGGTTTTGAAAAAGCCACTGATTTTAAAATTCTCTCTATTTTTTCAGTCATTATCAGCTCATAAAATTCATTAATCATCAAATTTGGAAAACATTGGAGTGGTTATATCCTTGTGTCCTACACCAAATGCTTTTTCGACTTGATTCTGTGTACGCATTTTCAATTTGTCAACGCATGGTTGTCAATGGTCCTAGTATTAAAATTCTCCAGGCGTAGGAAGATTGGCAAGGATTGATTAACTCACAAGCTTTTTCACAAGATTGAAACCTTGGTGGGTACAAAATCAAACCATAATATATAAGGTAAAGAGAAAAGTTCTCTTGTTCCCACAAGGGATCACATGAGCCAAGAAGGGATCACATGGTGTTTTGCCATTGAACATAATTTGCTGAAGCCAATCAATAACTGATCATTGTGTCAATTTTATCTCAAATCTGATTAGACTTTGAGGCCATTGCCTATGATGTTATAATTTTGTAACTTGTGATTCGATTTTGATTTTCTTTTAACTTGTTTATTGTTGCGTTGCAATTTAGTAGTAACCAGGACGCTAGTCCTTCCACGCTCTCTCCAACATCTAACGAATCAACCCCTGCATTGACATATCACACAAGGGAGACCTGTGCGCTCACTCGAGGCACAAAGATGGGAAATAGGGGTATGTCAGGGTTAGTTGCATGTCCAGATCCTTTTGTTTTGTCGTTTAGCGCACGTCAGCACAGTTTCTGACAGTTTGTGCATGTCATGCTGACAGTTTGTATGGGGCACATGTAGGTTATTGGTTTAGATTGTGCATGCCACTCCTTGGCTATGGTGCTGTTATGTCTCTACATGCTGTGCGCTTGTGCGCGTTAGTCTTTTGGGACTTAGCCGATTTTGGGGGCCAACATCATACCTCACTAAACCAATTGTTTGTCCCTAGACAACCAGTCCATCTCTTGCTTGCTTTCCTCGTGCAATCCAGTTGCCCGTAAAACTACACCATAAGCAATGGCTTCATGCCGATTTACATTTTTCGGCAAGCCCAGTTTGGCGCAACTCCTCATGAGACACTTTTCATTATCCTTGCAGCAAGTAAAAACTTGCACATCATTTGCTTGTCTTTCTTATCCCTGACTTCGGGTAGTCAAAATCACACCCCCTTGTGTGGAACGACTTGGGTTCAACTGTACATTGTCTTTTGCGTTTTGAAGTACATGCTCCCTCTTTACTTTCTTGCCAAGTCTCCTCCAAGATGACTCTAGCTTCTTTGTTTTAGGGAGCATGTCTGTTGTTCGCAGGTCCCATTCGCCTAATGGCCCTTCCCGCCATCTCACCATGTGCCCTTTGTGCATTTCTTCCAGCACCCTTGTGCCCTTCTCCACTCAGCGTGCACAACATCTCATTTAAGGGTCTCTATAGCCCAACAACTTATTCATGCCTCCAAGGGCCATGTTCGTTGAGTTTGGATGTGTGGATTTCATCCAATTGATTACTGCTATTGGTAAGCCACTTTTCTTGCCATTAAATCTAGGTTGCCCTTAAAGGAGAGGTAAAGCCATTAGGAACAGGGGCCGAGCACCTTTTTTGGGCTCCTCAATCTCTACCCTTGCCCAGGGGGATTACTGACTTCTTGTCACCTTTCGGCGAGTCTAAAGGAAGTCCCTCCACCTCGTAGGTGAACAACTCCACCACGCGTTCTCTTGGCCTGCGACATTACCTATTTTCATTGGTGCAACACTGTGATCACCATTCTTCAGTCGCTTCCTCTTCCTCTCCAGGCCTTCATGCGAGGGTCTTTGGCAAGATCCACATGTCTTCTCATGTGCTTCTCGCCCTCTACCCATCTACACTTGATGAAGGGCATTGACTCCTCTCTGAGTCATCTCCCACATGACCGTTCCACTTAGTCGACTGTCTTCTTAGCCTTGTCCTTGCTGCCTGCAGGTTCTTGATCTTCCTACGATCTCCTAAAGGGGTGGCAGTCAACACTTTGCAACTTTATTTATACTTATTTCCCACACAAATGAAAGAAAAGTGTGTGGGGCCTCTAAGTTCTTTCGGTTGTAAGAGGTCTTCGTCGGCTTTCTCCTCAACTCGGGGCCTTCTTGCCTGCAGTTTTTTAGAGCTCTTGTAATCCACAAAGCTCAGCCCCTAAGCCTTTGTCCTTCTCCACCCTCTGAGCTTTTCAGCTTCTTCACACAATCAGAGCCTCTTAGCTTCTCCTGCTATCTCACTAGCAGAATGCTTCAAGAACACTACCCTCTTTTTACCATTGACTTCTTTCAGCGTAACATCATTTGGCAACTGTGTCTTGGGCCAAATGCCCGTTTTTATAGTTGCAAAGGGTAAGTCACTGGCTGGTTCAGTCTACAGATCGACAATTGTCCTTTTGCTAGGTCTATTGCCTATTTCCACTATCTATACTTAGGGTAGTCTGGTTGAGTCATAATTTGGATTTTGAAATTTTGATAGGTAGCATGCCTTAGTCATGCCTCAAGCCCTTCCACTCTTGTCCTTCCCTAGTTGAGTCACTCCTTGAGTTGCTCAACTTTGACAACAATTAATTCGGATCGGCCCTTTAGGTCTGTTGTCCTTTATTTTCCTTGGTCAAGTCACTGCCAGTTGTCACTTCATCCAGCTAGCCAATTGGTTGTTTGTTGTTTTTTGTTGTAGGGCTTGGCATCTATCACTTCATGTTGTACCCTTGACTTATTCTGCATGCCAACTCCTTCCGCATGCTATCCTTCTCCCTCACGTGTTCTCTTGCGTACCTGTCTACTTGCCTCATCTTTTAGGCTTTGCTTTTCCTTAGTCATTCCCTTGGCGTTGTTTTTCCCTTCTTTTGGGCGTTATCTCTATCTCACACTAAAACTTGCACTTGGTCCTCTAGTGCAACAATGCTCTGTTTGTCGGGTGCAAAATGACTTTTTACATTTTAAAGTGCTCTCCCAACCTCACCATAGATACTTAGACGTCTGGCGGCTATGAATTTTCAAAATAAAGCCCCCGCTCGACTCGCTTGGCTAGATTTTAAGAGGTGAGCGTGTCTTATTGCTTGTTGTGCAAAGTATTGAAAACAAATGGCTTAGAAAACCTTATTACATGGCTAGTCTAAGCTGATAATTGATGAAACGCCTGATAGTCTTGTGGCATCTCATCACGACTAGTGCACGATTCATAGCTTGACAGTCCCTTGCACTAGTGGTTTGTCTTGACTTTGGGGCATATGGTAGCTTCCTCTTTGGCCTGTAAGGGAGGGCTTTCCTTGTGCATCCAGGGCACCTTCCTTGCAGTTGAAGGCTGCCCACCCTCACATTCTTCGAAACTCTTTGGTCCGCACGCGCAACCAATACCAATGGCACAAAGACCTCCTTGGAACGTTGTCTCAGTGCAGCGTGCGGCTTCCATGTTTTGTCTTCAGTGGAAGGACCATCTTTGGTATGCAGGGCCTTCGCATTTTGGGATTGGGGTCACAACCGTATCATTAAACATCTTTGGTTGGCCCTTTTAGAGGACGACGTGTTTTTGGCATGCATCACCTCGCACTTAGGTTCAAATAGGGGATTCAAGTGTATTGCCCTACACCTTCCAACGATCTCATATGTTTCCTGTATGGATTGGTCATGAGCAATGCTTGCAGTTTTCGTGTCTGCTTCCACGTCATCTGATCTTAGGGTGGCTTCTTCATTGGGCTGTGCACTCTCCTTGTGCTCCGTGATGATGTTGTAGACGTTGTTGAATGATTACTCGGGCTCCACGCGTTCAACATATGCGGCCCCTTGGTTTGCAGTTAGTGGGATTACCATGCACTCGCTTCCCTTCTCGAAGTTCATGTAACGTTGCTTAAAGCGCAGGTCCCCATTGTTAGCATAACACCATGGCCTTCCTAGCAACACAGGGTAGTTGTCTTATTTGACAAGCTCTATCACCTCAAAGTCAACACTGAACTTGACATCCACGATCTCGATGTTAGCATTGTGTGGAATCCCTATGGGTTGCGCTCTGGTCTTGCTGCCCATGAAAAAGAAGTGAGGTGAGGGCTGCATCGTGGGACTTCCCATGTTCTGCCATGCATCTCCTATGAGGACCTTCACTTTGGCGCCAATGTCCATTAGGATGTCACAGAGTGGCCATCCATTTATCTTAGCATCCACGAGCAACTCCCGATCATAGCTTGCGCTTTGAGTGATCTATCTCGCACCCTCATGCTAGGTATAGGATTAGGACATCCGCTGGCTGTGTGTTGTCACATTATGCCAGGAGGTTATTCAACACGGGAATCATCCCCTTACAATGTAGACGAGCTATCAGGTCAGCAAGTTCACCAACTTGCTTCTCATGGGCATGGAGTTCTCTTTGAGCTTTCTCTTCCATCTCTTGGGCTAGTCATATATCTCCTTGTAGGCTTTGGATCACATGCAAGGCCAAACTCAACACCTCTGTTTGCTGTGACGCGTTGGGTTCCTAGTGCGTTAATCCGGCTTTGGGACCTTTAGGCGCACACCTTGGCCTTGGCTATTTTTTGGGAGCTGCTGCTTTCTGCGCAATCGCGCCATCTTTCTTCTCCTTTGTTTAAATAGGAAGAGTCTCCCTATTATTCAGGTCCTCACACCATGGAATTATTCCAGCTGTCTAGAAGAGTTCCATTGTGAAGTTTTTGCCTCGACAGTTGTCTTTTATTCATGCTTTTGCTCATTTCCAGCAGCTCGTATGTGACTGTGCAATAGTTGAGCACCTTATATAGATTTTGTGGCTTTGTTGTGCCATTGATTTACGTTTGTGTGTGTATGTTCCTCTTGCATATTAATTATGGAATGTTCTATTTGAATTTGTAGCAGCTGTTCAGTACATTATTCCTTTGGATGAGTGTTCGTTACACTAATTTGGTGCGACCTTATTTTTTAATTATTTTCTGTATTTTGCTTTCTTCTCCCTTTTCACCCCAAAAATGTATTAGATTAGTGCTAGAATAGGTGGATCCAGCCTTTCAATCACGGAGGTCATTCTGCTGCTTTGTCCAATGCGGTGAACTTCCCGGCTGTGGTGCGCTCATGCAGGTGCAATATTCATGACATATCTGAGCATCCTTAAATTTGTACATTGAAAATCTCTTAGAACAAATGCCTTAAACCGATCAGCCATTAAAGAAATAGCATAAGTATGGACTTTGGAGTAAATATAATATTATATGTTCTATTTTGAAGTAAATGGTGATGAGATCAAGAAGTGGGATGGGACATGTGAATAGTTAGATTGGTCCTAGTTACATTCTTTGACCATATAATTTCTCTTCCTAGAAAATAATGTTTTTCAAGAAAGGTATACTTTTCATGTTCTAGTATTTGTGCTTGCTGAAAAATCAATACATGTGTTGAACTCTTTGTTACTGTTAAAGATATTCTTAGTATAGTGGCCATTAGTAGCTTTGGCTTCAAATTATTTCATTTTCAATTGCCTCTTGTTTAGTGATAAGTGACAACAATTAATGAATTTTGTCCTAAGTGTTTGTGTGTACCTTGAGATATACGCATAGCCTCCAATTACTTTTTAGTGAAGTGAAGTTATTTATGTCTCTGAAATTAATCAGTACTGGACATGTACAAAGCAAGGAGATTTTCGCAAAAAATCAGTAAGTGACAAGAAACTGTTATATACATGTCCCTATAAATAGCAATGGGTCCATGCATTAGAAAAGCATGTCTTGCCTGTGTTGTCAAATTTAGTAATTTGTGATTTGATTTTGAATTGCTTCTACCCTATGATATTGGGTATGTTGGTACCAGGGGACTGGTACTGGTATGGCATGCACCGGGTCCCAGTCCTGGTTTGAAACGGCCTCTGGTTCGGCCCAGATACATCCGTGTTATCAAGGACGGACATAGGTGCACCCTGGCTGGCTGGGACATACCCACAGTCAATTTTATTTTTTGTTTAATTTGGTACTGTTATGAGATGCTTCAGTTGCTGCATCAACAAAGCTTCAAAACTTCCCTACTTGATTACCTCTACTGGTAGAGAATCTTGCAACGTCTTAAGATGCACTTCCCACATAAGCCATGAACATTGGGATATAAGCATCGGTCTTGCTGTTTCTCCTGGAGTTTAGGGTTGAATATCTCACGCAATCATTTTTTGCAAATATCGATTCCTTTTCTTCTCCATCTGAGAAGTGAAGAATTTATGGGCAAAAGAATTAAGATACAGAGGCATTAACCCCCTGTGATCACAGCAGAAATGTGCATTGGATGTTGACTTGTTAATTTTGACTAATGGGAGGAAAAGGAAGCAGGTCTAAAAAATCCCAGTCCTAATGTAAAATAATTAATTGCAATTAATCAAATATAAACTTCTTGGATGCAAGAAAAATTATTTTAAAAAACAAAAGTAGCCCATTCAATAATTTTTTTTATTCCTCGAACTAATATAAGTTGAAAGAATAAAAAAAATAAAGCACTCAATATAATTATTTATTGCTCATATGGAGGTTTCTCGAGAGTTCAAGATACAGATGCTATTGATTTCTTAATATTATTAGTGGAGGTGTTGACTCACGGAGTATATGGTTGGGCCCATTCACCCTTTATTGATGGTGGTTAAACAGATCAATTGCATAAGAACGTTGCAGTTATTGCTTCTTGCTTCATCTGATTCAAAAAGGAATCGATCCTCCAAAAAAGTGTAATTGTTTAGAGATAAAATGTATAATCTTTGACAGGTTTTGGTAGATTTGGAGCCAGTATTAAGATGTCTGCCACCTATGCCATTATAATGTGTGCCACTTATAATAGTTTTAATTATCATGAGCGTTTTCAACTGTTTTGTATATTATGTGGTTAATTTTGCTGATTTGGCTATAATTTTTATATTTTTAATGTGATATAGTTTTTTTGTATGTCTGTGCCTAGCCCTACCAAACCCAGGGCAAAAAAATAAATCGCCAGTACTCTGTACCAGTCTCCCTACCAGTACCAGGAGCAAAAACTTAGCTTCTACCTTTATTAACTTTCTATTGGTAGTTATTTGCATTCCTGTATGGTATCCTCTGACTCTCACCATTGCTGATGTGCCCGGAGTGTAAAGTTATGTAGATTTAGAATGACTTTAAATTTGATATTCTGCAATAATCGTCACCATAAAATTATCAGCCATAGAAGTAACAGCATACGATAGATTAAATACATGTTCCATATCGAAGTACAAGATGATGGGATTTGCTATCAAGCAGCATGATGAAACAATTGAATAGTAAGATCGTTCCAAATTACATTCTGTGGCCAAATAATTTATCTTGCCAGAAATTAATGTTTTGCGAGCAAGGTATACTTTATTGTCTAGTGTTAGTGTTAGTGGCTCACTGAAGAATCAACACATGTATTGTACTCTTTGTTGCTGTTGAAGATATACGCATGGCCTCCAATGGCTTTTTGGTAACATGCAGTTATTTGTCTTCTAAGTTAACTAGTACTGGGCATGTAACAAAGCAAAGAGAATTTTGCAATTTTCAATAAGTGATAAGGAACTGTTATATACATATTCCCATAAATTGCAATGAATGCATGCATAAGAAAATTCTGCCATTTTCTTAATGGTATTTAGAGTAACTTAATCGCAATACATAGAACAGTCATAATGCTGCCACATTTTCCACATTCCTTTATCCTCCTGATTTCGTGGGAACTTCTTTTGAAGGAGGATATTTTAATCTTAACATCGATGCATTTCACCCATGCCTAGACCCCATCATCTCTAGATTGTATCAAAAGAAAACGCTTTCTGTGATAGGTATTCCCAAGTAATATTTATAGCATAATCTTAACTGTACCTGACTGAAATAGTCAGAGATCTAAATACAAATATAATGCCCAAAATATATATATATATATACTGAATTCTACTTTTACAATTCTATCTTTAAATTCTTGAAGCTCTGGATGTCTTCCTGATCTAGTGATTTATTTAATTTATATTGCAGGGAATGGGAACGGTACCTGACTGAAATAATCAGAGATCTAAATACAAATATAATGCCCCAAATATATGTATACTGAATTCTACTGTTACAATTCTATCTTTAAATTCATGAAGCTCTGGATGTCTTCCTGATCTAGTGATTTATTTAATTTATATTGCAGGGAATGGGAACAAAAATGGACTATTCACTGTTCTGCTTAGGGATTACAACACTCATGCCGCTGCCTGTTGTATGAACCGGCTTGCTAAATTAAGGTAATGGAATTATATACCGCTTCGGTATCTTGTTGGAATTATAGAAGAGGATTTATTTTGTTTTACTTCCAGAATGAGATCCTTAAAATACCAGATCAGTTAATTTAAGTAGTTGGTTTTGGTGATTCCCTGTGTTAAGGAGGATTTTATAAGCTAAAACCTATGTCACAAGGTTTGGCGATTTTCAACCTAAAAATTCAAAAATCGCCATTTTTTAAAGCTGTGAAAAAAGTTAGGATAAATTCATCAAAGTTCGGAGAAAAAATGCAGCCAAAGAAAACGGCGAAATAAACCCTAAAATGGGCTGCCAAATTTACATACAAAGATCACTGGGTCATGTTGTTAGCTGTCTTGCGCAGGAGGGTACATCACAAATGCCGTAGGGACTGAAATCAGGAGGAAGGAGCCCGGCGTTGGAATCCTGTCGCTGCAGCAGTTTTCATTTACTCACGACTTTGCCATTTTCCCTGACACACAGATCGTGGTGATGCTGCTGGGCGTGATTGTGAGTGGCAGATCTCCCATCAGCTGCAACGCCGCCAAAGTTGTGAGGCTTGTGGTCATCCCACACTACACTTCCAACGATTCAGCTTAGACTTACCTTAACCCTAACATACTCTTTGGAGTTAATATGACAAGGTTTTGACCATACATTGACTGTGTCATGCAATATAGAAAAATGTCATAACTCGCTAATTTGATCACTTGTATAACATGCTTTGACCACGGGATGTCATAAAGTTCAATCATGTTTTTTAATTATTTTTCCTCTATAAAATAATATTTTATATTTTTATATTTATCAATATTTTCTATTATTTAATATTTTATTTGCTTGTCGAATTTTATGGCGATTTTTTTTTAATTTTTATTTGAACTCGAATTCGAACTTTATCCTCATTGAACTCGAACCTTGTGACTTAGGTTTTTACTTACAAAATTGTTATTAGTAGAGATGTTGAAGTGGATGAGAAAGACACATTATCAAGTGATAGTACATCTACCTATGATTTGGTATCGCTGAATAAAACAACGAACAATTTTGAGACATGTTTTGATGTTGAAGTGAAAAAAGGCTCGGAGTGAGGAACACTAGAAGAGTCAAGGTCTAGGGATTGTGATGAAGAGTAGAGTTGTAATTAGATCCCAAAAATAAGTCAAGGTAGCTAACGAGTATGACCAAATGGTATTATACTACTCTGAAGGATGTTTCAGAGGATGAATTGCCACAGGAAATGGAAGGTTGAATTACGTGATCAGGTAAACAGACTAAGAAAGGTTTGGAGTGGGTGAATTTTGTTCTAACTTCTGCCATTTCGTAGTTATATGAACCTATCACATTTGAAGAGGCCAACAGAAAGCTTAAATGATGCAAGTAGACCTCTTCTAGGTCTTACCCAACTAGGTCTTCTAGGTCTGACCTCAAATGTCAATAGGGGTTCACTAAATCTGCCTATTCTCTATAGGCTCATCTTGTTCTTGTAGAAGCCTGGACTAGCTTCTATACTTCTTGACTGAATCCTTATTCCCAAATTCAGACCACCTGATGCTTTAACATGGTTCTTTCACTCGTTTGAAATGTTGTCCACATCAACTAACAACTTCCATCTATTCTTTATTACCAACTTTGTATGGGTTTGCAAACAAGACTTCGAGGAAAGCTTGACCTTCACTAGGTCAATACTCAGCTAAGTTTGTCTTCTTTGGACGTGTCTGTCTTGTTCTTGATAGACTCATTCATTCTCTCTAGTGCTATCCAATCTTTGAATCAGGGTCTTACACGTGTTATATTTGACGCTTGCAAAGGATAAGAAACTGTGTTCTTGAAACCTGTACTCTCACTAGATCTGTTGACGCCCTTTTAGGTCTGCAACCTAGTAGAATGAATTCTCTATTACTTCCTCTGACACCTGATACATTTATAAGGTTCTTTACCTTCTAACAGGTTTCTGTGTCTTCAAAGTTAATTTTCAATCTTGTTACATGTAAAATAGAATATACATTTCTTTTGGCGTTGTGATAGGTCTGTCCCATCCCTATATGCAATTATGGATCTAAACATGGATTTTTAAGACCATCCACTGACTCTTCACACTTACTTGAACACTATACAATTCAGGAAATCACTTTGTAACTTTCATGTAGCTTTAGGTCATAAGGAAAATCCAAGAAACTGTTCTTAAGCCCTGTTTTAGACCTATTCTAGGTCTGATTTCTTTCATATGGGATTATGGGTCAAAAACTCAGACTTTGGAGTTCCTCCAAGAACTTTCATGCATTCATTACATGTTACAAATGATGATAAATGGATTCTACACCTTATTACCTCCTAAATTCTCAAGAAGATCTGATAAAATTGGGTTTTAGCCTATTTCAGACCTTTCATAGGTCTGCAAATACACGGTCCTAAATATCTCCACGTGTAGAGACTATCAACCGATGAAACTATTTAAATCACTTAAAGGACATCAATATGCATCTACGCCTATTTCAGACCTTTCATAGGTCTGCAAATACACGGTCCTAAATATTTCCACGTGTAGAGACTATCAACCGATGAAACTATTTAAATCACTTAAAGGACATCAATATGCATCTACCTGTAAATTTTCAAAGGATTTGGATGGATTGGCTGAGAGTTATGACTGATTTAGTGGGTTAGAACCCTACCCTAGGGTTTTAGGACTGCAGGTAACCCGAGAGGAGAAATTTAGCAAATTCTTAGAATTTATCAACTATCAAGGGTTCCTTTTGATTGGATGAAGACCTCTAATTGTTTGCTTTACCGTATCAATTACTTTTTAGACTCAACAATCACAAAAGTACATAAAAGAATACTCTTTTCCTTTAAACTGTAACCTTGTTCTGTGTCTTACAGCCTTGCAACATTCACACACACTTAATAAAAACAAGAATACAATTCCTCAACATCAGGAGGATAAACTTACATGTCTTTCAAGTATGAAACTCCACAAATATCCTGACAAAAGGCTTCTTTTATTCATAATTCTTCTAGACTGTTACAAGAACCCTTGTAGACCATCTTTCACCGACCTCTACAAACACCTGCAAACATAGACTTTTTATCTTTTTCTTCGTGCTCTCTTGGGCTCCTTGTCTAATGGTTCAAACCTTATCACTTGCAACAATATGTCTAAACTTGGTTTGGTCTTGTTTCAAGACCAAAGATCCCTCAACAACTCAAGACTTATCTCAAAACATGCTAAATTTGTCCTTCATCTTACGTTGCATTACTCTTAGTTGGGTTTGAACCAATTCATTGTAGCTTAAGACATATAAAATCCCTAAGACATCATCTAAGACCTTAATAACATTCTTACAAACAAGAGCATGACCAAAATTTGGTCTAGACTAAGAAAAGACCCTTCCAAAATACATTACAAGTTTAAATTTTCAAATAAGGATTTTTGGCAGGAAAGTGCAATATTGCTCTAAAGAGTAATGTTTGAAACCCCACTAACTTGGACCCATTCAAAATGACTTGACAAGAAACTCAAAGACTATTTATGACCAAAATTAACCAAAATTTACATTGACTTGATGATGCTCCTGCATCACTAAATGGGAAGTTTCCATGAAGGCAAAATTTTATGCCTTGAAAACAAGACTTGAGTATTGATAGATTTACCCAAGGGAAAAATCCCATTGGTTGTAAATGGGTTTATAAGGTGAAATTCAATTCAGATGGTTCTTTGGACAAGTACAAAGCTTGGCTTGTTGCCACAGGATATGCAATCTAATAAGGGGTAGGGTATGAAGAAACCTTTGCCCCAATTCCAAAGATGGTGAACTTTTGGTTGGTACTCTCCTTTGTAGTTCAGTTTGAATGGAAGATATCAGATAGATGTTAAGAGTGCTTTCTTGAACGAAGTCTTGGCAGAGGAGGTCTACACGGTTCAACTATAAGGATTCAAGTATCCAAGGAAAGGGCATCTGGTTTGCATATTGATTAATTCTTTGTATGGACTTAAGCAAGCTCCTCGAGTCTGTTATATCAAAAGTGATCATCTTGTAGATTTTGGATAAAAACAAGTTTTTTTGATCCCAATCTCTACATCAAAAATTATGGCGATGACATAGTGATCCTTATTGTCTATGTCAATGACATTTTCCATCACCGCAAGTGGGGCCAATATAATTCGACAGGTAAAATCTAATATTTGCTTTGTTTTTGACATGACAGATGTAGGACTCCTACACTATTGCTTAGGTGTAGAATTTTGGCAACTTGATCATTCCATTTTTGTATCGCAAACGAAGTATGACAAAACAATTTATAAAAAGTTCAAGATGCTCGGTTGTAATCCTACATCTTGACCTATGGAAGTAGGACTGAAATTTTCCACTTACATTGAATAGCCACATGCCAATGAATCTGTGTATCATTAATTGGTGTTTAGTCTAATTTATCTTAAGATTACTAGACCAAATCTATATTTCGCAGAAAAATTTCTCTCTCGATTAATGTCCAAACCATACGCAAAACATTGGCAAGCTGCAAAATGAGTTCTTCCAAATGTCAAAGGGACATCTTTGGCATTTTATAACAATGATCGACTGATTTTTTGCTGACATGTTATACTGACTTTGATTGGGCTGGATCAGTTTGTTACATGCAAATCTACAACAAAGTATATTTATACTTTTGGTTCCGGAGTAATTTATTGGCAGAGCAAGCTACAACAAATAGTTGCCTCATCATCTATTGATGCAGAATATAAGGCAGCAGTTAGTGCAGGATGTGAAGCAGTTTGGTTGAGGAGAATATTGATTGGTCTTTAACTAGAAATTCATCATGCCAAAACCAAGCATATAGAAGTTCATCATCATTACATCCGATGGTTGATAATGAAAACATTTGTCTTTATTATTGTTTTAGATAGGAGCAGGTTGCTGGCATAATGACCAAACCTTTGGGAGCAACTAGATTTATCAAACTTAGAGATAAACTTGGAATAGTCTCTAGTTTAGTCATTAAGGTGGGGTTGTGGGGGTATAACAGAGGGAATTTCGTATCTTGCTGGTACGTTCAGATTTCGACAAGAGTCTGTTTAAATAAGTGGTCTTTATGTTTAACATCATTGCGTGTGGTTTATAGTAGTGGGTAAGGTATAAAGCTGCCAAGGGGTAGGTTTTGGGTTCAAATTTTGCAAATTGCATTCTGAGTCGTACAAGCAATTTTAGTCTCTTCCGTAATAGAATATTAGTTTTATTGTTGTTACATGAATGTAGGAGCTTGTAACAACTTAGCTTTTTAGGGGTTTTAGTTGTGCAGAATTTATTTGTTTGTTTTCATATATGCTTGGCTATATATTCAGGCATCCATGTAATAGTTTTCTACGACATGTGCAATAAATTTAATATATGCCCTGTCAAACTTGTCTTTAAGATGAAT
This sequence comes from Torreya grandis, assembly GCA_037957365.1. NCBI lineage: Eukaryota > Viridiplantae > Streptophyta > Pinopsida > Cupressales > Taxaceae > Torreya > Torreya grandis. Next base: position 5,268,433 of record JARHVA010000004.1, on the reverse strand, counting down.
AAAACAAATATTTGAGAGCAGGATGACAAGTAGTTGAATTTGATAAATTGATATATTTGTTCATATTGTGCATCTTTTCTAGTGCTTTGCATTCATATGTTTTTGGTGGCCGTCTGCCAAAGTGGTTTGTTTATTTTAGTTATTTAGCAATATCCATGGGAGGAGGTTGTGGTATCTTCTTTTGGTTTTCATTGAAAAGTGATATAGTTTACTACTATCTTTTAAGTAAGCTATCTTCTTTTGATTTGATGCAAGTTGTGTTTTCTTCATTGACATTTTGATCCGACAATTAATTGTAGTGCAAGGTGGATTGGAAATCATGGTTTCTCAATTGGCATAGATGACGTGCAACCTGGAACTCGACTCTCAGCCAAAAAAGAAGAACAGATAAGAGAAGGTTACAGTAAATGTGATATGCACATAGACTTATATAACAAGGGGAAGCTGACACTACAGCCTGGCTGCAACGCAGCACAAACACTAGAAGCTGAGATTACTGGCGAGTTGAACAAAATTCGAGAAATTGCTGGCAGTGTATGTGATTTAAATAAACTTTAATTCACCTGTCCTCTTATGAAAAATTTAGAATTCTGCTCTACCTTGTTATTATGTATAGACTATTTGCATCTAAAATTAAGCTAAAGGTTGATGAGTTTGACGGTTTTTTTTCCCAAAGTTATTTTAAAGTGCTTTGTATTGTTGATATAAATATTGAATTTGTTCCCCTGTAATTTTAGACATCACTTGGAAACTATCTTTTTGAGTGATTAAAATAGTGAAACTTGACTAATACTGCCTTTTTACTTTGACTCATCATTCAGCAGTAATGTGGACATTGATCTTGCTACATAGTTACCAGAAGAGAAGTACGTGTATGAGGTGATGGGTTGGGTATGACATTTTTCATAAAGATAGGAGGCGGCAAAAAGATATATATTAGTTTACATGTAAAATTTGGAGGGAAAAAGTTTTAAATTAAAGAAATTACAAGTCGACAAAAGACAAGTTATTATATCTAAATTTGTTTTTGGTATCTCATCATATTTGTGGTTAAGAATACAAAATATTTACAAAAAACAAACACGGAAATGCAAGTCTCCAAGATGAGTACCGGTCTCCGAGACGTGTCTTTGGTGGTAGGAGACGAGTCTTTGTGCAATACTTGTTAGCACCATCTTCCAAAATATTAATGGTTACATGGATTAAATCTTTCAATCTTTCTTGGAATATTTGCACTTAAAATATTTTTTGTTAGAAAAGTTTTCAGATGTGCATGTCCAGTCATAAAAGATATGGAGCTAAAACGTTTTTTCATTGAAGATTTTTGTAAACCTACAAATGTTCTGACATTTTTAATTTTAATAGAGAACAAAACATAGTTAGGAGAAAACATTCAAACACAAAAAATGGGGAGAGAATGCATGTAAGGGAGATTAGCAACTTATTCTCAACTAATTAATTAGTAAAAACTAACCAATGAACCCTCCCTTATTACTATTTTTTGTAGAGCACAATGTTATGCTTTAATATTGTTCAATTATTCATTACGTCTAAGCACTTTTATAAGTACACATGACTTACATTTATGACCATTATATTAGCTATTATAATGTCCTTTCTTAATGGTTATGTAATATCTCCAATGGGATTGAAATACTTAGATTTGGATTTTTCCTTAATCCTATTTATAGGAAACTATATCATTGATATTTTCACCAATTTTTTATGAACTTATAAAAATAAATCAAATATAATAAATTTCTGATTTCAAATACTGAATACTTGATTTCTGTCTTAGACAAATATTCCGAATAAGAATAGTCAAATAATCAAAGTGAAGCATAAGTGTAACTCATGATTGAAGTTACCACAATAAACTTAAAGGGTTTTCGTCCTTGAGTCTAATTACAAATGAGGGTTTTCATCCTCAAATGCTACGTTACCAGATACGCCCCTAGCAGGCCCTGGGAGCGCGGGGATATGGCGGTACGGTACGGTACGCGGCCGATCTGCAGGGGATACGGCCAGGGTACGGCGTGCCCCCTGCGGATACGGCCGGATACGTCCATACCGGATACGCCTCTAGCAGGCCCTGGGAGCGCGGGGATACGGCGGTACGGTACGGGGCCGATCCGCGGAGGATACGGCCAGGGTACGGCGTGCCCCCTGCGGATCGGCCGAATAAAATAATATTTTAAGTTTTTTTCACTGTATAAAAACAAAACGAAAACCCTAAATGTATTTTTAATGTAACCGCGCCTCTCTCCGCGCCTAAGCGACTGCCTCCGCGCCTCCCTCCGTGCCTCTGCTCCTCCCTCCGCGCAACCCGCGACTGCGGGACTGCCCGCCTGCGCGCCTCCCTCCGCGCGACCCGCGACTGCGCGCCTGCGCGCCGCGCTCCCCACCGGCTGCCGCCTTGCCTACTAGGCATAAAGTTTTACGGTTTTTAAATTTCGTTTTTTTTATTTCCTAAACTGAAACTCCCTAGGGTTTTAATATTATATAAATTTATTAAATTATAAACTAAATTTTTATTATATAGTTTAGTTTTTTTAATTTTAATTTATTAATTATTTCTTTTAACTTTTTAATTTTTATTATTAAGTTAAAAATTTAAAATATGTTTGTTTTTAAATTCTAGTTTTTAGAGATATAATATATATTAAGTATTAAATTTTAATTTTAAATTATTAATTAGTTTAAAATTTTAAATATAAACTTATAAAGTATAGTATTAAATTTTAAATTATTAATTAGTTTAAAATTTATATTTATAATTAAATTTTAATAGCAATTAAAATATAGCTTATATGGCTATATTTTTATATTTTTAATTTTTTATATATATTTTTGTACGGCCGTATCCAGCCGTATCCAAACCACCAAAAAAAAAATCGACGTATCCCCGTATCCGATACTCGTACCCGTATCCGTACCCGTATCCGTATCGGCAACTTAGCTCAAATGCATTATCAGAGCTGCTGCCCAAATATGAATATTTATTGAATAAAATTTGAACCTACTCTTTCTCCACGAACTGCCCATCATAAATATCCTTCAAGTGGCTTTTCCCAAATTGTGTGACTTCCCAAAGAGTGGCATCCCTTGAAATCTCACATGGGCTGACTTGCGTAGGGTGTTTTTCCTTCATTGTGGTTCCCCATTCATGAGGGATGACTTCATCCTTTGCACTTTCTTTATTTTTAAAAAGGGACATTACAGTCCTCCCTTCCCAAAATTGCTTGTCCTCAAGCAATTATAAGTTGGGATTCTTTCAAGTGGTTGCTCCTTCCTAGGTGGCATCCTCAATAGGTATTCCAACAGATCAAGTATTCTTTGATGCTTTTGTTTCTTAACCTCTCACATAATTTCAAAACTGCAATGATCTTCCAAGTTGCAAGAGGGCCATTGTAGGAAACATGATTCTTTTTGTGCATTCTCTATACTAGTATTCTTTTCAGAATATGTTCCAGCTATGACATTAGTTGAAACAAGAAACCCAGCGAAGAGTTGTTGTGGCATGTTTCCCAAAAAACAGTCTAATCAGAGCTCTGAATATAAAACTGAAACAATTCATGATCCTTCTCTTGCAGACAAGCCAACAAAGCTAAGCAATCGATCTCAGTTGTAGTTTCAATTTAAGTCCTCCTAACAAGAACAACCTTTGAAACACTTGAGTCAGTCATCTTTGATAATTTCTAAACAACACCTTCCCAACAAGGCTTATCTGGGACGTGTTACTTTTTAATCCCTGAAGAATGAAGCCTTTTTCCAATTTTCATCACTTGACAAGAGACCTGCTACAAAGATATTTCAAGCTTGTAAATTGATTCTTTGACGGTTCATAAGAGAGAATGGTCACATGCAACGGTTGCTACTAGAACAAAATAGTTCTCAAATTCATCCAATTCAATCTGTGAAACAACAAAGTAGGAGCCAAATTCCAACCCCCCAAGTGATGGCTTTGTTTCAGAATTGAAGTGAATGGATCCATACACTCTTATGAGAAGAGATCTCACTGAAAGAAACCTCCTTATTACCTTCCAATATTTGATGGAGAAATGGTGAAATTTTTTAAAGAGTATTGTTGATCCAACTCCTGCCATGCCTCTTACAATGTTCTTATGCAGTTGGTCCATGTCCTTAACAAGTCCATCTGTTGATGCTGACTCAACAATACCACATTCATAGAATTTTGAGAAAAAATGATATCTCTGACAACAGTATTTTGTAATGTTTGCACCCCTTTCTTCCACAGTTCTAGGCAAGAGGAGTTTCTTTGAAGGTTCTCCATCCTTAACAATAGATGACAGCATTTGCAGCTTTGTTCTCTTCTTTTTCTTCTGCCTTTTGTCCATTAAAAGTGCTGCAGTAGAATCCAATACATTCTTGCTTGAATTGAATGGTTCTGGAAATCTTTCCATGCCTAAGAAAGAATTGTCTTTACCCTTTGCTTTGTTACCATCCCTATTGTCATCCAGCTGTATTGACATGATCTTCTTCAGTCTCAAAAGATCACCTAGATACCACATGCCAAAACAAATATGAACTTGAATCAAATAACCTATATGTCCTGTGCTTGGGCTATCATCAAACTGTTAGCTTTTTGGAAGTTTGAAGGATAGTGCAAGATTTGGCGCAACTTCCTTCACCTTGAACTCTTTGCATCCAACAATTGAAGCCCTTTTTGCCTTGACTTCATCAATATCTTGTTGACATATACAATCATTAGAATTTAATGAAACATCTTTCACTACCCAAGGAACCTTACCTTCAACTTGCATGCGGAGTTTCTTTTGCTCCTCATCAGGGTTTTGAGGTTCGGATCTTGACTTTTTCGTTTTACTTGACCACACTTCCTCATAGTGCCCTGTTCCATTTCGTGACTCACTCAACTCCATAAAGTCTGAAAAAGAGATTTCTTTTCGAATCTCTGCTCAAAGAGTTTTGTATTGATTAAAATTGGCCATAATATTCTTGTGTAGTGTCCCCATGGTTCACAGGGTGGCAAGAAAACATCTCTGATACCACTGTAATACCCCCAATGGGATCAAAATACTTAAATTTGGATTTTTCCTTAATCCCTATTTACTGGAATTTATTTCATTGATATTTTCACCAATTTTTTATGAACTTATAAAAATAAATCAAATATAACAAATTTCTGATTTCAAATATTGAATACTTGATTTCTATCTTAGACAAATATTCCGAATAAGAATAGTCAAATAATCAAAGTGAAGCACAAGTGTAACTCTTGAATGAAGTTACCACAATAGGCTTCAAGGGTTTTCATCCTTGAGTCTAATTACAAATGAGGGTTTTCGTCCTCAAATGCATTATCGGAGCTGCTGCCCAAATATGAATATTTATTGAATAAAATCTGACCCTGCTCTTTATCCACGAACTGCCCATCATAAATACTCTTCACGTGGCTTTTCCCAAATGGTGTGACTTCCCAAGGAGTGGCATCCCTTGAAACCTCACATGGGCCGACGTGTGTTGGGTGTTGTTCCTTCATTGTGGTGCCCCATTCATGAGGGACAATTTCATCCTTTGCACTTTCTTTATTTTTAAAAAGGGAAATTATAGGTTATAACTTATGTATGAAAAAATGAAAAGTTTATCCCTCAATTTAATAAGATTTTCAATAAATAAAGGTTTTGTAAACATATTTGCTCCTTGCTCTTGAAGTAATTGTTGACATTTTTGCCCCCACAGGGCAAAATTGTCACCCCTACACTTTGGGACTTTGCTATGGTGCCAAGTTGGTCTTGTGAATTAGTTTTGGGGTCCTCAAATGAGCATTTACAGCCACCCAAGTGGCCATCTACAGCCAGGGGAAGTGTAGTCATGTAGAGGTTTCCAAGGAGCTTGCTTGATTACAGCCAAACGTGCAAATACAGCCAAGATATTCTAGCTGTAAGTTCATTTGTTTTGTCTTCCCAAGGAATTTTCGGGTATAAGAGGTGGACTATTTCTTCGGACGTTTTGTACGAGAGAAATAACTCTCAAAGGACTGACAAAAACTCCGAAAAAATGACTAAGTTGCAGTCGTTCAAGGATTTTTTCTTCGGGTTTTTTGTCCGAAAGAAAAGAGGAAGAGCACAGTTGAGAAGACAAGACAAAAGTCCGAAGGAATAAGGATGGTTACAAAAAACCCGGGTGACTTACAAAAAGCCCGGGTGACTTACAAAAAGCCCGGGTGCCCTTCAATTCTTCCGAAAAGCCAGTTCTGAAGGACCCTGTCCTTGCGGAGGGCACTTGGTCGGTGAAGTGGACATTTCCAATTTTTTCGAAGGGCACTTGGTCGGTGAAGTAGGATCCTTCAAAAGTTTTGAAGGGCATAGAGGAGAGACAGAAGCCTTTGCGGAGGGCTGAGACATAAACAGTGGACCCTTCAAAAGTTCCCGAAGGGACGAAGGGCATGATAAGATAGCCAAAGGAGACGAATTCCTTCGGACAAAAAGTCCGAAGAAATTCGAGAGAAAGAAAAAACTCGGGGAAAATAGACAAGACAAAGGCAAGACATAAGAGCCTAAAAGGAATTAATTCGGGAAAATTAATAAGGAAACGAATTCCTTCAGACAAAAAGTTCGAAGGAATAAGTAAAGTTGACAAAAGCCATAGGAAATGAACAGGAACGGTTCAAGGAAAAACTCCAAAAGAAAGGAACAGACATAATTCTTTCGAACTTTTTGTCCGAAGGAAATGGACAGAAAGTAAAGCCCGAAACAATTACAAAGGACCAAACAAAAGAAGGAAACAATTCCTTCGGACAATTTGTTCGAAGGAAATGAAAGAGAGACAATTCCCGTGGATAATTTGTCTGCAAAAAAATGACAAAAACAAAGGCCCGAAGGAAATGAACAGGGACAAAAAGAAAGCCAAAAGAAATTCCACAGAACTGGCCAAAGGAATACATGCACGAGAGCAAGAGACCAATAGCTGTCCAAGGAGTTGACGTAAGATTTCATGCATGCTTCTCAATCTTCAAGAGCTTTTCATACAAAAGGGAGTAAGTTGGAGTTGACTAAACCCCGTACTTAGGTTGACTAGTTGATAAGCTCTGCTCTTCTCCTTAGTTTTCATAAAATCCGAGCCTTTCAGGTACTTCCAGCTCAACTTCAAGCGGAGTTCTCAATCCAAGATGTGGCGTGGCTTTCCATGCAAGAGTTTGACTTGTCAAACTTGGGTGCACCTCATCCCTTCTACGCCAACATAGAATTTCATGCATGCACTTTTGTTTAGCTTGTTGAAAATTTTCAACGTTCTAGCAGTTCAAGTAGAGTTCTAAATTCAGTTTTGGTGTTGCATCATACAAGACCCATGCACGTAGATCAATCTTGAAGAATTTAATATTTATTCTAAATAAGGATTATGAAATGGGCGCTCCATCATTTTCCACGTCAAAGAGCTTTTCATGCAAGGCATAAGACAAAAGTAGATTTTATTTGAAGGCTGAAATAACACAAGTTGGATTGAATTGACCTCTTCTTCTATTTTCAGCATCAATCTCTTAGCAGTTGTATACTTTTCTATATAAGTTGGCTTTTCAGCCTTGAATTGTATCCCTCTCTTGGTAAGACCAGACTTTGCCATTGGTGAGTTGTGTAACCTCTTCAATCAATAGAAGGATTGTACTTTCAGATTTCAAGTGCTGGCATAGTGTACATTCATTCAACAATTTGCATACGTGGTAGATTTCTCCCCCTTCCCAAATTCTGATTCGTACCTAGTTGCTAGCTCATCATATTATGCATGTCATGTTCAGTGTTCTATATGTCTTTTGTTGAAGTTGTAAGTGGATGTTAGGTGACAGCAAAGTATCTTGTATCAAACCTCTCTCCATCGTTTTCCCTCATGTTTTGGTCATTGGATCGAACCTTCTCATGAAATATTTATGCATAATGATCAATTGAAATCAAAGGTCTTCTTTTTCCCTTGTTTGATTTAGTATTCAAGGTTCCAAGTAGAGTGGATCAACATTTTGGTGTATCACCGTCATTAGGTAGGATTTCCCTTTCAAGTTTCTTTCTCCCATTTCCATGGTAGATTCGCAGCATAGAGTAGAGATCCATTGATACATCTTACAGGAACCAACGTGCTCTGGAGGTTCTTCTCACCATTGAGGCACCCACCCTCATGAGAAGATCCCATTGTTCCAACCGGAGAGAGGATTGGCCATTTCAGCATGTCTTCGATTCAGGGTGCAACTCTAGGTTGACAATAGTAACCTAAATGAATAATCTTATTTAGGCAAATGTGATGTATTCGTATATTTGCTTGATCTTATAATCTAGGAGACTAGACTTGTCACTTCCTAATATCTCTTGCATACTCATTTATCTACGTGAGTGCTATAATCACACCTATATGATTAATATAGATATTAATACACCACTTGAATAATGATATACTAACCTAAGGATTTTCCCAACATTCCCTCCTTAGTACATATATGTTCAAATGACTAGAAAAAGAAAACACACCTCACTAAAATTGGGACATAGCCACAATTCGAAACAAACATAGATGGGTGGGAACACAATTGTCAATCTAACCAAAGTAGTATTAAATAGGACTCAAACTTCTGCTCAACACATCCATGTGAGCAAGGACTCACATAGTTATTTACATTGAAACAAATCAACTATGTATGAATATGGGGACACCCAACTATTCGTCATAGATTTAATTGAAGTGGGAGTGGTCTCACTACACATAAACATGTAAAAAGGGATGTACACAATTGTCAACCAAACATAGTAGTGGGTTTGGGACCTCATTGCACAAACTCACCTAGAATGGTCCTTGTTGAGCAAAACAAATTTTTGTGAACAAGGTCAAACACTTAGTTCAACACTAAGAAAGAATGGATTGAGACTCACGCTCTCACCCATACTCTTCAACATGTGGGAACAAGAACATGCTTCTCTATCCACAATACAATTAGTCGGATTGGGCCTTATTGATCTTTACAATGACTTGTGAATAGGGGCAAACACACTATTCACAAGTGTGGCATGGGCCTCCACTTGCTCTTCACTACTACTCCCATGGTTGGATTGGGCCGGACCGAGCAATTACAAGCACTCGATGGTTCACTAATGCTTTCAACATTGTTTTTGATGTGTTTGTCACATCCATGGGGGAATAGGGGTTCTCTCCCTCAAACTAGATAGACAAGCTTAAACGGATGTTGGGTTCTCCTAAAAATGCATCCTTACAATGGAAACAATTATTTGGGACCATTTTTTTATTACTTATATGACTCAAGAAACTATTACAAATCACCAATAACAAACATGGGTGAAATGGATCATTAGACTATAGACACACATAACATTAGTTAAGAAACTATAACCTAAAGACTCTAAAACAAATTACTAAACAAAATAAAACAATATAATAAACAAACTATCTACTAAAAATAACAATCTATAGAATAAAACTATATAGTAAAATTATTAAATAAACATGCCTATAACTTTAGCTATTTTGGCATGATATATTGATGACATTAGCATTGAACAGGTTTGTGTGATCGATTTAGACTGTTGAAACAGTTGATAGGGATGTACGAGTAGCTCGAGTGAATGATTATGGACGCACAACAAAGACAATGGGTGCATGGGATCTGGAAAGCACATGAGGGTCACAATAGGCGCACAATGAGTCAGGATCATTGGAGTAGGGGGATGGAAAAACACATGAAGGTGGAAAAGTTGTGGGGTGCGATGATCCACGAACAACAAAATGACAAGAGCAGGTTTATGGGGACATAATTTCATAGGTTTGGCAGAAACACAGTTGCAACGCAGATGTTGATGACAAGAAGACATATGAAGGCATACACAACAGATGTATGAGATGGTATAAATATAGACTACAACACATGATAGATGTGACAGGCACGAATGCAAAAAGGAAGATTGACATGGCCGTAAGGTGTTGACAGGGGCATGGGATTGTAGATGGACATTGTGGCGCACAATGGTGTAAGATCCGTATGACTTACCTTAACCTTTGCAAACTATTACTAAAAATGCCAAAAAGCTGAACTAAAATGGGTGACTTGGATGCACTGATGGCATTAGAATTTTCCCAACCTGCTCTAATACAATATGAAATAAGCTGAATTAATAATTTTATTTAGGAAAATATGAGGTATTTATACATGTGGTTGATCTTATAATCTACATGTCATAACTAATCACTTCCTAATATCTCTCACATACTCACTTATTTACATGAGTGCTATAATCAAACCTATATGACTAACACAAAGATTAATACACCATTTGAATATGATGTACTAACCTAAGGTTTTTTCCAACAACTCTTTAGTTGGAAATGATATCAACTAAATAACACCTTTCTTGACTAGCAAACAAACAAATTGAAAATGAACTTATATGTGCTTGGTATGTGCATGCAATATAAAATTTTTGGCTAGTTTTAACACACCTTGATTATAAAAAAATATATGTGCATTTTGCTTTTGGTGTAACCATAAGTAAGCAAAGATCCTCCCTAGCCAAACATACAGCCAAAACAATAGCCTTGTACTCTAATGTTGTCGAAGTAAAATCAATAGTCTGTTATTTCTTGCTTACCCAAGATATTGCACTTGTTCCAAGATTGAAGATATATCCCATTGTTGGCTTCTTATCGTCAGTGATCTGCCCTAATTCGAATTTGAATAACCAACTAGCTGAAAATCATCAGACACGCATGCCAAATTTCAAAATCCAATGTACCTTTTACGTATTAGGATCCTCTTTGTTTCCCTTCAAAGATCAACATCGAGGTTACTAAGAAATCTTCTAACATATCTAACAAAGAAGCAAATATCGGGGCTATTGGTAGAAAGATGTTAGTGGGCTACCCACCAATTTTTGATAAAGTGACTTATTGAACTACTAAGCATGATCACTTGAGGGTGCCAATTTTTAAATCATCCTCCATAGGAGTCATCATTGTCTTACAATTCTCCATCTTAAATTTCTCAAGTAGTCACGGATAATTTTTTTCTGAAAAAATAAATACCTCTATTTGTTTGCAAGATTTCAACCTCTAAACATTAGTGTATGAGACCTAAGTTTGTTATGTCAAAACTAGACCAAAACAATAGTGTATGAGCAATGAAGTTTTATTCTGCATTAAAGCATCATACTCAACCTCATGGCTGCCTTCAACTCTGATTTACCTTGTGCTTCCTTGTAGGAAGAAGGCTCACTTACACTGTAAGCGACAAAAGCGGAATCATCACCAACATCAAAGCATCATACTCAGCCTCATGACGGTCTTCCACTCTTATTTTCCTTGTGCTTCCTTATAAGAAAAAGGCTCACTTACACTATTAGTGACATAAGCAGAATCATCACTGGCATCAAATGCGATAGTGTGATATACCTTTATGACATTTCTTTTTGATATTGAAAAAGCATTTGATATGTCCAACTCATCCGGATATAAATCTTGTCAAGTAGTATGATGCACTTTGGCCTCCTTATTGATGCAATCATCTCAGCTAGTACATTCTGTATGTATTAATCAGAGAAGATCAAACTAAATCAGCATCATTACCAACATGTCTAAAAAGGAAATCATCATCCAAATCAGCCTCTCCAGTAGACATTTCATAGCCGACACCACTTGAAGCTCCTGCACATTTTGAGTACTAACCAAAGTCATGTCAATATGTATCAAAATGCATGGCAAATCTGATTTTGTTGCTGGATTTTACTGAAAATCAGAACTACAAGAACTTGCATGCTCATCAAAATAAACATTTCTACAGATTAGTTACCTTTCTAGTAGACATGTCCATGATTATATATGCTTTTGATTGGTTTATATAGACTTATGACATAATTTATTGCCAACTTGATTTGGAACAAGAACAATGTTAGTACAACGAAAGATCTTAAAGAAATGTACTTTTGGTTTGTTACTTCACCTAGGCTCCTATGGTGTGATCCCTTGTAACACCTTGGATGGGCTCTTTTTAAGAATATAAACAATTTTGTTTTCCACTTATTCCCATAAATGCATAGGCATACTCTTACCCTTTAGCAATACATTGAGCCATTTCCATTAACACTCGATTTCTCCTCCCCACAACTCCATTTTGTTGTGGCACATATGGGGGTAGAGAATTGTCTTTGCATTGCTTTTGCACAAAAAACATCAAATTATTTGTTACAAAACTCACCACCATTGTTAGTGCATAGAAACTTCATTTTTAAATAGGATTCAACCTATACAATTTTTTTAAATGGCTTGAATTTCTCCAACACCTGACTACAGCCACATCTTCCTACTGTTGTCATCAACAAAATTAGGAAGTATTCAGCATCCAGTATTGATTTTATGTGCATTGAACTATTGCAAGATATTGTTTTTACCTTAATTGTGTCGCAAACATCCACATTCACCACTTTGAGACAAGAAGTGGCCCTCTATGCCATTTCCTTGGGCGTTGCTTTCTTGTTTTGTTTCCTTTATAGGCTGAACGCACCTGTTTTTTAATATGAAATGAAGGGAAGCCAACAAATGTATTAATTGTTCTATAGCAAAGAGACACATTCCATCATTACAACATTTGACCTAAATTTCAATGTGTGGGTGTTGAAATGAGGGTTTTCATGAGGTGAAAAATGTGGAAATTCATGTCGAAATTCTTGGGTCAAAGTTTCAATGTTCAAATCTATGTTGAAATTTCGACATAGATATCTACATCAAAAGTTCAGAGTGAACACATTGAAATTTCAGCTATATTTTTTGCTCTCTTGGATGTCATGTCAGGGACATATGAAACATGTAATGCAAGGCAATGGGCATATAAGTGTCATGTCAAGTAGATATAGCAATTAGGCATGCAGTAATAAGCATTGCAAATAGATGCATGATAGACATCATGGCATCACACACAACTAGAATAATGGGTGATAGCAATCACAACAACAAGCTCAACAACAATGTATATGCAACTACACACGTGCACACACTATCATAATCATGAAGTGCACAAGCACTCAAGAGACTAGATTCTAACCTAACACGAATAACATGGCCATGACATGGACTAGAGTATTCTAGACACAACTAACACACAACGTGACTAAACTCAATCAATGTCCTCAGAGAAACACATGATATAGCACTCATCAATCATCACACAATGTAATAATCAACATTATCGAACACATATAGAACAAGAAATGTAGTCCACATAATCAATCAATGTCATCATTGAATTTAGCAAAGCACATTATCCATATGGAATAACACCCTAAAAAGTGTACGCAAGAGCAAGACATGTACAATTTACTGTGATCAATGGATCAACATAGAAAGATACAACCTAATAATTGTGCAAAGATGCCCCTAGTGTAGGGATGCCCTCAATGTAGAAAGGTAGCCCCTGGGTGTAAGGAATGTCCCACATTTGTAAATCCATGTATCATATGTAATCTATATGTCATGCATTTCACTCATTATACTATGAAAAACATGTACGTAGATAATAGACATGTAATTCACTATATATATGATAAACATCATCAATTAATCATGTAAACTAACAAAACATGTCATGCACAAGTCATGATTTTGAATTTTTTTTATATATTAATTTTTTTGTAATATTGAATTTTTTGATTTTTTTATATTTTGAATTGAATTATGTTCCTACTAACGAATGATCCCATCAAGGGGATGCTCATATGTAGGCCTTGGATCGATTGTTTTGAATGTCACCTGTTGCGGGCAAGAAATAACATATGTATCAGTATCCAAATTGGAGAAGTTATCATGCATTGTAAAGTATCCTACATTGCCTGAAATATTATATACATAATTCTAGGTGTAGTAATCTTTGTATTTATTTGGAATATGAACAATGATATTCAATCTTAACTGAACAGTCACATTGTTCGTTATTTATATGTAATCTTTCTTCACATTTATTGAATGAATACATTTTTGGTTTGCACCAGTTCATTTGTAATTTATGCAGTCCATTCTTGGCTTGACAATGGTATTAGAGCACAAGCATGTTCATTCTATTTTCATCCCCCAATTTCCTCTGCCCACTGCAAATCCTAATTCCTAGTTGTATGGTGCTGCTATTTGATAATATTGAAGTGTTGGAATCGTTCAAGTCTCTTCACCATCTCCTTGCACCATCTCTATGTAGACCCGAACAAAATATGTGTTGGAATACGCTGCCAAAGGTGAATGGGTTGGCTTGGACACCTGTTGAATGCATTTGTTGATTGCCACATGAAGATACCCATATCTACTATACACTAAAATTAAAAAATTCTACGAAGAGTCTGTCTTGTTTAGTTATTTGGTCAAACACTTCGTGAGCATCAACTCAACAAAACTTTCACACTTGTCATAATTTGCTTTGGTGTTTCAACCTGCAGTTTGAATGCGTTGCTATACATGCGTTTGGTAGTTTTTGATGATAATTGAAGTGCTAACCTGATGTTTGGAGACTTGCATTCTTATTGTTTTCATTGCTAATGGCGTTTCATCCTGACATTGGGAGACACAACAGGTCTAGTGGGTAGAATACTAACGACCATCTCTTCAAAGCCGAGTTACTTGGTGTGAAGAAAGATGATGTCAAAGTCCACGTGCAATAGGCGAAGCTTTTAAGATAAGTTTTAAAAAAAAGCTTTGATAAATTTATATTTTGTTTTAAGCTTTTTATTTGAAAAAGCTTATATATTCATTGTGGAGGATCAATTGACTTATTTAAAATATCTAAAAATAATTTATTTTGGTGCAAGCATAGTTACCAGGAGACGTGGGGGTACGTGTACTGGTACATGGACAGAGATGCCATTCAAATTAGAGTATGTGAGTAAATAAATAAGGGTACGGCTAAATTGTATGTAAATGCTGCCATAAAAAATTGTGGGTACGTGGACTGGTATGCGGTCCTTGTCCCTATATAGGAGTTTCCTGGTAACTATGGGTGCAAGCAAACACAAAATCAAATCAAATTTTGCAAACATTGTTCAATATATGCGGTGCCTTTGGTTCACGTTTACGAGTAAAATAGTCACATTTGAACTACTGCATCCAACGTCTAATATAGCTGCAACAATAACATTTGAGGTTTTGACCCTATAAATCCCCTGGGAGAAATAAAGATATATTTTTTTATTTTCCCATTTACCTCCGTCAACTATTCGTTTGTATCATTAGACGTAAATCTTGACAATAATAAATTCTGAGTATATAGGGAAGTTATGTTTGTGTACAAGGATTTCTCTCTAAGCATGTCATTGATAGGACGAATCCTTTTCACATACTACTTAAATGCCACGTATCACTATGCTTTCACATGCTTTTACGTCTCTTTCACATACCGTCAGGTATATCAAAAGTACGAGCTTCTTCCACGTACCGACAGGGATATAGGAAGAGAGAGCATATTGAGAGATATGTTATATTGGTTTGGTGGTATATAGAAAGAAAAATATGTTGACACAACACTAACCAGGAAGGACACCTGGTTAGAATGGTCTAGACAAGTTGAGAATACTTTGATCTTCAATGAATTGTGGTTTGACGAAGCATAAAAATTAAAGCATTGGCCTTGATAAGGGTTTAAGTTGATGGAGGGTTTTTTTGTCACATACAAGGGTGCAACACACCATGGGAAGCAATAAACAAGTTAAATAATTTGTATGATTCTCACTCAGGATTGGAATACATATAATTGCAATTGAAATTGTTTAGCCTTGAGTTAAAAAATGTTGATGTAATGAGTTTGGCTTCAGAAATCCGCGCAATCAAGCATGATGTTGACGTTGCTGGTGCAAAAATTGATGTATATATGACTGCTTTCATAAAAACTCTTCTCACATATTCAACCTATTTAGAGTTTTTGCAAGCAAGCAATCAATTGAGGACACTCACTTTTGATCAATTGGTTGAAAAGACAGTTGAAAGAGAAAAGACCTTTGAAAGAAACATTGAAACCAACATGGAAAATATTTGCCATGCTCATCATGTTGGGATCTTTTAAATGATCCAAAGTATTAGTTTCTTTTGTTAATTTGTTTTTTAGTTGTCGGGTAGTTTTTACCCGTTGGTTTCTCAACCAACTCATGTTTTCGTAAAGCTTTTTAAAGCTTCCTTGTACACATAAAACAATTTTTTGATTTGCACTGAGAATATGTTCCAAGTTTATTCCTCCATATCCTGGCCAATAGTGGTATCCTGCAGCATTTAATGTTTTTTTGGAGTTGTACGATGGGCAATTTTGGTAAGTGGCGTTAAGAACAAGCTTCGATCCATTTGTCAAAGTGGTCGTGGATTGCATACCTGAAAGCCAACGAATTCTGTACGACCTAACATGGTGACTGAGATTTTATGGCGTTTGAGGTAGATGTAATGTAGGTGTACGGTGGTCAATCAACTTAAAGTAATATTTAATTTTCTGTAATAAGCATCCACCTGTCCGACATTTGAAGACTGACTTGTGCGGTGCAGCAGTGGCATAACCAAATTCTTTATGGCGGTCATAGTAGTTTGTGTTGTCAACAATTTCATGGATATTGCAACCAGGTTTGTGGATTTTCACGCAGAGAGGGTATTGTCTTGGCGCAATACAAAGCTTTTCAAAAACCTAAAAAGCTTTACCGTGGGCTCCACCAAAGGCACATAATGAATTATTTTTTCTTTGTGCAAGTAAAAGAATATATCGGGTAAAATAGATTTCCATGCATATTTTTTTGTCATATCCTCAAACACAATAGAACATATAATATTTTTACTTTATATGATCAATATAATTGATTGGGAAGAGAATAGATATATTTTGATAGTCAGGTGATAAAAGGAAGTGAGGGGTCCCATTGAAATTATTGGCCAAAGTTATTTTGACTTCATTTTGTATAAAGGAGTTACAAGGTTAAAATAGGATTTTTTAAATGGTGACATAAGGGTGTAATAGGAGTTATAAGTGTAATCTTTTTTGTTTCTTCTACAAGTCCCAGGAATCTCTTGTAATCGGAAGCTATTTCGAAGGTAAAGGCAAAACTTCGATAGCATTCTTTATTTTTTGATTTCGTACTATGGCTAAAATTGTGAGCTTAATTTTTGAAAATGGACGCTTAACTCTTAAAAATTATAAGGAATGGTCAATGAACATGGAAAATACATTAATCTTTGACGACTTGTGGGACGTAGTTGAAAAGCAACCAACGTTGCCAACAGATGCCACAAAGCTTGCAGAATTTCATAAACGTGACAAGCGTGTCCTTGTTTTATTGAAATCAACTTGCAGTGCACAAATTATAATTCACATAGAGGCCATCAAGTCTGAAGCTTGGAAAGCATGGAAAGCTCTAAAGGACTTATATGATAAACAACTTGCTTACAAGAAAATTGATCTTCTTATGCAGTTGCTCAACACTAAACTAACAGATGTTGTTTCAGATTGTGTCACGAATTAAGAGTTTGAAACAAGAATATGGTACTACTGGCATAAAAATTGATAATGAAATGCTCATTTCTATTGTTTTGAATGGCCTTAACCCTAGCTATAGGAACTTTTTAGAAATATTACAGCTTAGTGATAAGCTTAACAAATCTACTTCTGATTCCATTTGTGAGTTGCTCACTCAACATGAGTGACAATTTGCAAAGAAGAAATAAAAACCTACTGAGGAGGCATATTATACCAAAACAGGGAGTCTATTATATGAACACAACAAAAAACATTCTTTGAAGCACTTTCAGAGACAAACACTCTTCGAGGCACACTTCCAGACATAAGCATCATTTTGGACATAGACATCATTCTGGGTCTCTGAAGTATATAGACATCACTCTGGTTCTCAGAAGCATGAGCATCACCACAAACATTCACATGGACACAGGCACAAGCACAGGGATTCTTTTTCATGTGGCTATTCTTCCTCTAGTTCCAGTGTAGATGAGAATATGCTACAATTGTGGTGGCATAGGACACCTCTCTACAGAGTGCCCCTCCAAAAGGAGGTCCTCTCGACATCGACAGAAGGCAAAAGCAAACATTGCTGGTCACTCTTGTCACTTTTTTAGTTCCTCTTCTGGCTATTCTTCTGATGGATGGGATGACTGCGAAGTTTCTTGCTCTGCAGTTGATGACTATATATTATGAGATGTTGCCACGCCCATTTTGTGCGAGCTGTTAGGCTCAAGATTGGGATTTGATGTAGTAGCATTTTTTGGCTTGTGTACTTTGCTTTTATAGATTTAGTGTTGATATGATCTTTGATGTGGAGCATTTCAGTGGTTTGTACTTGGGTAATTTGTTGCATGGCTTCTCACCAGCTCGCCTGATAGGGGAGAAGATATTGGATATTGCATATTGGCATTTGATCAGTCGTTGATGGTTGCGGTACGAGTCAACATCGAGTTGCTAGCATTGTTAGTGCTGAGCAAAGCTCTGCGAGAGATGTTGGCAATTGTTGGGCATTAGTTTGAGATGTGCCATACACAGTACTGGGGCAATCACTTGGATGGATTTTGTGTGAGGATTGATGTAGTTGGACAGAGTGTGATCTTGTTCTACTTCAGTGCGGAGATGATCAGGGCGTTGATTAGTCTAGGATGCATAGTGTACCAGTTGCAGTTGCAACAGAGTCTACTTGGATGACTCACAGTTCATTGCTTCAGTGTTTCTATACCCCTTTGGATCAAGGGGGAGTTTGTTGGGATATTTTAAATGATCCAAAGTATCAGTTTCTTTTGTTAATTTGTTTTTTAGTTGTCGGGTAGGTTTTACCCATTAGTTGGTTTCTCAACCAACTCATGTTTTCGTAAAGCTTTTTAAAGCTTCTTTGTACACAAATAAAACAGTTTTTGGATTTGCACTGAGAATATGTTCTGAGTTTATTCCTCCATGTTCTAGCCAACACATTGAAATAGAAATTCTTCCAATAAGGCTTCCTCTTCCAAGAATGAAGGAAATGATAAAAGCAAAGGAAGAAATAACGGACAAGGAGACAAAACTGACATAAACAATGGTCAACATTATGAAATACAAAATGACAGATTTGACTTTTTTTTTGGATTTGAGATTTGTTTTTTCACAGTGGAATAATAAATAGAGTTCTTTTGGATTAAATTAGTAACAAAGTTATTTTCTGACGGTTCAGAGCTCACCACTGGATCTATCTTTAAGAAAGAGAAGATTGAAGCCAATGCTTAAATATGAACAAGATACACCAAGTTCCTAAATAGTACTTGTGATACAAACAAAAACTTAAGGGGGGTTTAGTCGGCTGACTTATAAAGAGAAGAAAAATATAGAATAATAAAATAAAAATAAAAAAACAAAACAAAACATAAAACAACATAATAATAAAATAAAGTAATAACCATAATAATAATAATAATAATAATAATAATAATAATAATATATTAAAACTAAATTAAAATAATTGAAAATTTTAATCTAAATAAAATAAATTAATTAAATAATGTAAAAATTAGAATTTATAACAATAAAATAAAATAAAATGTAATATTAATTAGTATGAAATATAAATATAACAAAAATAAAATTAAAATATTAATAAAATAAGTCAAAACTTATTTTGTAAACAATATGGTAGAAAAGGAAGTCATGAGGCTCATGACTGCAAAACATCATGGGACAAGATTGAGGCCTATCAAAAACAAAAAGAAGCAAATAAGAAAAAAAAGAAAATCTCAGAACCAGACTAGGCTCAGTTCACAAGTGATTTTTTTGCTTTTCATTTTCGATGAAGTCAATAATGCCTTGTTGAATTCAATTTGGGATGATCTCGGGTCGTGGATACTGGTGCCACACAACAAATGATTTTTCGAAGGGACTTCTTTGAGAAGTTTCACGAAGAAGGATGTGGTTTGGTGTATTTGGAAAACATAACAAGTCTGCAACTTGAAGGAAGGGGACAATTCGACTTAAGTCACTAGGGCTTCCATATTTCACTCTCCACAATGTCCTATGCCTTAGTTGACTGAAATGAAACTTGTTTTCCTTGTTGCTCATTTCGACAATAAGGTCACCTCTATTTCACTAGATGATAAAAAAAAAAAAAAAAAAAAAAAAAAAAAAAAAAATTGATAATGCAATTGTCTTAACTGGATTTGAGGAAGGAAACTTAGAGGTCAGCCTTCAATTTTAAGAAATTTTGCTCATCTCGTTGAAGGAGGAATGTCAGCAAGTCTTGTGCGGCATGCCAAATTTAGACATACCAACTATGCCAACTGATGACCAAATCACCACGATCATATATCTATTATAGTTCTTCTACTGATATTTACCCTTATTCAAACATCGAAAACTATTCTCAATGACTGATTCAAACCTCACCTAGTTTCCTTTAGGTCTGTTTCTACAGTTCTGTCCTTTTACATACCTTAAACAATTATAAATCTGTCATACACATTCCATTTTTATCTTTATAAGGACTTTCAATTTTCAAGACAACTTTAAACATAACATAGATCCGAGAGCTTTTTTATACCGTCTTGTTATCAATTAGATTAGAGACTATACAACCATATCTTGCTATTCAAATCTTCCATTTGAATTTTCACAAGCAAAATTACATAAAAACACCTTGATTGTGAATGACTGTGTATACAGAAAACAAGGTTTTTCTTTTATATTTATAATTAAAAAAATTCTGATCTTTATCAAATGAGACTCCACTTCATTCATAGTATAGAACCATACTTTTTTTGGACATCTAATCAAGTCTTACAACCAAATTCATCGACTTTATTCATATAATACAGTTCTGTCATTCAAACTTAGATCTGAAACATAAAATATTCAATCTTTCATTAATCAATAATGATAATGAATCAAATACGATTCGATTGTATTTCACCTCATCTCTTGCCTTATGCATGACCTTCCACAAAAGACAAAGTTCGATTTGTCAGACCCTATCACTTCTGCGAGTCATTACATACAATTAATAACTTTCGAGGTAAAATCCAGTCTCAGATTGTCAGCTACAGGTTTGTAATCATCTTATGAAGTAGTCGTTATGCATAAAGATGTATACGGCTTAGAGAATCATCTTTTGGGTTACTGCTATGCACTAAGTTCTATTTGGGCTTATATAGCTGCGAATAACTTTGTCTAATAATACTAACATAACTGCACACCCACATATATTCTTGCAATAGATGTTAGACAAATCGGCACACATCTACTAATTGGTCTTGGTCGGTAGAAAAAGTAAAGTGTTACATATTTAATTATTGATCTTGATCGGCAAAATAAGCTAGGCGTCTCATACCTGTTTAGTAATCTCATACACCAGGACACTTTTTAACATATGATATAAATATCACATTCCGTCCTTTCTTTTCTACTTTCTTGATATACTCGAACGCTTTTCTTAATTTTCTAATTTATAAACTTTTCTGCAAATTTACAACTAGTTAACATGCAAATCGACTTACCAAGAGTATGGCACAATTTTGCATGAAAGTAGAATGAATAGTGGGTTGAACTGCAGTAAACAAAACTCTTTATTCCATGCAAGGAAGCAACATGCCAAACTCAGCTCGTTATCTGATGGATTGATTAATACATCCCAAGTATCGATCTCCTCATGTCGAGTTATCCAGAAAAGACAATAATTAAACAAACCACATATAAGACCCGATGAAAAATACGATATTGAATTGATCAAAGTCTTTTCTAGTCATAAAATACTTACAAACTTGATATATAGGCTTAAAAGACCTTCGCTCCTTCTACTCCTCCCTCTCTTTACTCTACCCCCTTAGACTGCCTTATTTCTCTCTATGTACGTATAAATAGTTATTATAAGCTCCTTTTTGATAGGTATGAGTCCTGTCTTTTCTCAACTGATGCATAAACATAGGTTTCTTGATAAAGCCTAAGTTTTCTCAACATAGAACATGCTATTTTGTCTTTTCAATGTAGAACTCTCCACTATTCATGATTTATCCTTAATAACTTTTGACTTCAACATGTTTAACTCAGCATTCCTCTACGTAGGATATATCTAAAGAATTTTACATTGATCTCTATGACTAAACTTGCAAAGACTAAAGATCGATTCACTTCTCAAAGACCATCCAAGACTATTTACACCCAACATTAAGTCAAATATTTACAAATATAGTTTCTCTAGTTGATGCTCTTGCATCACCAACATTTGAACAATGCAAAATGATGGTGTTGTAGGTTTGGCAACTTTGCCCAAAAAGATTGAAAAATGTGAGGCATGCATCTTGGCTAAACACGAATGAGAACCATTTCAAAAATTAGATTGGAAATGTGGAAGAAAATTGCAGTTGATTCATTTTGATTTGTGTACTCTACCAATTCTTTCTGCTGGTGGTCATAAGTACTTTATGTTGTTCTTTGATCACTATAGCAGACCGACCTAGATCTATTTTTTGAAACAAAAATCAAAAGCTTTCAGCACAATCCCATAATGGGACACTGAGGATTGATAATGGTGCTGAATTCAAATCAAATATGTTTGGAGCCTATCTCTAGAAAAATGGGATCAAGCGTCATCTCATAGTTCCTCACACTCCTAAAAAAATGGAGTAGTTGAAAGGATGAACAAAATTTTGATAAACATGGTTCGGGCAATGTTGTATTTTAAATGAGTAAATCTGAATTTCTAGATAGAAGCAACGCAAACAACACACTTATCTCTGCAACAAGTCACCATCATAGCTTTTCAAATGAAGACTCCATATGAATTTTGGTGGGATCATCTTCCTTCATTGCGACATCTTTGGGTTTTTGGACCTACATGCTACGCATTGATCCCCAATGAGAAAAGGAACAAGTTGGACCACATGAATAAAAAATGCATCTTTTTGGGATATTCAGAATCCTCAAAGGCCTATAGACTATTTGATGAAAAACAACAAGTTTCTCATTGCAAGAAATGTTGTTTTTTTTGAAACCACAAAGGACAAAGCTAGCATTAATCGACAATTGAGTTCACTTTAGAAATTTGTAAAATTTGATTTTTTAAGGAGATTGATAGGAAGATTCCAAACAGTTGGGGGGGGGACATGTAATTGGGAATCATTTGAATTATTATTGTCTACTATAATTGAAAATTAAAATCCCCTCGAGGAAGAAATTGAAACTTCATCATAGGATGTACACATGTTAGAAGATGAAGGAGCTTCAGATCAAGAAAATGGACCAATTATTCTGCAAGAAACATAGAAAAAGATGCCAAAATGGGCCACATAGACATTGAAAGATGTTAGACTTGATGAAGTCGGAAAAATAGGGACTCGAAGTACACAGAGCCACACAACAAACAAACAAGTTCATAGAAAATATTCAAGATAAGATGAAAAAGTTTACCTTGGAAGACCCTCCAAAAGAAGAAATCAATATTGCTTTTGATTTAGAACAAACTTCCTTTAAACAAGCCAAAAATCTTGATGCATAGAGAAAAGCAATGGAAATTAAATATGATGCGTTGGTCAAGAATGGAACTTGGGAGTTAGTTGATGCTCCACTCATTTGTAAATCCATGCAATTTGGTCTTCCGAAACAAATACAAAGCAGATGGCTCACTTGACAAACACAAAGAAAGGCTTGTTGCAAAGAGTTATTCTCAAAAAGAAGGGATAGATTGTAAGGAGGCCTTTGCACCAACAACGGAATTGACTACTATTCGAACTTTGTTGGATTTAGTAGCACAAAATGGGTGGAAAGTTCATCAGATGGACGTGTAAATTGCTTTTTTAAATGGTGATCTTAAAGAAACAATTTATGTGATCAACTAAAAGGTTTTGCAATTGACGACCAAGAACACAAAGTGTGCAAGTTGATGAAATCGTTGCATGGATTGGAACAAGGCCCAAGAGTGTGGTATGAAAATCTCACTGAACACCTCTTGAGCATGAACGTTAGGGGTTTCAAATTTGAAGATGCAACTTTTTTTGTCAAAACAATTGTATATCTAGTTGTATATGTGGATGATCTGTTTCTCACACAAAATAATGAGAGGTACATTGCAAAAGTCAAAGCATAATTGAAGGTTTTCAAATGACAAATTTAGGCCACCTTCCTTACTATTTGGGTATTGAAGTGATTCATTAATCCAAATATATTTTCATCACACAACATAAGTTCATTGGTGAATTTCTGAGTAAATTTGCATAGATAGACTATAAACCACTGAATACATCTATGGAACAAAATTTGAAGTTGACATCAGATGAATTGTAGAATTTGCTGATGCAACTAAGTATAGACAAGTCATTCGAAGTTTGATCTATGTAATCACAACGAGACCAAACATTTCTTTTGTCGGTGTTCTTTCTAGAGTCATGCAACAACCTAGAGAAAGTCAATGGGTAGAAACAAAGAGAGTTCTTCGATATCTAAAGGGAGTACTGAATTTCTGGGCTAGAATACGCTAGGGCAACGGATTTGAAACTAGTTGGATATTTAGATTCAGAATATGTAGGTGATTTTGAAGATGAGGAATCTACTTCATGTTTTCTAATGAGTTGAGGAACAACAGTCATCACTTAGAAGTCAAAGAAGTAATCAGTGCCAACAATTTGTTCAAAAGAAGCAAAATATATGGCAGCTTCAGAGGCAAGTAGGGAAATAAGATGGCTCAGAAGGATTCTTGCATATTTGTAGAAAAAAAAGGTTTCCTCAACACCACTCATGGTTGATAACACTTCTACAATCCAAATGGAAAGAAATATGGTATTTTACAACCGAACCAAACAAATCAACACCAAATTCCAATTGGTTCGACATTATGTGAAAGACGACAATGTCAAGTTGTTACATTATCCAACTGTAGAGCAACCATCATATATCTTGACAAAACGCTTGGAAGAGATAAATTTGAAAAATTCAAAAGGATGCTTGGTTTAACTATAACCCCTACAGATTAAGCGGGTGGGGGGGGGGGGATGTAATATTATATATATAATCCTAGATGTATTAATTTGTCTTCTTGTGGAATATTAACGGTCATCTTGAATATGAATTGAAGAGTCACATTGTTCATTATTTATATGTAATATTGCTTCTCATTTATTGAATGAATCCAATTTTGGTTTGCACCAATTTTATTTCAAATTCTCATAGTCTCTACTTGGCTTGACATCATCATCTTAGTCAACATGATCATATTTACACTGCTTAGATTTAGAAGCCATAGCAACTTGTGAATTTCTTTGGATGTTCAGAGAATGATATATATGGGTGCATGTTGTGGAACACACGGAGCATCCTATAGAACTAGCTTATGATGTGATAGACTAGGTAATGTCTGCTGAACTCGAAAGACCATTGATGTAATGGATGTTGAAGAACCGGTCTTCGAGGAAGATCAATTACCTATCTCTAATTTGCCTTCGTAGAATGAACTTGTACAAGTAGTGGTGGCCGAGTAAATGTCTCTGGCTGAATGAGATACTCATATGGAATACTCTAAACTTTAACCACTCAGTTGTTATTGATAAACTTCACACATCAATGAAACAAAGATAGTATAGCACATATCTTATGGATCTATGGCCATCCTAATAGCATGTCGAATGCCCTAGTATTGGGTAGAACTAAGAACCCAGTAGCAACAATTGTAGGCCCTAACATAAATGGTAACAAAATGCCCCCAAGAGTGTTGTCTCTTTCCATCAAATCCTTTCACTATAGTAGTTGTACCAATTAAATATTTGTGTGTACCCAAGACTAGTAAGCAATGTCATAGTGCATATGTTTTCACTTGTCCCATTATCCACCATAACATTGTGTAGAGGACATGTGTCAATGAAAGTGCACACAAAGAAAGGTGGGTTGGTATAATCATCATCAATAATCTCGTGTTTAGCGAATGTGATTTTAAGTCTTTGTACTTGTGTATCTTTAAGTGCACCAAGAAGACCTTCTATTGTATGTTCCTCCTTAGTTTTAGAAAGATAAGAAGTCAGAGGAGGGTGCCCGTTGTAAGTCATATGCACCTCAAGATTAGTCTTGGTCTCTTTTGCTACATGATTAGGAAAAGAATCAAAAAAAATCTGAAGCTTCACATTCACATTAGGTTGTGCAACTGAATCATTGATAGATTTATTAATTTCATTGACCTCAATAACATTATTCTTAGTTAGATCTTGTATCTTATGTCTCAAACGAAAGCATCTATTAGTAGAATGTCCTGCGCATCTATGCCAATCACAATATGCATTGATATCGAACCCCTTAGGTTGTGCCTTTGTCATATCAACCTCTATTGGCAGAGGGAGAGATATGAGATTGCATTCAAGTAACCTTTGTAATACTTTATGAGGAGGTTCTGATAACCATGTAAGCTTCCTTCTTTAAGGATTTGATAGAACAAGCCTATTAGTAGGTTGTGAAATTAAATTAATTGTAGCTTTAGCCTCATTCTTAGAATCATTTGCCTTAGATCTGAATGGTGGTTTGCTTTGAAACTTGGCATTAGAAGATATTGGAGGATTAGACCAATACTTTAACTTGTTCAAAGCAAGAAGCTTAACTTCACGGTCTTTAATTATATGACATATGTCATTGGAATATTAAGGTGTGAACATAATAGACTCATGTATGGGAGCAAGCAAGCTTTGCCTGAATATATATCACAACTTGTTATCAGCCATAAGATTTGTCATTTTATAGAGTATAGTCTTATAACGAAGAACACAATCACTGATGGGCTCGTTAAGACCTTGCTTAAGTTTAGCAATTTGAACATATGACAACTTTTTACTGATGTTGATAGAAAAGTTTGTTAAGAATCGATCAGCCGAAGGATTGAAATCTTATACCGACTGAAAAGGGAGGTCATAAACCATCGCAAATCATAGTCCTTTAGACTCCTTGGAAACAACTTATCATGAGATGCATAGTCCAAACATGTTGCATGAAAGGCTCTAAGGTGCAGTTCCGGATCACTTTTACCATCACAAGGTGCAAGCTTAGGTGCAACAAATCCTATAGGTAAAGGATAAGAAAAAATCTCTAAGGCCAATTGGTTATGTAGTAATGCCTGAGAATTAGTTGAATGGCTTGCTCTAGAAGAACCTTGTTTCAATTGAGAAACTTTAGCTTGAAGATCGAGGAGAGTTGGATAAGCACTTGAGTAGTAGGCATAGAAGGTTGAGTATCAATAGATGATGTCATACGAGTAGCCATCCTAGAAGGCACAAAAGTATGTTGCATAGGAATAGCCATTGAATTTTGAGGATTAACTTGTATTGCCCCCACACCGTGGGTGGGCATCACATGTGTAGCCATACGTGAAGACACATGAATAGTAGCAGTAGGAGTAGTGGTTTGAACACCTTTTGTAGAATTTGTGTCTCTAAAAGGTGGATTAGTATCATTTAAGAGTTCATCATGTTGTTCTTCAAATATGGCTACCTTAGCATTTTTTGCATTCTTAACCTCTAGGATTACATTCAAGATCTTATCCAATTGACGAACTTTAGCTTGAAGATCGATAAGAGTTTCGATAAGCACTTGAGTAGTAGGCATAGAAGATTGAGTAGCAATAGATGATATCATATGAATAGCCATCCTAGAAGGCACAAAAGTATGTTGCGTAGGAATAGCCATAGAAATATGAGGATTAACTTGTGTTGCCCCCATGCCATGGGTGGTCATCACATGTGTAACTATAAGTGAAGACACATGCATAGTAGCAAGAGTAGTGGTTTGAACACTTTTTGTACAATTTGTGTCTCCAAAAGGTGGATTAGTATCATTGAAGAGTTCATGACGTTGTTCCTCAAATTTGGATACCTTAGCATTCTGTGCATTCTTAACCTCTAGAATTACATTCAAGATCTTATCCAAGTCATCAAGTTGCATACAAATTCGATTTCAAAAATTAGAAAGCATTGCTACTTCAGCAAGATCTACACCATTAAGCTCATCGGGATGTATTCAACTGTGATATTCATTATTATGTTCATTATCATCTTTGTAAGCATTTTTCAAGTTCAAGGATATCATCATTAACATGTTCCTCTACATTTGTGATCTTTATCAACATTTGCATGAAAAGGACGAACATGCATTTTATCAATTTTAGATTGCACACAAACATGTGGTTTGATCAAAAGGAATCTGATTATGCTCAATTACAACACCACTTAACCTAGCACTTCATCGTACAGGTACAAGAGAGCTAACCTTCTTAGATGGCATATAATATGTTTTTGAAAACATCAAGAAAGCTAGGGCAAAAATGCATCTCAGATAATGTGACCTTTCTTTTGTGCACAAGCTTGTAGCATTCAGATATTGTGAGATTTTTAATGTTCCTTTTAAAAGCATCTCAAACCTGGTGCAATCTTCAATTGGACCTGCAAAAACTTGAATTCTTGATGCACAAGCACTGTAAAAGCATAATCAGGGCATGCAAAATACCATACTAGAATTAAACTTTATTATGAGTAAGAAAGTGACCTAATGAACGAGAACGTGGTTCAGATTAGAAATGATTGATGAGAAATCAGCAGCATTTTTCCTGGATTTACAATATCAAGAATGATTCCAGTGAATATACAAAACACAAATAATCTTCCTAGACGAGGATTATTTGCATTTTGCTTGGAATTACAATATCAAGAATGATTCCAGTGAATATACAAAACACAAATAATATTCTTAAAGGAGGATGATCCGTTTTGAGAGAACCTCTCAGCTCAAGCTTGAATCTGCTTCAATCTTCAATTAGACCTTCAAAATCTTGAATTCTAGATGCACATGCTGTTGGAAATATTGTCATTGATGTCAAAGGTCTAGCATTGGTGATAAAGGCCCCATTGCATTTAATGGTGTTTTTAATATTCATATCTTGGCTAATGTGTGTTAATATTTATTTAATATTAACAAATATATTTTTGGTTGCATATAAGTCAAAAGAGGGCCCATGGAGAAGTCAAAGAGTCACGGGGTAAAGACAAAAGAGGAATGGGACGCATTTTTTCATGAAGAGTCATCTTGAGGAATTTTAAGAGTCACCATGTGAAGACAAAAGAGGGTATGACACATTTTTTCATGAAGAGAGACTTTGAAGAATATGAAAAATCACCAAGATAAAGACGAGAAAATGACACATTTGCTTATGAAGGGTCACCGTATGACTTTTCAAATGCAAAGATACGAAGGGTCATGCAAGTTTGGCGCCATTTTTCATGAGGATTGAAGGGTCATAAAAGGTGAATGCCAAAGGTCATATGTAAAGCTATAAATAAAGGCTTGAGAAGCCATTTGTAATATGCAAAAGAGTGCATGGTTTGTATTTGTTTTAGAGGAGAGAAAAGCAAAAAATATTGTAGAGTTTTATCATTTGCTGAGTAAGCAACATTGAGAGATAGTTGTGTTTTATATACAAGGGGTTGGTGCTCACAAATCTTTGCAAGGGGTTGGTGCTCCTGTGGGTCGGTACTCACAAATAGTTGTTGGGTTGGTGCTTCTGTGGGTTGGTGCTCACAAATAGTTGCTGTGTTAGTGCTCGGCAAAGGGGTTGGTGCTCCTGCAAGTTGGTGCTTGCGAACTTTGTAATATGAGTTGGTGCTCATTCATATACTTGAGATTGTTCTCCGTGGTTTTTTCCACTTTGGGTTTCCACGTAAAAAGCTAGTGTCTCTTTCTTTTATGTGGTGCATATTATTGTTTTAGTTTTATTGCATATCTTGAATGTCTGATTAAGTGGTTAAAGAAAAGAAATCAGATTAAGTAAAAAATATATAATACACTGATTCACTCCCCCTCTCAATATATTTTGTGCTTAACAATTGGTATCAGAGCAGGTTTTTTTTTTAAAAGTTTAACAGCGTGAAGGTAGATCGAAGAAAGCACGATGGTTGGATCACATGAAGGTTTTTTTACAAATAAGACACCTTTGTTTGATGGGACAAATTATGCTTTTTGGAGCATAAGATGATGACTTATTTGATGGCCCTTGGATTTGACGTTTGGCAAGCAGTGGTGGAGGAATATGAAGAGCCACAGACACTTGTAACTACTCCGGTGGAAAAGAAGGCAAGTAAAAATAATGCTAAAATTTTAAATGCTATTTTATGTGGTTTATATGAATCAAAATTTGTTAAAGTTATGCAATGTAAATTTGCTCATGAAACTTGGATAAAACTTGAGAATATTTGTAAAGGTGATGGAAAGGTTCAGCAAGCTAAGCTTTAGACTTTCAGAAGACAGTTTGAGAGTTTGAAGATGGAAGAGGAAGAAAATATAGCAAGTTACTTTTTGCGATTTGATCAAATAGTTAATCAGATTCAAGGGCTTGGAGAAAAGTTAAAAGAATCAATTGTGGTACAAAAAGTTTTGAGATCTCTAGTATTGAGATATGATGCAAAAGTTTTGGCAATTGAAGAGATGAAGAATTTAACCAAGCTAAAGATGGATGAGCTACATGGTATTCTTATGGCATATAAGATGCAGATGGAACAAGAGAAACCCTCAAAGAGAGAAGCTGCTTTCAAGACATCAAAGAAAGAGAAGGCTAAGATTCAAGAATCAAGTGACAGTTTTAGCGATGATGAAGATGACAACAGAGCTCTATTCATTTGCAAGTTGAAAAAAGGTACAGATAAATATCAAGGAAAATTACCTTTTAAATGTTTTAATTGTGAAAACATTGGACATTTTGCAGCTAAGTGCCCAGATAAGGGTAATGGTGACAATGAAGAAGGAAAGTCTACATATAAGAAGAATTTTAAAAAAAAATTCAAGAAGGGATTCGAAACGAAGAGTTTGTATTCTAAAGATCCTAGCTCAGTTGAAGATAGCGGAGTCAGTTATTCAAAAGAAAAAGAGATTTTATTCATGGCCATACATGAAGATGCCTCCGCAAGCAAAAGTACAAATGATCAAGAAGAACATGATGAAGCCGAAGTGAATCTAGTAGGAGAACTCGTTTGTGCCTTAGAAGAGTTAAAAGCTCTTGAGAAGAAGAATCGAAGATTAAAGTTCCAGGTCGAGAAAAATGAATAGTCAAAAGAAACAGTTGAAGATCTATAAGCACACTTTGAAGAAGCCAAGAAGAATGAAAAAGATTTAACCGCATAGTTGCAAAAAGTAAGTAAAGAATGTGAAAGATATGTTATTGAAATTGCTTTTTTAAAAGCAGATCTTGAGAAAACAAATAAAACAATCAATGATAGAGCAACCAATGATTTAAAATTTGTGAATAACACTAATATATTGAATAAGATATTAGAAAGTCAAAGATCAATGTCAGATAAGACAGGTATTGGATTTGAAAAAGAGAAAGAGGCCACTACATTTACAGACAAGGTTAACACATAAAGAAAAAGGAAAGAGCTATGCTGAAGCTCTTATAAAAGAAGAAATAAAAAGAAAAGACGTTAAGAATACAAAAGACATCTCAAACAAAGAAAATTGGAAGAGACAAAGCTACAAAAGGCAATCAAGGCAGAGATATACAAACAAGTCCTATTTTCATGGTTATTGTTTTTATTGTAATGGGTATGGTCATAAGAAAATAGAATGTCGAAAAAAGGCTAATAATTTCAGAAATAAGGAGAAAGAAATTCATGCAGAGTTAAGTAGAAGCCACAACTCTTTTACTCTTCTATTTTAATGAAGAGGCCATAATATGTTACAAGTGCAACAACTTCAGACATACCCTGGTACTGTAGATTTGTGTTCAAGTCAGTAAAAAAAGACTAGAATTTCATGGCTCCATTCGTCAAGAAGAAAGTTTAGATAGGTTCATGGCAGAAGAAACAACCTAAAAAATCTATGTTGGTACAGACAACTTTGCATGCAAGAAATGAAAAAAAGCCATGGTTCATTGACAATGAATGTTCGAAACACATGACAGGAGACAAAAGCAAGTTTATAACTTTGAAGAAGATCAATGGTGGCACAGTGAAATTCGGAGATAATACTACTGTCAGAATTGCCGAAAAAAGTACACTAAGTTTAGATAATGGTAGAACTAAAACTGAAAATGTTTTGTATGTAGAAGGTCTTAAGCATAATCTTTTGAGTGTAAGTCAAATGTGTGATCAGGGGTACACACTAAAGTTTTATGTAGAAGGTTGTGAAATTAGAAGAAAAGATTTAGATGTGTTGGTTGTAGATGCTCAAAGAACAAACAATAATTTGTATATGTTATCATACATCAAAGGTCAAAAATATTGTTTGAGTCAGATTGAAGAAAGTTGGCTATGGCACAGGGGAATGAGACAAATTTTGAAAATTTTGTCAACATCATCAAGAAGCAAGCAGTCAAAAATATTTCAAAGATTACAAAGCCATCTAACACGCTTTGTGAACCTTATCAGCATGGAAAGCATCCCAGAAAGCGGTTCAAAACAAAAGAATACTCAACCACTTAGATGTTAGAGCTTATTCACACTGATTTGTGTGGACCTATGAGAACTCAAAGTGAGAAATATTTTATGTTGATTATTGATGATTTTTCACATATGACTTGGGTAATGTTTTTAAAGAAAAAATCAAAAGCTTTCAGACATTTCAAAGCATTCAAAGCATTAGTTGAGAATGAAACTGGTTTAAAGATTAAGTACCTAAGATTAAATCGAGGAGAATTCATGTCAGATCAGTTTACTGAGTTTTGTGAAGATCATGGAATAAAGAGACATTGTTCAGCAGCCAGAACTCCACAACAAAATGGAATAGTTGAACGGAGAAACAAAACTGTTCAGGAGATGACAAAGACAATGCTAAATGAATCCAAGATACCAGATAAATATTGGAAAGAGACAGTTGCTACAACAATGCATGTTCAGAACAGAGCATTATTGAGAGTCAACAGTGACAAATTTTTTTTTGAGCTATGGAAAGACAAACTAACAATAGTTGATTATTTCAGAGTTTTCGGCAACAAATGCTTCATAAAGAGAACCGATGAAAAACTGGTTAAGTTTGAATCTAGTGCAGATGAAAGTATATTTCTTGGTTATTCTTGCAAAAGGAAAGCTTATAAATGTTATAACAAAAGAACCAAGAAAATAGTTGAAAGTGCAAGTGTCAGAATATGAGCACAAAGAATCAATGATCCAATAGACATTCTTGAAATTATTGAAGAGGAAGATTTTGAAGAATCAAATGAAGATGAGAAGGAGAAAAAGGACACCAAAACTCCATCTAAATATGTACAGAGAAATCATAATGAAAGTGACATTGTCGGGACATAAATGAAGGAATTCGCACCAAAAGATGATGGTAAGTGAATCTGAGCAAGTTAAATTTTTTTTATTATCCAAAATTCAGCGTAGAACTTTTACAGAAGTTAGACATGATAAGCATTGGGTTAAGGCAATGGATGAAGAATTAAATCAGATAGAAAAGAATGATACTTGAGAATTAGTGCCTAGACCAAAAGATCACAATGTAATAGGAACAAAATAGATTTATCGAAATAAGTTGAATGAAAATGGAGAAGTAACCAGGGATAAAGCAAGATTAATATGTAAATGATATGCTCAGATTGAGGAAATAGATTTTGAAGAAACTTTTGCACCAGTGGCAAGGCTAGAGGCTATTAGAATGTTTTTTACATATGCAATGTTTAAAAATTTCAAAGTGTTTCAGATGGATGTCAAATCTGCCTTCTTAAACGATAATTTAGAAGAAGAGGTCTACATTGAGCAACTTGAGGGATTTATTCTCTCAAATATTAGTAGCCATGTATGCAGATTGAAGAAAGCACTGTATGGATTGAAACAAGCTCTCAGAGCTTGGAATGCAAGACTTGATAAGTACCTATAGGATCAAGGTTTCAAAAGAGGATTTGCTGACAGTAATCTCTACATCAAAACAGAAGGTAAACATCAATTGATTGTTGTGGTATATGTTGATGACATCATTTTTGGAGGAAACATTGAAAAGATGACAATTTTTTTTTGATAGCATGCAAAAGGAATTTGAGTTGTCTATGCTTGAAGAATTGTCATTTTTCTTAGGGTTGCAAATATTTTAGTCAGATAAAGGAATTTTCGTATCTCAAAGTAAATATGCCAAGGAAATGTTGAAGAAATTTGGTTTTGAGGATTGTGCACCAGTTGGCACACCAATGAGTACAGAAAATAAGGTGAGCAAGGATGAAGATTCACCTGTTGCAGATCAATCTTTGTATAGATCTATGATTGGTAGTCTTTTATATTTGACAACATTGAAGTTAGACATCATGCATGTAGTAGGTATGGTTGCAAGATATCAGTCAGTTTCAAAAGACAGTCATGTTCAGTTGGTGAAGAGAATATTTAGATATATCAAGGAGACATTAGATTATGGATTGTGGTATCCCACAGGAAGAGATTTCACTTTGATTGCTTATATAGATTTAGATTGGGTAGGGTGCTTGGATGACGGAAAGAGTACAAGTGGAAAAGCTTTTTTTCTTGGTGATATTTTAGTATCATGGCTAAGCAAAAAACAGAATTCAGTATCATTTTCTACAGCTGAAGTAGAATGTATTGTAGCGGTATTGTGTTGTACTCAAGTGCTTTGGATGAAACAAACTTTGAAAGATATCAAGGTAAAATATGATGAACCTATTTCTATTTTTTGTGACAACACAAGTGCTATTAATATTTCGAAGAATCCAGTGATGCATTCAAGAACAAAACATTTTCTCATCAGATATCACTTCTTGAAAGAGCAAGTTATAGATCAACAGGTTAAGATGAAATATATCAGTACTATAGAGCAAATTGCAGATATTTTCACAAAGGCACTACCAAAAGACACATTTGAGTATCTGCGGAAGTTGGGAGTAATTTCTTTTACTTCTTGCCATTGAGGATTAGCATCAGTTGAGGGAGAGCTAAGTGTTAGCTTCAGGATAGGGCTTTTGCCATTGATGTTAAAGGGGGAGAACAAAAACAGGTACAGGTGCAAGAACATGTACAAAGCACAGGTACAGGTTATAGTAAGGAGAGTTACTGTATATTTTTCAGATGGTAGTATGTGCATGTTGATATGTGCATGTTGATATGTTGATGTGTGGCAGTTTCAATTTGAGGTTGTCATCAATGACAAAGGGAGAGATTGTTGGATATATTGTCATTGATGTCAAAGGTTTAGCATTGATGATAAAGGCCTCATTGCATTTAATGGTGTTTTTAATATTCATATCTTGGCTAATGTGTGTTAATATTTATGTAATATTAACGAATATATTTTTGGTTGCATATATAAGTCAAAAGAGGGCCCATGGAGAAGTCAAAGAGTCACGGGGTAAAGACAAAAGAAGAATGGAATGCATTTTTCATGAAGAGTCATCTTGAGGAATTCCAAGAGTCACCATGTGAAGACAAAAGAGGGTATGACACATTTTTCTGTGAAGGGACACTTTGAGGAATACGAAAAATCACCAAGATAAAGACAAAAGAGAAAATGACGCATTTGCTTATGAAGGGTCACCATGTGACTTTTCAAATGCAAGGATACGAAGGGTCATGTGAGTTTGGCACCATTTTTCATGAGGATTGAAGGGTCATAAAGGGTGAATGCCAAAGGTCATTTGGAAAGCTATAAATAAAGGCTTGAGAACCCAGTTGTAATATGCAAGAGAGTGCATGGTTTGTATTTGTTTTAGAGGAGAGAAAAACATGAGATATTTTAGAGTTTTATCATTTGTTGAGTAAACAACATTGAGAGATAGTTGTATTTTATACACAAGAGGGGTTGGTGCTTTTGTGGATTGGTGCTCACAAATCTTTGCAAGGGATTGGTGCTCCTATAGGTCGGTGCTCACAAATAGCTGTGTTGGTGCCCGACAAAGGAGTTGGTGCTCTTGTGGGTTGGTGCTCACAAATAGTTGTGTTGGTGCCCGGCAAAGGGGTTGGTGCTCCTGCAAGTTGGTGCTTGCGAACTTTGTAATTTGAGTTGGTGCTCATTCATATACTTGAGATTGTTCTCCGTGGTTTTTCCCACTTTGGGTTTCCACGTAAAAATTTGGTGTCTCTCTCTCTTTTGTGTGGTGCATATTATTGTTTTAGTTTTATTGCATATCTTGAATGTGTGATTAAGTGGTTAAAGAAAAAAATCAGATTAAGTAAAAGATATATAATATACTGATTCACCCGCTCCGCCCCCCCTGATTCACCCGCTCCGTCGCCTCGCCCCTCGCCTCCCGCCTCCCGCCCAGCCCCTCTCAGTATATTTTGTGCTTAACACATGCACTATATAAACATAAATCAAGTTATGCAAATTAACATATTAGAATTACACTTCAATTTGAGTAAGAAAGAGACCTCGTGTGATAAAAATACGGTTCATATCAGAAATGAATGATGAGAAAATCATCAGCACTTCTGTTGGAATTACAGCAGCATGAATGATTGGAATAAATATACAAATCACATATAAATAATCTCCTTAAAGGAGGATGACCCCTTTCAGAGATAATCTCTCAACTTAAGCTTGACCTTGAATCACAAGTAGTCAACTACTGTCAATCAGCAATACACTAAACTCAAGTGCAGCAATTATGAACTCATCATAACTTCAACTTGAAATCACTAACGGATACAAATCCCCTCCAACTGGGTCTGTCCAAAGGCACTCATTGGCTGTGAATAGATCTGAGTTTAATTGAAGAACAGAGGGGATGCCCCACTTTCACGAAAATTATTTAGATAATTAATGTTCTAATAACTATAAAACTATTAATTACTAACACTAAACCTCATCCGAGGTTTTACGATGCAGTTTCATAAGTTAGGGTCACTTTCCTAAAATATAGGAATCACTCTTTAAAAAATATGAAAAATAAAAAAATTATATTTTCATAAAGTAAATAGTTTGTGCTAAGCTTAAAGTAAAAAATAACACTTATGAGCAACACATTTCAGCAAGAAACATCTTCAAGCTTTGTTAGATAAGGGTGTAATCTATGCCAGCACTTCTGCATGTGGTTGTTCTATTGTTAAAATGCCTATGATGATGGCTTATGAAGGATGTGTACTTGACTATAGAGCCTTAAATAAGATAACCATCAAGAAGATGTAGCCACTTCCATGGATTGATGACTTCTTAGATCAGCTCCAACATGTCAAATACTTTACTAAGCTAGAGTTGAAGTCTGATCTATGCTTCTATAATGCTGATTAGCACACTGATAAATTTAAATACTAAATTAACCAATTCTTAAAAGTCACTCGAAAATTTATCTCCAAAACACTATTAGAACTACGTTAAGAGTCTTCTGAGTAGCATAATTATAACTCTTAACACATTTTGTTGTCTTTACAATAAAAGCATACCTTCACTTGCTACCCAACTGTGATAACCACCAGTCATACTGAGATTTACTGTATTCCTGTTAAAATAATTGCCTTAATAATGATCTTAAATTTTGGTTTCTTTATAGGACATATCCAAAATACTTTTTCATGCTGGGATTGCTTTAAGATTTTAATGCTACTATTTTTAATCTTTTTTTAATGCCAAGAAAACCGTGAATATCAGATACATACCTGAAAATTCAGCAAAGAAACTTAAACTTCCCAACAGAACAGAGATATTTGTCCAGAAGTTGGATACCATGTGACCCAAAATCCAATTTCAAATTGTACAAATAACTCTATTATAACTCAAAAAAACTGTAGTGCAAGTATCACTTCCTCTGTACCTTCTTTGATCTCGGGACTTGTACTGCTATAACCCAAAGAACAGAACTGAAAATGATGTGGACATATGTTGGTTCTGATGTCATGTAAACATACATAACATTCTAATCTATGAAAGCAACAGAAAAAATATACGTCAAAGCTCTGAAGCTTACTTTTATGAGCAAGTATTAATTCTTTACAGAAAGGAACGATTGCCTGAATATTCACATTCCTGCATGACAGCTTGTCTTGACTCACATCACAGAGTACAGTAACATGAAACATTACATCTACATTTACATGACACCTTTGCAATAGAAAAACACACAAAAACTAAAAGTTTGAGTTCAACTGAGTATTTTCTTAAATATTTCTTTCCTGTGTTTTCTTCTCTTTGCAATAGAAAAACACTCAAAAACTAAAAGTTCAAGTTCCACTGAATATTATTCTTAAATATTTATTTCTTACGCTTTCTTCTCTATTATTATGTTTTTCTCTTTCTTATTGTCTCCCGTTTTTGGTCTCTTGTGCCGCTTATATGGATGATAATCGCTGTCGTTAAATTACATTAGTTGATTCCAGTGGATCTGTGATTATTAATGAAGAACTTGGGATATCACCAGGAAGATTAAAAATCTAATTAGAAATTTCAATGGAAGCTCAAATTAATTAACAAAATCATAGTTTTTCAAGTCTATTAACACAGTTTTCCTTTCTAACAATTTTTGAAGGTTTCTCCAGCTGAACCAAATTTGGCTTTCTTTCTAGACATATTAGAGCTTCTTAAAGTTTGTGAAGTTTTTTAAGGATAAATGATACCTCTCCACCTTTTGCATATTTTAATATGTGCAAGTTTTGACCTATATTTGTAAACTGAGTGAAAAAGTTATAATCGCCAAGTCTTTAAAAGTGAACTTCAATAAACCATGTCATGACCATGGCTTCACTAGAATTTGCTTGTGACCTTTTTGTTGTGGCCGCTTGTGGAATTTGCAAGCAATCATGAACATTGCTTGCTTTCCAATTGTTCTCTCTTTGGTTCTTGTAAAATTACTCGCGTCTCACAACCTTATAGTATCTCTAATTGAGGAAAATAGTGCTATGTCATTTTGTTCCTTTGTAACATGGTTATAGTAACATGCTAAATAAAATTGTAATATAAAATTCAGTTTCAATTATGCATTTTTCAGTCCTTTTCCTTGACCATAACCAGTTGTAGCGATCTTTGCAGTTTTGTATGATATGTAACGTAATTGTACACTTAACTCATCGCTTTGCTAGATGATAAACTTGCATAGTGGGCCTGAAAAGCAGGTCAACTTTCACTCTGCAATTTTAGTCTGAAATCTGATATTGAGTGATTTTGTAATTTTTTCCTTTGCCATACCTTATTCAATGTCGCATGTGCTTTTCATGTCATCACCTTAGATCATAAATAATACTTTTTATAGTTCATTTGGATGTGCATGAGATATCCTGTATTCTGCTTTTTTTGTGGTTTATGTTTTTATTCATGAAGAGCATTTGAAGGATAAAAGATGCTTAAATTTTTTGCTGATATGAAATGATCTTGTTCAGATTTGTCTCAAGGAGTTGCATTGGCGAAACAGCCCTTTAATCATGTCTCTGTGTGGCTCCAAGGGTTCACCTATTAACATTAGTCAGATGATTGCTTGTGTTGGACAACAATCTGTAGGAGGTCGTCGAACACCAAATGGTTTCATTGATCGCAGTCTTCCACACTTCCCAAGAAATGACAAAACACCAGCAGTGAGTTGTCTTTAAATTTTATAACAAAATGTGATGCTTTCTTTGAATTATATAGAATTACAGTCTAGGATTTATTTGAATAACCAACTATATAATTTATGCCATACCTTATTTTGCTTTTGCCTTAGTTCATCCCCCTTTACAATCTTTGCATATTATGTATTGATATCATTTTACCTGTCTCTTCATAAGTAATATACTTATATGTATTGTACTGATTTGTTTTCTGTACGTTGCCTTTTTTTTAGGCCAAAGGTTTTGTTGCAAATTCATTCTATTCAGGTTTAACAGCAACGGAGTTTTTCTTCCACACAATGGGGGGTCGCGAAGGTCTTGTTGACACTGCGGTAATATATATTTACAAAGCATTTAAACATGAATTTGATTGCCTGGGTCTTCTGCCTGTGTACGATTAAGTAATGTAGCATTGCATGGAGTGTATGGTTTGGACTCTCATTGGTTATAGATCATTCTCATAAGAGTTCTTCAAAGTTAAAGATTGATTTGTTTGTATAAAGTGCTTTTATTATCAGTGTTAAACCCAAAACAGGAGCTGAGATATGTTGCTCTGTGTTATTGATCACTTGTTTGATTGTGTTGACATTGAGGGATATTTCTTTACCAAGTGTTTGAACATTCAATTTGATTCTATAAGTGTCCTGCTTTTTTATTATTAATTTGTGTATCAGTGCATTGGAGTGTAAGAAAGAGTTTTCATGAGCAAGAGGTTCACGCTTTACGAGTTTCTAAAGTTAAAAATTGTATTTTTCTTCCCCGAAGTGATTTGATTACAGCCTTCACTGACACACAGGAGCTTAGATGTTATTGTTCACTGTTGATCATGAAGATGGTAATTTTCCCGATTCTTTTTATCTTTGAAATGTTAGCCTTGTGAATTCAAGTAGATTATAGATTACAACGTGAAATAACTTCTTGTATAAAACAATTCCTATGTGAGAGTAGTATTATTTCAAGACAGAAGTTTTGGTGCCTAATACCTTTGCTCAATTCACAAAAGATAGTAGAATAGGTACTCGAGAGTGGCTTCCACTTACATAATGAGTGACACAAGAAACTCTTTTCTAGTACTTATAGGTGATGGGAGTGTTCTCTTTCAACTTACCGATCTGTTTTCTCTACTTTGGAGACGTTGTTTTTCCATGCAGCTGTGTTCACGGGTCCAATAAAAGAGTCCATGGCATAGTATATAGTAAACCATTGAGGTGGTCAAATGTAATGTAAACTGAAGCTTCAATAGATTTAACAAACTCAGCCACAATATCCTTACAATATGAATGATTCATAAGTATTGCCACCGACTTAAACTGTTTGTATGAACAGTCAGTGGTGTTTCCAATGTGATAAGATATATTCTGCTCAGAGTGACGGATAATGTTTCCTCTCAGTCGTTACAGTAAGTTGTCTTCTTGGTTTATAAAAACTCTGAACTTAGTTCTTATTCAACTTTTTCACATTATCAGAATGGGGTATCAACATGTAACTAATATGATTAAAAAATGCACAATTGGGCTTTCCCTTGCTATATTCTTGAGTTCAGAGTCAATTCCTTCATCCAGCTCACTAGCGAGGGATAATTTTCCCTCTTAATTTTTATGGGAAGCGCTCTTCTTATTTTATGAAAGTCCTCAATTGAGTTCTTATGCAACTTCTTCACAACTTTAGAATGGGCTATCAACATGCAACCAATGTGATTAAAGAATGCACATGGTAATGGTTGGGATTTCCATTGCCATAATTTTGAGTTAAAACACAATTCGTTTGACCAGTCAACTAGCTCCATATAATTAGATTCTCTTGAAGAGAATATATGCTCTTCCTTGTTTAAGGTGGATAAATGCTGTCTAGGATTGGTATGAATCCATAAATTGTGAGTGGTTTTCTGGAGAGGCTATAGTGCGCAAGGTTTTGCTAGCTAGGCTTTGGTGGCCAACTCTATTCCAAGATGCTAAGGCATATGTTAAGCAATGTGACATCTGCCAGCACGTAGGTAAACCTAACAGGCGAGATGCTATGCCTTTGCGACCCATCCCTTCTCATGAACCTTTTGAAAAGTGGGCTATTGATTTCGTGGGGCCCATCACTCCAGGGGGACAAAGAATGGGTTATGAATACATCTATGGCCATAGATGGAATAACCGGCGAGTAACCATCGGTTGGTCGGTTACTCGCCAGAAATTCCATGAAGCTAATACTCGCCATTCAAAACCGCCAACACTAGAAAAACCGCAATTTTACTTTTAACCACAAGTACTCTCTGGTTAGTCGCTGGTTACCAGACAGTATATAAATAAAATAAACATTTAAGTATAAGAAACTAGACGTCTAGTTTCTTATACTTTAAGTTATATTTTATTTATATAGTTTCAGTATGTTTGAGAGTGGTTTCAAACCTCTAGGAGCTATAATGCAAATTCTAGGTTTTGGAGGATCCCATCATATTTCAGACTTAGTCAGATTTCAGGGTTTCAGACTTAGTCAGATTTCAAGGTTTCAAACTTAGCCATATTTCAGGGTTTCAAAATTTCAAGGAGACATTATAGGAGGAATAAACGCTGCATAAAGGGATGTAGGTATGATAGAATAATATGAGAACATCTCTCGTAAAGTGCCACAAGTCGACTCCACCTCGTTCCTTGTGCATAGATTAAAATTGATACAATGATACTAATACAAGAATCTACAAGTACAAATTACAAGAATCTATATTTTTCTCTTCCCTACGCTTTAGAAAACTTAGGGAGATTGAGAAAGTCTAGTAATCTATGCACAGGGAATGGGGTGGGATCGACTTGTGGCAGTTTGCAAGAGATGTTCTCATACTATTCTATCATACCTACATCCCTTCATGCAACCTTTATCCCTCCTATGACATCTCCTTGAAATTTTCAAACCCTGAAATATGGCTAAGTCTGAAACCTTGAAACCCTGAAATCTAACTAAGTTTGAAATATGATAGGATTGTCCAAAACCTAGAATTTGCATTATAGCTTCTAGAGGTCCGAAACCACTCTCAAACATTTTGAAAGTATATAAATAAAATATAACTTAAAGTATATACTTATACTTAAATGTTTATTTTATTTATATACTGTCTACTTCGGGCGAATTTCAATTATTTTTTGCCTCTGCTGGTTATTGCCGGTTATTCGATCGAGCGGGTCGAATAACTGCCATTTACCCATTTTGGGCCCTTGGCGAGTACTCGCCCCAACCGGTTATGCCAACTATGGTTTTGATAATGGTGATCATTTCATTGTTATTTAACGTAGTTTGGCATGCACATGATTTCATGGTTTTTTTAATTTAATTTAGCACGTGCATGGATGAGCCAACAAAATATTCAAGAGTGGTATAAGTCAACTATAAAAATTTGGAAATGTCATGTATCACTGAAGGTGAATTTCTTGATGTTCATAGACTTTGAGATTATTTGTAGAGGTTGAATATTGTTGCACTGCATGATGTTTGCATTATTTGCTCTATAATGCAAAATTGGATATGTATAGTCTTTTCTTTGATGCTTTCTACCAAGTTGTTGAGATTATAAATGGAGGACAGTGCATATGTTGAAATGAAGATAGAAAAGATAAAAAAGCAAAGCAAGAACATAAATCTAGAGATTGTCAAAAATTTCAAGCAATGAATTCATAGAACACTATATCATGTATATGATGAAGCAATATGAGTGGCACACATATCTTCAGAAATCGAAAGAAGGGAATAATAACCATTCCTATTAGCACCGCAACAAGAGATTGGTGCAAAATAATTTTAAGCTCTAGGTACTAGGACTTTTGGGGTAATTAATGAGCAATTCTTAAGTAAATGGATCTAAATTCCAAGAGTTAAATAAGAAACGAATATAGACCTTGCTACTGCATGCTTATAATTTTAATGAGATATATATTTCATATTCTATTTGCTTGCTTGTATGGACATTTTTATACCATTCCCAGTCAAAGTAAATTAAGCATGAAGGAGAAGCTAGAAAAAAATCATAGTTGATTTTTGGATGATTCAGTTGCGTACATTAAATGTGCATGTGGCATTGTCATAGGATTGTTGGAAGATGAAACCACTGTAAATTCATTGGGTCATGGCTGAGGTGGGAAGACAATTTGGATTGTGCCTCTTCCTATTGGCCTATCCGTGACAATCCATTACTGAATTTTTTTCGTAGAGGATTTGTCATTATTCTCTTTTCATCAAAAGAAGATTTCATTGTCCTAAAAGGAAGTCTCCCATTCTTTGGCAGCGCATGGCTCTTCATGAGACCATGGTGCCCCTTCTTTGGTTTCTAGCAAGAACTTCAAGAAACCGTAGTGTTTGTTCAGACTAGTGAACTTGTATTTGGAG
The DNA here is from genome assembly GCA_037957365.1 of Torreya grandis. Lineage (NCBI taxonomy): Eukaryota > Viridiplantae > Streptophyta > Pinopsida > Cupressales > Taxaceae > Torreya > Torreya grandis. Next base: position 5,224,624 of record JARHVA010000004.1, on the reverse strand, counting down.
AAATGGAGGGATGGAACTCATCATTGATTGGTAACAACTTAGTTAAGTTCATAGGTGTCTCCTCTGCTACAAAAAAACACATTTTTCATATTCACAAATTTGTGTTCAGATTGATCTTAGAAAGCCCCTCCCTAAAATCTAGTTAAGAAATATGAAGGGACTATGTTTGAAACAACCTGTTGATTACGAGTGGCTGCCATTGAGATGTATGGTGTTTGGTGAGAATGGATATATTGCTAGAAATTGTACTTAACTATGAAAGATAAGTATTTCAATGACAAATAGTTTTAAACTAGGTAAGAGAAACCCAAAACCAAGGCCCAACAACTCCTCGCTATTTGAAGCATTTTGACGCTTCAGATGATTCAAATCAGCCTAAGCACATTCTAGAGTTTGATGACACTTATTCCAGTTTTGATAGTGGGAGTAGTGACGGGGACTCATCTCCATCCACATCCGGCCACACTTCGGAGGATGATGTTTCTCTACCTGACTCACCCACATTTGGTCCTCGTTGGGATAGACAAACACTAGAGAGTGTAGATACATGGTTGGGGATCCTTTAGATTATAGGACACGTTCAAAGTTTCAGAGTGGGCCACTTGCTTTTTATTCCTTTGCTTTAGATTTGCAGAGCTTTCGGGAGGCATTAGGGATTCTTGAGTGGGATTCTGCCATGCATGAGGAGTATAACTCCTTAATCAGGAATCATACTTGGGTTGACACTTCTTCTTAAGGGAAGAAAGATGGTTTGATGTAGAGATGCATATATCGGACCATGTATGCAGTAGATGGGTCCGGTGACAAGTTCAAGGCACGATTGGTTGTAAAAGGTTTCTCACAGGTGCCTAACATCGACTACACTGAAACTTTTGCACCAGTTGCCAAAATGAACTCTGTCAGACTCACATTTGCTATTGCCTCAATCAATCATTGGGATGTTCATCAGATGGACGTTAAGAGTGTCTTTCTTCATGGTGACCTTGAGGAAGAGATTTACATGGAGCAGCCACCGAGATTTGTTGAGGATCCTTCCTTTGTGTGCAGGGTTCAAAATTCCATCTATGGCCTCAAATAGCCCCCTCGGGCTTGGTATGCCAAGATGGATGGGTTCCTTCTTTCTGCAGGGTTCACTAGGTGCCATTCAGATCCGAATGTCTATCTTTTGTGGCAGGATGATTCACATTTGATTCTGGTTCTTTATGTTGACGATCTTTTGGTCATTGGGAGCTCTTCCTCATCCATTATAGCAGTGAAAGAAGCTCTTCATGACAGATTTGGGCTTGTTACATTACTTCCTTGGTATCTGGATTTCTCAGTCTGACTCGGGGATCACTCTTGCATAGCCCAAGTATGCTCTCGACTTGCTCGGTTTCACATGGCTGATTGTAAGCCAACTCCGACTCCCTTTCTATTTGGGGTCAAGCTTGAGGCAAACTGTACCTCACTTTTGGTCGATGCTACCTTGTATCGACAACTTGTGGGCAACCTTATCTACTTGACACATACTAGACCTGACATATTATATGCAGTGGGCCTTGTCTTGAGATTCATGCAGGAACCCCGTGAGTTGCACCGGAAAAAAACTAAGAGGGTCTTGCACTACATTCAAGGCACAAATAGATTCGAGATTCACTACAGAGCTGACACTGACATCGACTTGATTGGTTGTATTGAGTCAGATTGGGTTGACGATATTCAAAATTGCAAGTCCACTCCACATTACAATTTTTCCATTGGTTTAGGTCCAATTAGTTGGTCAAGTAAGAAGCATAATGCTATTGCTTTATCATCTACTAAGGAGAGTATGGGGGGGGGGCTGTCAATGCTGCCACTGAGGCCATCTAGGTTTAGGGGATTCTCACAGAGTTCAATATCTAGTTCAGATGATCTACCATCATCTATTATGACAACTAGAGTACCATTCAGATTTGCAAGAATCCGGTTCAGCATCAACAGACCAAACACAAAGACTCACATGCACTTCATCAGAGAGCTCATTCATGGGGACATCATTGATCTGAGATATTGCCAGATGACAAAGCATACAACAAACATCTTCACCAAACCTTTTATGGAGAGCAAGTATTTTCACTTGTGGGCTGTTCTTGAGGTTCATGATACTGCATCATCTTTTGGGGGGCCTTCTAACCTCTTTTTTATGTCTCTCTTTTGGGGGGGAGTTTTTTCCTATGGGTTTTCTCATTTTCTCTACTTTATGAGAGATTGTCTTATTGCCAGGACTCATTTCTTTTACTAACCTAAGCTATGCTTATGGGGGTGTTAGAGTACGGGTTTATTATTTTTTCATATTTATTTATTATGAATTTTTTTTTCTCACTTGGATTCTTACTACTTTCATGGATAAGTTTGCTTAGGCGTACTTGGAGTTATAGTTTGACTGGAGGAATAGGAAGTAACTCCCCTGACTGGCTATTCCAGGTATGGGAGTTATTCTATTCTTGCCTCTTTGATCACTTTTCGTGGAGCTTTCTAGGGAGGAGTTACACACGCACTCCCCTATATGTACATCTCACATTTGTGAGCTTTGTAAATGGAAGATTGGTATTTTGGCTTTTTTTGGTTTTGTGCAACATTCTCATATATGTGATTTTGTTTACTTGAAACTATCATGTGTTGTGTGCTTGCTTGACTCACACCTATCACAAACTTGTGCACTTGTATGAACTGGTGATCCTGGCCACAACTTTGATATTTTTACATGTTTGTTTATTATAGGTCTTTTTCCTTCACTTGGAGTTTTCCTACTTTCATGGATAAGTTTGCTTAGGTGTACTTGGAGTTACAATTTGACTGCAGGAATAGAAAGCAAGTCCCTTGACGGACTATTGTGGGTATTGGAGTTACTCTTCTATTCTTGCCTCTTTTACCAATTTGCATGGAGCTTTTTAGGGAGGAGTTACACATGGACTCTCCTTTATGTACATCTCACATTTGTGAGCTTTGTTAATGAAAAATTGGTATTTTGGCTTCTATTGGTCTTGTGCAACATTCTCGTATATGTGATTTTGTTTGCTTGCAGCCATTGTGTGTTGTGTGCTTACTTGACTCGCACCTATCACAAACTTGTGCACTCGTATGATCTTGTGATCCTGGCCACAACTCTGATAAAAACACATCAAAGAACACCGCAACAACATTTATTTATGATTTATCGTATGGACGTTTCCATGCTGTTTCTTTTCCAAGGGTTCTTGGAAAATTGCCATTTCCACATTTTGGGTTCGTTTTCTGATAACTTAGGACTTCTGGATACATCTATTTGAATTTTCTTTTGTCCAAAATGTTTTTAGGACAAATATTTCTTCAAGTAGATTTATGCAAAAGACCATTATACATTATTGAATTGCAAAGAAACCACACTCAAAATAAAAATATGTCTATTTTAATATTGAGGATGAAGTCAATCAAAATCCTTATAGTAAAACATATACGTTATAATTAGTTCTAAGAGCCAAATTCAAGAAAAATGCTAAACATCTTGAACATTAGACATGAAAATTAAAATATTCAGGAACATGATCGCACCAAAATTAAGCTTGATAAGCCCAATAACCACAATTTGTCCAAAACTGGTCAGGGGGTTAACATAAGGTCCTAAGAACTGCGAGATAAATATACTAGGCACTGAGTTGAATGATAAGATGTAATGCCCCCATTTTTTGAAGAGTTAAATAATATTATTGCTAAAATAAAAAGTATTTTTAAATACTTAAAAATAAAGGCAATTAATAGAAAAAACACTTTATGTTATAAATTCCACTTAAGTTGGGGCCTTTTAAGGGTCATGGGCACTTAAGGCCTAAAGTGAAATTATAAGTTCCTTTCAATATTTTAAAATTAACTCTTCCCTCCAAATTAGGCGTTACGCTTAGGAGAAAGATATAAGAAGAAAGGACTCATTTGAAGATACGTGAATTTGGATAATTGGAAAAGAGGTCAAGTATGTCAACCTTGATTGTCTTCAGGATAGTTTCTTGGAGATTGTTACCCTCCAAGAGCTATGATGCTCTATATAAATGGTGTCTATTGACACCACCTATCTTTCGGAAATTGTGCTACGACTTTGAAGAGTTATTTGAGATTTTTATCTAACATTTGCAGCTATAAAGAATTCACTTGGAGGTCTATAGAAGGTTGGCAATTTTGTTTGGAGGTTGAGGATTGTTGTTTGTACCTTGGGCGATTCACCAGAGGGCTTGAAAATGTCACTTTGGGAGGTTTATTGTTGGTTAAAACCCTCTCCAAGGGTTTTAATAATTTTTGTTATTTTTCTTAAGTGGAGTGAACCATGTGTGAGGTATGGTTGAGGTGTTTTTGAGCTGATTCTAAGGGTTTGATATTCAGAGAATTATCTGCATAATTTTAGGGTTATAACTAGGATTTTTAGAATTTCGAGACATTTTGGGGGACCTCCCATGGATGACAAATTCTGAAACTAATTTTATTTGATAATTGCTATTTTTGTGGTTATTTTGAGCTATCATTTGCATTAAAGGTTCAAGTATTTCAGAAGTTATGAATTTTACAAGTTTTAGCTATATTTTCACCATATAAATTCAAAATATAGTTTTTGCCAAATTTAATTGGACAAATAAATCAATCATATTTTTCCCTTTGTCCCTACAAAGTTTCATATTTTTTGGAGGTGTTTTAGGGGTTGAAATCACCAAAAACCCTAGTTGCCTAGGGTTTGGGCGAGTTTGTTTGAAAGATGAAAAATTGAAAATTAATTGTGGAGTGTGGAGTTGCTGATTTACATTTCAAAATTCAATTTATGTATTGTTTGGATTGGAATTTGAAGTTTTTCTCTTATTTTTGCTTGAGATCCTATTTGGGGTCTTTACATGGTATCCAAGCTATATTTTGGCTAAATTGTGGGGTGAAAATAAGAACAAGGAATAGGCATGGAAGCCATGGAGGGAAAAAGGCTTCGTAATGCAGGTAGAAAGCTAGGGAACTTATGCCAACTGGTGGAAGATGTGATCAACATCTTAGAAGAAGTAGAAAAGATGTTGTTCAAGATAAATCAATCACAATATGAACTCATGAGATGCGTGGTACAACCCTCAATAAGCTGGTTCAACATAAATTCTTGAGAGACACAGATGAGGAGGTAAAGCTTTTGGTTACTAATTGCATTTGTGAGATATTGAGACTAGCGATTCACGATATTCTCTACAGTGATAAAATTTTGAAGTAGATACTCTCATTGATGGTGGAAAGCTTCCAAGGTCTCATTGGGGACAAAGGACCTTCATGAGCTACAAGGGTCAACATCTTGGAATCCATGACTTCACTCAGGTTACATAATTTGATGTTTGATTTAAGATGATGAACTTATTGTTTCAATGTTTCAATATTTTTTTGCTATTGCTTATAAGAATTCTTCGAAGAATATTATAATGAATGTGCAAGAGATGATGACTATGAAACTCAATGAAGGTGAAGATATTTCCAAGATACTATGGGCTATTGTGTTGGCAGGTTTGAAGGTGGAAGAAAATAAATTTCCCATTGCACATCAGTTGTTTAAGAATGTTGCAAATAATTGTGAAGAGAGCTTAAATCCTTATTAAGTAAAGGAGCAAGAAAAAAAAGAAAAATCAGAAGTTGGTGGGCAGCCAATGATAGGATTTTCTGTTACACAAGAACCGGAAAATCAGGGGCAGCCAAGTGAAGATTCCCAACAAGCTATGGAGCAACGAATGGGGTTGCAAATGGTAAACACCATAATAGAAAGGTATGTCTTGGAAGAAAAAATTTGTATTGTTCCTCAGGGAAAGACAAATGTTGTTGGCACCCGGAGAGGAAGCACAAACCATAACCAAGGTGGACAAGGCAAGGGGATCCTATGAAGGAGTAAATGAAACAGAAAAATCAGAGTTAAGGAAAAAAGGGAAATCAGGTGTGTGCAGGAGTAAGCAAGTGAGTGATCATATTGGTAAGTGTTCATTGTTTTGTCTTCATGATTGGTTCTATCATTATCTTGGTTGCAAAACTTATGTTGTCACTTAGGTTGAGGTAAAGGGCACTCAATGGGGAAGGAAGGAACATGACAAATATCCATCATGGATATGGGATCCTGGTGAGCTCTGCAAGAGTAATGTTGCTACCATGTCTTGAGCCAAAATAAGGAGTCAAGTAAGTAAGAATTGTCATGGTCCCAGGATCATAATGACTGCTGTTTTTAGTATTTTCAGTTTGTTCTCCTTAAGGTTTCTTGTCACCAAGATGAGTAGGGACCTTAAGAAGAAGTGCTTCTCACACCTTAACACCTTGGGGATGGTCCAAGCATGTATTAGTGGATTTCCAGCCACTAGATGGTGGAATTGGAAGAGGGAAAAGATTTGCTACAACTATGACAAGAAAAAGATAGGATATGAAAAGGAGATCCATATCATGCTCATGAGGCACGATAACATCATTCTAGAAGCGTTGCTAAACACTAAAGTTTTTTCTAACATGATTGCCTCATGTGTAGGGTCAATGAGGGAACCAGTTACAATAGACATAAAGGGTGCAAGACATTTTTTTATTTGTGAGCAACCATTTGGGCATGTTCAAGATATGTTGGAAGCATTTCACTTGTATTCTTTGCATATTCAAGAGGCTTCATATTGGCATGAACTATTGTCAATCTGGAGCTGCACCCTGAATTGAAGACATGCATGAAATGGCCAATCCTCTATCTGGCTGAAACAATGGGATCTTCTCACGAGGGTGGGTGCCTCAATGGTGAAAAGAACCTCCAGAGAAAGTTGGTTCCTATAAGATGTATCAATAAGGATCTCTACTCTGTGCTGCGGACTACCACGAAAAAGGGAGAAGGAAACTTGAAGGAGAAATCCTACCTAATAACGGTGATACACCAAAAGATTGATCCACTGTACTTAGAACCTTGAACACTGAACAAACAAGAGAAAATGAAGACCTTCGATTTCAATCGATCACTATGCATAAGTATTTCATGAGGAGGTTCGATCTAATGACCAAAATATGAGGGAAAACGATGGAGAGGTTTGATACAAGACACTTTGCAGCCACCTAGCATCCACTTACAGCTTCAACAAAAGACATAAAAAACACTAAACATGACCTGCATAATACGATAAGCTAGCAACTAGGTACGAATCAGAATTTGGGAAGGGACAGAAATCTACCACATATGCAAATTGCTGAATGAATATACACTATGCCAACACTTGAAATTTGAAAGTACAGTCCTATTGATTGAAGAGGTTATAGAACTCACCAATGGCAGAGTCTGGTCTTGCCAAGAGAGGGATAATTTAATCAAGGCTGAAAGCCAACTTATAGAAAAAATACAAGCCAAGAGGTGGTGCTAAAAATAGAAGAGAAGTCCACTCTTTCATTGGCCTCAGTTCAATTTGTGTTATCACAACCTTCTAAATATGTCCTTTCTTGTCTTTTGTCTTGCATGAAGAACCATTTGTCATTGAAATATGGACGGTGGTCTTTAGTTTGAGTTGTTCTTCAACATGCATCATGCTACGCGCAACTTCAAAAATGGAATTCCACTTAAGGTGCTGGAACGTTTGAAAATCTCCCTTTGCATGAAATCCACGAAGAAGCGTGACTTCAACAAATAGTCAATTAAAGCTTTGACCAGTCCATTATAAACAACCCTTGCTTGCATGGAATCCATGGAGACTAAAATTAACACTCCGAATTGAACCGTTGGACGCTAAGTTGGAACATTTGGAAGTCGCCGCATGCCTTTTGAATGATTTAACCCCCCGCGTTTATTATTTTTTCATGCCTTTTACAATAGTCTTTGACTATAGGTCAACTATAGATTAAAAACAATATTCTTAATTGTTTTTTGGCATGTTCATGTGTGCCTCGGATGTTTCTAAGTTTGTTTATGGCAGTTTGCATGTTGTAGAACGTGTTCATTGGCTGTTTTGTCTATATCCTTTCCCTTGGTTTTCCCTTCGTCATTTTATTTTTTCAGATCTGTCTACTCTGTGGTTTTTTTCTGTTTGGTACTTTGCTTTGGATTATTTTCTGCCCATGTTATGTATTTGCCTCGGGCTTTGGTTTTTTCACTTTCCCACGGCAAATCTTCCGAAGGAATTCCTTCGGACAATCTGTCTGAAGGAATTACTTCCTTGGTCTTTGTCAATGTCTTTTACTTGGTCTATGCTATATCACGGACTTTCTCTTTGCATGTATTTTGTCTCGGCTTATTTACACTTCACTTTCCCATGGACAAAATGTCCCGCGGGAATTGTCTTTATTTGTTCCTTGGCTTATTTGTGCTTGGACCTTGCCTTTTCAAACCCTCCGAAGGATTTCCTTCGGACAAATTATCCGAAGGAATTAAAAGGAAAGAGAAATTCAAAGGATACAAAGCCCGCGGGAAAAGTGACAAGGACAATTCAAGCGGAATAATTGTCCGAAGGGATTCCTTCGGACAATTATTCCGCTTGAATTGTCCTTGTCACTTTTCCCGCGGGCTTTGTATCCTTTGAATTTCTCCTGCGGGCTTTTTGTCTTTTGAGTTTCCGCGGACTTTTTGCTTCTCACTTTTTCGAATTAATCCTTTAGACAAAAAGTCCGAAGGATATCCGTCAATTAAATTGTCTGCTCTTTTTGCCTTTGTGTATTTTTTCTGTCGGGTTTCTCTTTGTAAATTCTCCAAATTTCTTCGGATTTCTTGTCCGAAGGAATTCCTTCAAACAAAAAGTCCGAAGGAGTTAGTCCTTTGTCTTTGTCTTAACCACCAGCAGAAAGCCCTTCGGAAAAATTGCAAAGGTCTTGCCACCGACCAAGTGCCCTCCGCAAGGGCTTGTGTCCTTCCTCTGTGCCCTTTGGGAAAGTTGGAATGGTCTTGTCACTGACCAAGTGCCCTCCACAAGGGCTTCTGTCCTTCCTCTTTGGCTTTTCGAAAAAAATTTATGGCACCCGTGTTTTTTGTAGGGCACCCGGGTTTTTTGCAGGTGTCCTTATTCCTTTGTCTTTATTTTCCCACGGACTTTTGTTTTTTCTCGGATTTTTTCGCTGCGGGTTCTCCGTTTACAAATTCTCCGAAGTATTCCTTCGGACAAAAAGTCCGAAGGATATCCTCCTTTCTTTGTTTTCCTTTGCTTTGTGCAATTTCTAACCTTGCCCTTTTGATTTTCTGCCTCCTCCTTGGTCTTTATTCTTGGCTAATTTCCCGCGGATTTATGTCCTTTGAACTTTTCTGAAGCTATGTGAAATCAAGCCTTCTTTGTCCGAAGGAAACCTTGTTGTAGCCAAGGCCTTTGCAAATGAGTATTTCAATTGGTCTACATCTACCCAATGTATTCTTTCTTCCTTGGCTAGAGACATGAACTTTCCGAATGGCAAGAGACAATCTGCCTTGTGGAAGGATTGTCAACATAAAGAATTTCATAAAGGTTTGTTGGAGCTTAGAACAATCAGAAAATGAGGGAAATATAGATGAAAATTCTGATTTTTTCCAATATAGAAAATCAGATTTAAGCATGCATATACAACAGCCTTTGAAGGAGAAGAATATGACATTTTTTGACATTTTCCAGCACATAGAAGGATGGACAAATGCAAGTACAGATTCTGAGTCTGGTGTCCAAAAAAAATTAGAATTAGAGGGCCATCTACATCTGTGTTTTGAGGTAAGAAATTCTGAATTTTGTGGCATGGTACAGCTTGGGAATAAGGGAAAGATTGCATATGATAATTTTGGGTCTTGCCATCAAGAAAATTAAAAAATAAGCATGTACATACAACAGCGTCATAAGGGTAACTTTGAGAGCATCGATATGAGATTGAAACCCTTCTTGGATGAGGCAAAGACCCAAAGCATGAACAATAGAAAGAAAGGTGAGTTTTTAAAGAAAATTTTGACTCATACTTGCTCAGTAAATTCTGAATTTGTGTATTCAAATTCGCTGCCTATTACCATCATACAATGCTATGTTGTTAACATAATTCAGCCAAGGAAAGGGTCTAAAATTTCAAATGCATGGTCCGATTTTTTACAGACAGAAAATTCTGAGATAATGATGCAAACTCAGCAGTATCCTAAGGTCACGAATTCTGATTTTGTTGACTTATTACAGCCATTAACAAGATCTGAAAATGCTTGTGATTGGACACACTTATTGCATAATAAAGGATGGGAAGGTATGAGGAAGGCACAACACTACTTTTTTTTGTCAAATAGAACTTTTGTTTGATTCATATGGTATTCCTCATATGCATGAAGGGCGTGATAAAAGGTCAACAAGAGGATACATGGTGCACATAAAAAGGTTCATAGAAGGAGAATTGCACTTATATGACACTCATATCCAAGGTTTGACTCAAGAGAGGTTTGTTGTTGTTTCCTTTCTCCAAACTTGGGAGAGTTTTTGGGGCACTTACAAAGCTGGAAGGTCTAATTACAGTCCTCTAATCAGATTTCAATATGAAAAAAAGTGTGCTTATATCAATTTCAGATTTAGCCAACATGAAAAATTAGGGATATACATGCATGGACAACTTTATTTGATGAGTGTTTGGGAGCTATTGAGAAGTTTTTGGAGTGTCTCACGCATACATGGGATAAGTAACAAGGAGCAGTCTTTTGGAAGGTACATGAGTGGCACAAAGATGCCCATATATGGTGAGTGGTATGTCTTTAAGGTCTATGATCATAGTATCTTGCTGATTTCTTTTTGCATGGTTGGAAGTTATAGCATGGCATTTTGGAGGTCTTAGTCCACGGGACAGCAAGGTAATCTTATTCTCTCATATTTTGTTATTGCAACCTTGGGTCACATAACACCCCCTTTAAAGGTATGAAGGAAAATAAGTTGCTTATCTTTCTTTTGGTATTGAAAATGATGATTGATTGGGAACATGTGGAGCCTTTGGAAGGCTATGATGACACTTCTAACACTTGGGGGCAGCCCCCAAAATACAGGAATAGCAGAATGAAAAAACCAATTGAGGGTTCTTTTTCATGGGAAGAAATCTCAAGTGGACATTGCATCATAAAGTATGTTGGGACACCTCTCTGGATATTGCAATTGCTTGAGGACAAGCAATTTTGGACGGGGAAGATTTGTAATGTCCCCATTTTTTGAAGAGTTAAATAATATTATTGCTAAAATAAAAAAGTATTTTTAAATACTTAAAAATAAAGGCAATTGATAGAAAAAACACTTTATGTTATAAATTCCACTTAAGTTGGGGCCTTTTAAGGGTCATGGGCACTTAAGGCCTAAAGTGAAATTATAAGGAGTTCCTTTCAATATTTTTAAATTAACTCTTCCCTCCAAATTGGGCGCTATGCTTAGGAGAAAGATATAAGCGGAAAGGACTCATTTGAGGATACGTGAATTCGAATATTTGGAAAAGAGGTCAAGTATATCAAGCTTGATTGTCTTCGGCATAGTTTCTTGGAGAATGTTACCCTCCAAGAGCTATGATGCTCTTTAAACGGTGTCTATTGACACCAGCTATCTTTCAAAAATTGTGCTACGACTTTGAAGAGTTATTTGAGATTTTTTTTTAACATTTGCAGCTATAAAGAATTCACTTGGAGGTCTATAGAAGGTAGGCGAATTTGCTTGGAGGTTGAGGATTGCTGTTTGTACCTTGGGCTATTCACCTAAGGGCTTGAAAACGTCACTTTGGGAGGTTTATTGTTGGTTAAAACCCTCTCCTAGGGTTTTAATAATTTCTGCTATTTTTTCTAGGTAGAGTGAACCATTTATGAAGTATGGTTGAGGTGTTTTGAGCTGATTCCAAGGGTTTGATATTCATAAAATTATCTACATAATTTTAGGGCTATAACTAGGGTTTTCAGAACTTTGGGGCATCTTTTGGGGGACCTCCTGTGGGCAGAAAATTCTGAAACTAATTTTATTTGATAGCTGCTATTTTTGTAATTAGTTTGAGCTATCATTTGCATTAAAAGTCCGAGTATTTCAAAAGTTATGAATTTTACAAATTTCAGCGATATTTTCGCTATATAAAATCAAAAATAGAGTTTTTGCCGAATCTGATTGGACAAATAAATCAATCATATTTTTCCCTACATCCCTACAAAGTTTCATATTTTTTGGAGGTGTTTTAAGGGCTGATATCACCAAAAACCCTAGCCGCCTAGGGTTTGGGCGAGTTTGTTTGAAAGGTGAAAAACTGCAAATTAATTGGTAAGTGTGGAGTTGCTGATTTACATTTCACAATTCAATTTATGTATTGTTTGGATTGGAATTTGAAGGTTTTCTCTTATTTTTGCTTGAGATCCTATTCAGGGTCTTTACAGAAGGCTAAAGTACACAGATAGATAGAACGGATAATTTGCAGTCATTTGCCTGGTGATCGCTGTAGCTTCTCTGCTGAGAATGTAATGGATAGCTTTGAGCTGCTGTTTGACCAGCAGCATGTCTCATTCTGTTCTCACATTATGAGAGTGTAGCTCTTAAATCAACAATTCAAGGTTTTGCTGTGCAATATCAAGTAATGTTTTTTTGACTTAATTCATGTTAGATGACGATGAGGGGCTTCCCTTGCAGACATGGTTTTCAGGGTGGAGATGCTAACTGCTTGGACTTAATGGAGAACACAGTGAAGCATCAAATTCATTTCCTCAGTTGACAGGGTTCAGACAGTACCCACTAATGGTTGTATGATCTATCTTGTGATGTCAGACTGCCACTCTGTGATTGCTTAACAATGCCATCAAGAAAATTATCAAAATGCTCCCCTAATGAACTGCTAAGTCTGTAGTTGCATTTGAAGCAAGCTTCTCCAACTGTATATTTATTGAGTCTGGACCAGTGATTATGGGGATGAAAACAGGGACGATTCTGAATTTTTTTTTAAATGACCAATCATTTGTATATAAACACATATAGAGATATCTAATTACATAGACATTGATACCTGAAGGATAGATACAAGCATTTGTACAGAAATACACAAGGGTAGGAGAGTGTGTCTGTTTATGTGTGAGTGTATGTGTGTGAATCATAGTTAGAAAATAATTAGAAAGCTAAAATTTAAAAGTTAGAAATGGAAAAGCTGCAGGATGCAAACTAGGAAAAGTTTCCGATGAAGTTCCAGGCCTATCAAATCTCAGCCTGTTTCCTCCGTGTGCTGTGGATGTTTTATTTATTTTAGTCAATTTGGAATGATATTCCTCTTTACTATTTGTTATCCTTTTTTTCTGTCTTAAAGATGTAACAAGGACCTTAGGGGCTTGGCATGGAAATTCCATGGGACTTTCTGGAGTATACCCTTAAGAGAGAGTGTAAATGTAAGAGGGAAGCATTAAATGCTCTATTCTGTCCATATTAATTCTAACATTACATTTTGGATTGTGTCAGGTCAAAACGGCCGAGACAGGATATATGTCTAGAAGGTTGATGAAAGCCTTGGAAGACCTCTCTACTCACTATGATGGTACAGTACGTAATGCAAGTGGTGGGGTTGTTCAATTTCTATATGGTGATGACGGTATGGACCCTGTTAATATGGAAGGAAAGGATGGTGCTCCCCTGAACCTAGACCGGCTACTGATGAAGACAAAGGTTAGATGTTTGATTAAGCTGTCTAGGAGAAAAAACTTAGAAAGATTCATGGATATATTTTTCAGAATTCATAACACATTGTTTTCAAGCAGATAACATTCATTATGTTGTAAGATTATGTTAGATTGCTGAATTATTTTTGTGTACTCTTGTTTCATTTGTACAGGCTATTTGTCCTGCCAATGGATCATGTGCCTTATCTGTGTCTGAGATTATAAGGAAAGTAGAAGAAAGGTTAGCAATGCATGACATGCAGAGAGAAGAATTTTACAAATTCAAGAGGTCACTGACAGATTTTTTTGAAAAGTGTGCCGATTCTATGAGAAAGACTAGATCTGTACTTGGATTATCCCCAGATGCCATTGAAAAAGACAATCCTTCAATTCTAGAAAGAATTGCAGCAGACATATCGGGATTAACACCTCGGCAATTTCAGGCAAGAATGCCCTGCAAGCATAGTTGTATCTAAGTATATTTGTTGATGAATATTCACATTTAACTGATTTGGAACTTTACTTTTTGGGAAATGCTTTAGTGTGGTGATTAAATTATAACTATTATATCACTTCTATCATTCAAGATCTCTAATTTTGAAGTATAAACTAATTACTTTATAAGAATTGTACACAGTATTTTTTGTCATGTTCCCGTTAATATTCCTAGATTTTTATGTTGTGTTTTACTTTTCCATTTGAATTGGAAGCTCAATTTTTTGGTGGAAACTTATCACGTATAACCTTCTCTGCTGAAGGATCTCTTTCCTTACAGTTGAAATACATGAAAGAGAAGTAGAGAAACAGACTTAGGATGCATGACTTTTATGCTATGCACTGTCCTTACCTGCTGAAGGATTTCTTCCCTTACACACGCAATACATGAAAGAGAAGTATAGAATTAGACTTGGGATGCGTTGTCCTCCTTCATGCTACACTGTGACCACAGGAATTATGAGCATCCCAAGACTCCCATAAGGCTCTCTACCTCTGTGAATTGGAGCCACTTGCATTAAATGTCATCCCATAACTGGGATTGGTTCCCTTGTGGATTCATACTTATCCATAACTCTATGACTACATAGCGATTCATATTACTTATCAGTCCCCTTGCCAATGGTAAGAAAAGAAGTCAATTAAATACAGAACAAGGCTTGGGCTTACCCCCCTCCCCAATATGTTTTTTCCATAATTGATGCACACCCTTGTACTTCCTCAAGCCTACAAAATTATGAGCCAGGAGTGTGCGTTAAAGTAGCACACAAAATAAACACCAAAAATGAGGAGACAAAAGATATACAATAAGTCCATCAATTCTAAACACTCCATATTACACCTATATATAATATTCTTAGCACCCAATTATCCTGCTTTTGCTGATAGAAAACAACCTATGAAATCTAAACAACAATAAACCATTGACACCTATTATGTTCTTACTGTTGTCAACTTGGAGTTGCACCCTAAAATGAAGACGTGCTGAAATGGCTAATCCTCTCTCCAGTTGAAACAATGGGATATTCTCATGAGGGTGGGTGCCTCAATGGTGAAAAGAACCTCCAGAGAAGGCTGGTTCATGTAAGATGTATCAATGACGATCTCTACTCTACGTTGCGGACTACCATGGAAAAGGGAGAAAGAAACTTGAAGGGGAAATCCTACCTAATGACGGCGATACACCAGAATGTGTGATCCACTCTACTTAGAACCTTGAACACTGAACAAACAAGGGAAAAGGAAGACCTTTGATTTCAATTGATCATAATGCATAAGTATTTCATGAGAAGGTTCGATCCAATGACAAAAAACGTGAGGGAAAACGATGGAGAGGTTTGATACAAGACACTTTGCAGTCACCTAACATCCACCTACAGCGTCAGCAAAAGAGATAAAACACTGAACATGCCCTGCATAACATGATGAGCTAGCAACTAGGTATGAATCAGAATTTGAGAAGGGAGATAAATCTACCACGTATGCAAATTGCTGAATGAATGGACACTATGCCAACACTTGAAATATGAAAGTACAATCCTTCTACTGATTGAAGAGGTTATACAACTCATCAATGGCAGAGTCTGGTCTTACCAAGAGAGGGATACCTTTTACAAGGTTGAAAAACCATTAATATAGAAAATTACAAAAAGTCAAGAGATTGGCGTTTGAAAATAGAGAGAGTAAACTCAAACCAACTTGGCCTTTACAAAAATCTATTTTGTCATGCATGAAAATACCTTGCGTTGAAAAGTGGACGGTGGGCTCAAACGTTTGACTTTTCTTATGCATGATGGCTAAGCCATGTCTAAAATTAGAGACTAGCTCTTTGGCGTTTGAAAGTGGACGACTGGGCTTGTTAAAACACCCATCTCTCTTTGCATGAAAATCCACGTTAAGATTCAATAGATGAGCTCTACTCGGATTGTTGGAACGTTTGGAGAAGCGTGACTTTGACTAGTCAAACTGTGGGTCAACTGAAACTTAGAAATCTGTCAAAAATAACCCTTGTTCGCATGTATTTTCTCTTATTTTGGTCTGCCTATTCGTGTCTATTTTTGGATTATTTTGTCTATATTTGGTCTATATTTTCTTGGATTTCTTGGCTATTCCCTTAGCCTAATTCTTTCGGATATTTTTTTTTATCTGCGGATTTCCTTTGGTCTCGGATTTTCTTCGAATATTCTGCGTCTTGCTTGTATATATTATCTTTGGGTTTTTTGGCATCTCCTTGGTCTTATATTCCTTCGGATTTCTTTCTTGCCAATTTTTTCGATTTTATTCTCTTTGGCTTTTATGTCTTGCCCCCTAGATTTACCTTTGGTTTTCTCGTGGACTTTTATTATCTCCTTGGCTTTATTATTTTCTGCCCCTTTTCGTTGATTTGTTTGCATTTTTTCCGAAGGAATCCTTCGGACAAAAAGTCCGAAGGATATCTTTCCTTGTAAATTTTTCTTTTCCTTCTTTCTTCCCTCGGGTTTTTTCGCTTTGACTTCTTGAGGGCTTTGTTTGGTCCATTTCCTTTGGAATTTCGTTGACCCTTGGTTTATTCTTTCCTTTGGACTTTTATCTTGCGGAAAAAATGTCAGTCTCCTCTGTGTTTGACAATTATTTCAAAGGAATCCTTCAGAATTTTCATTGACACCTACTTCGGATTCTTCATTGCTTGTTACTTATAAAAAGAGATAAGTCATTCACCTTGAAAAAACCGAAATGCATTATCCTGAGTAATTCGGGTTTCTAAACCCAAATTACTTCTATTGATAAAACTTTCATAAGCAAAGCACTTCTCAAAACCCTATTTGCACTGTCAAGAGTAATTCGAGTTTTCCAACCCAGATTACTTCTGCTGATAAAACTTTCATAAGCAAAGCACTTCTCAAAACCCGATTTGCACTGTCAAAAGTAATTTGGGTTTTGCAACCCGGATTACTTATGTTGAGGGGTTTCAACTGTTGATTACTCATAAAGTGAAATAAGTTGTGTCTCTTGTAAAACCCAAAGACTTCTTCCAAAAAACCCGAAGTCTTGCTTGAATGCCCACCCGTTCACACTTAGGCAAAATTTTGGTATGTAGGCCAAAAATGGCCAACATTTCTAGCGACTCGCAAGGAAGCATACCTGCTATGCTTGAGAACTCAAACCATATAGATGCTATTTGAACTCCCAAAACAATGATAAACTTTATTTTTGACTGAAAATCTCCTGATCATGGCTGAAGTAACGTTTCTCCTTCAAAATAAAAAGATAAACACACGAAAGCAGGAAAACTAAGAAACAAATGTGCAAACAAACACTTATTGGAACATCACTGAACGACACTAATGTGCTGGAACAACACTTGGAGGAAAACAAACTAACAAAGAACCTAACTAACCATGACAAAGCACGATTCACTAGGATCAAAAGGGAAATTCTTAAACTCAGTCACTCCAAGAGATGTACTAGTTGCAAGGCAGGATGTTTATCAATCATAACCTTTGATAAGGAATTTTTATTGTCCACCAACTGTATTATAATCTTCTCAAATGAGTCATCAACAACAAACCAGTCACCAACAAAGACAAACTCATCAAGTACTTCCTGATATTTTTTGCACTGCTTGTCATCTACCACCTTGTCAAGTGATATCTCATCTATGCATTATTCTTGAGTGGTCACACCCTTTTTATCAACTGCTGCAAGTTCATCCAGCTCTTCAAGGAGCTTTGAATAGGCAACCCAATTTGTATTATGTTCTTGAATAGGTGATTCTTGATCAAATTTTTCATGAACATGCTCTTCAATAGCCAACATATCCATACAAAGCTCTTCAATCTCTCGTAGAGATTCAAGGTACAGCTGCCAATCATCTTTTTGTTCCTCATTTTGATCTATTTGAACTGGATCAGTTTGAAAGCTATCTGGATCTTTCTCAATAGGAGATACATGTAACTCATTATTGACCTCAATCTGCACCAACTCCTCTTGGAGTTCCTCTACATCAAGATCAACGTTCTCATTCTTAAATATAATTGGATGCTCAACTACAACCTTAAGTGAAGTATCAATAGGAAATTCTTCCTTAAACACCTCTGAAGCATTCTCCACACACTGTGCAAGAACTTGACCTGTAGCTGCAACCTCTTTCTCAATCCTCCAAAGAACAAGCTTCTCGTGAAAAAGGGAGATGGTGGGAGGGTGATGAAATTCATTTGTTTGAGTGGGAAAATGAAGCATGGGAGGTTTATCATGATCAGGTTTTGGAATCTTGAGGACAATGGAATTATCTAAGGAGTTTTGGAGAGGAGGAAAAGAGAAACTCTTAAAGACCTCTGTATTTTGTTCCTTCCACTTGGCCATCACCTCTTCAAAGTCTGAAATCTCCTTATCCTCATGGACAACTTGTGCTTGAGAGATGAGTGGTGAAGAAATGGAACTATAAGAAGGCTTAGTCTCATGAATAATCACTTGAATAGGCTCTTGACTCCAACTAAGAAGCTCCCTCGGCACACACTGGGCATGGTTAAGAACCTCATGAGAATAAGGAGTACAAGAACCCTTTGTAGACAAGTGACTCAACTCGATTTTCTGCCTATTCCAAGCTTCGATCTTCTCTAATACAAAAATACACAGCTCATTTATTTCTTCTGGATCATTGGACACATTTTGGAATAGACCATTCACTTCTTAATACTGAGAGTTTGAACAAACTTTCCTCGCATATGCTAGTATTTTGAGCTCTATCTCATCCATTCTTTCTTGGAGCCAAGGCTGCTCATATGACTGATATGGCTCAACATAGCTTTGATAATACTCCTGATAAGGTTGTTAGGTTCATAAAAAGGCTCATAGGCATCATGATAAGGCTAGTATGATCCATCATTGGGTTGATAAGGAAACATAGCATAGGAATTCTCTTCATATACAACCGTCAAAACTCATTCATGATAATGCAATACTTACATGGAAAGTGTGATTGGATTATTAGAAGCAACCACTTGAGCTTGGAATCGCCAAATACTTCTTGAAGAACGCTGCTGCAATTGTGATTTCATTAATAGCTCCAAACGGGTTCCACCGAGCGTGCCAAAAACTGTTGTTAACTTGGAGTTGCACCCTGAAACGAATACGTGTTGAAATGACTAATCCTCTCTCCAGTTGAAACAATGGGATCTTCTCACAAGAGTGGGTGCCTCAATGGTGAGAAGAACCTCCAGAGAAGGCTGGTTCCCTGTAAGATGTATCAATGAGGATCTCTACTCTGCGTTGTGGACTACCATGGAAAAGGGAGAAAGAAACTTGAAGGGGAAATCCTACCTAATGACGGTGATACACCAGAATGTTTGATCCACTCTACTTGGAACCTTGAACACTGAACAAACAAGGGAAAAAGAAGACCTTTGATTTCAATTGATCACTATGCATAAGTATTTCATGAGAAGGTTCGATCCAATGACAACAAACATGAAGGAAAACGATGGAGAGAGATCTGATACAAGACACTTTGCAGCCACCTAACATCCACTTACAGTTTCAACAAAAGACATATAAAACACTGAACATGATTTGCATAACATGATGAGCTAGCAACTAGGTATGAATCAGAATTTGGAAAGGGAGAGAAATCTATCACGTATGCAAATTGCTGAATGAATGTACACTATGCCATCACTTGAAATCTGAAAGTACAGTCCTATTGATTGAAGAGGTTACACAGCTCACTAATGGCAGAGTCTGGGCTTACCAAGAGAGGGATACCTTTCATAAGGCTGAAAATCCATTAATATAGAAAGTTACAAAAAATCAGGAGTTTGGCGTTTGAAAATAGAAAGGGAGTAAACTCAAACCAACTCAGCCTTTACAAAAGTCTATTTTGTCTTGCATGAAAATTTCTTGCGTTGAAAAGTGGACGGTGGGCTCAAATGTTTGACTTTGCTTATGCATGATCGGTTGAGCTATGTCTAAAATTAGAGACTAGCTCTTTGGCGTTTGAAAGTGGATGGCTGGGCTTGTTAAAACACCCATCTCTCTTTGCATGGAAATCCACGTTAAGATTCAATAGATGCACTCTACTCAGACTGCTGGAACGTTTGGAGAAGCATGACTTTGCCTAGTCAAAGTGTGGGTTAATTGAAACTTAGAAATTTGCCAAAAATAGCCCTTGTTTGCATGTATTTTCTCTTATTTTGGTCTGTCTGTTCGTGTCTATTTTTGGCAGGATTCTATTTTTGGATTATTTTGTCTATATTTCCTCGGATTTCCTGGCTATTCCCTTAGCCTAATTCTTTTGGATATTCTTTTTTATTTGTGGATTTCCTTTGGTCTCAGATATTCTTCAGATATTCTGCTTTGCCTGTATATATTATCTTCGGGTTTTTTGGCTATCTCCTTGGTCTTGTATTCCTTCGGATTTCTTTCCTGTCAATTTTTCCGATTTTATTCTCTTTGGCTCTTATGTCTTGCCCCCTAGGTTTACCTTTGGTTTTCTTGCGGACTTTTATTATCTCCTTGGCTTTATTATTTTCTGCCCCTTTTCATTGATTTGTTTGCATTTTTCCTGAAGGAATCCTTCGGACAAAAAGTCCGAAGGATATCTTTCCTTGTAAATTTTTCTTTTCCTTCTTTCTTCCCTCGGGTTTTTTCGCTTTGACTTCTTGCGGGCTTTGTTTGGTCCATTTCCTTTGGAATTCTGTTGACCCTTGGTTTATTATTTCCTTTGGACTTTTATCTTACGGAAAAAATGTCAGTCTCCTCTGTGTTTGACAATTATTTCGAAGGAATCCTTCGGACCCTTCACTGGCACCTACTTCGGATTCTTCATTGCTTGTTACTTATAAAAAGAGATAAGTCATTCACCCTAGAAAACCCGAAAGGCACTATCCTGAGTAATTCGGGTTTCTAAACCCGAATTACTTCTACTGATAAAACTTTCATAAGCAAAGCACTTCTCAAAACCCGATTTGCACTATCAAGAGTAATTCGGGTTTTCCAACCCGGATTACTTTTGTTGATAAAACTTTCATAAGCAAAGCACTTCTCAAAACCTGATTTGCACTGTCAAGAGTAATTCGGGTTTTCCAACCCAAATTACTTTTGTTGAGGGGTTTCAACTGCGGATTACTCATAAAGTGAAATAAGTTGTGTCTCTTGTAAAACCTGAAGACTTCTTCCAAAAAACCCGAAGTCTTGCTTGAATTTTCACCCTCTCACACTTAGACAAAATTTTGGTATGTAGGACAAAAAATGGCCAACACTTACAATGCCACATCATCAATCTATTGGTTCAATTAAGGAACCATTGAAGAATAAATACAATCAAATAAACACTATCATCCCCCATTAACCATTACTTTGGGACCATGAGACACATCAATGCATTCATCAGTACTGAAATTCACATAGCATTTCCCTTAATATTGATTTGGAGACAAACAAGACACAATTTGACATTATTCAGATGACATTCCTCTTGGAAATGGGTCTTTTCATTTCTTGGTTTTCAAAGTCTTCACATTTGTCTCCATCTTAATTCTCATTTCCATATATGATGTTGAGAACTCCATCTCAAACTTCTTTGGATCTCTCACATGCCTCTTGCTCTATTGTTTTAGTATGTACCAGACCATATGAGGACTCTCTTCAGCATCAAGTGGCCAAGTGCTGAAATAGTTCAGTAAGAGGCTTCTTGGTGAAGGAGATGCTATTGCTATATATTTTGTGTTTGAAACAAAATGTGTCAGAAGGGTCATTGATCTTGCCACAATGATCACACTTGTACCTATGACAATGTGATTGTATCTTTGACAATGTTCACAATCATTTTGGGAATGCTTGATGAAGGCTGGAGTGATGAGATTGCTTCTCCATGGATTCCTTAATTTGATACAAAAGTTTTGTTTTGCTTCTTGTAACCTGCAATCTCATTTTCGTTGTAAAAATGTTGTAGGTAAATCTCTTTCAAAGCATCTTCAAACAAATTCGGCACCATATTTTTCACCTTTTTCCATAAAGATAGCTAATAAGTTGTGCTAATAGTGATAGCTCTTGATGCCCTTAGTCCTTGGTCCTTAATTGACCCAAACCTGATTTGCCTTCCCTTTCTTTATATCTGTCTGTTCTATTCTGCTCAATCTCTCAAGAAAGGTCACTTTCGTGAGGGGATGACATGGTCTCCTCCCAATCTATGCTTACTACCTCCAAAGCTGTAGTAGCCCCAGAGAGAAGCCAAGTCCCTTGTAATGATCTCTAGTATCTTCAGCAGCATGCTCTGAAGAATGTCGTCAAACTCTCATCTCCCTCTAGGATGGCAAATGGGTGCTATCTGAAAATGGACGCTCCCCCCAATCTACACTTTTCTGTGGAGAAGTAAAGCAATGACTATGGCTTCTCAAACAGAAAACCATCATCTGCAGATTCATGAGGCCCTATACTGTTCCTAAAACCCCTAAATTATGGGCCAAGGAGAACTTAAAACCTTTGGGTACAATCAACACGCTAATGATGCCAAGGGATTACATTATGGTGGTCTTTTCTTTCAAGGAAAAGAAGGATGCATTATTCTGAGGACAATGGGTTCTCAAAATATCTACGGTTTTTATGAAAGCGTGATCTCCAGCATTTGAACCTACAAATGACCTTCCCAGTGTAGTCCTGTTTTAGGTAAAGCTTGAGCTATTTCCAAGCGAAAACTGAAATCCTCTCTTCAAAAGATCGGGAATGCAATGGTGAGTACATCACCTCCTTTGACCTACCCCTACATTTGTGAATTCTAAGTAATGCTTAGACAAGTGTGAACATAGACATTCTTCAAGCTACCGTTTGCTTTGGAGTACCAGAGCAATGGCTATGGATTCTCAAGAAAAAAGGCTTCATTTGTAGAGTCATAGGGAAATACCCATCCCTAAAACTGCTAAATCATAGGTCTAGGATAGCTGGAAACATCCAGGCTAAATCGACATACTAATGATGCCTTAAGGATTGCTTTATGTTGGTCTTCTCTTGCAAGATAGAGAAGAGTTCTGTATTCAAGGGAGGACTGCAGGCCCCCAAAAACTCCAAGATTTTAATGAAATTGTGGTCTCCAGCTTGCAACGCTATAGATGACCTTCCTAGAACAGCCCTGATTGTGTAAGGATCTTGTTACTTCCAATAGATAATTGAAGAAACTCTCTCTTCAAAGGATTAGCAATGCAATTGTTGTGCACATAACTGCCTCTGATACAACCCTGCACCAAAAAATTCTAAATTATGCTCAGATCCCTGTTAACATAGATCTTGAAAAACTTCGATCTGACAGAATTTTCCTAGAATATGTTATGAGTATGATAACATCCCATTCAAATGCAGGTGAAGTATCTTGAACATGGTCACCTCACTTGAGTTTCCCCTTCATAGGCTCCTTGCTCGGAGACTTCTCCACCCCCTACCCACTCTATGGAAACAAAAGAACGCATCCCAAAAGCAACAGCTGCATGTCCTCAAGAATTGAATCAATGCAATAGCTCTGCCAAGGAGGCTCCTAAATCAAAAGAAAAGAACCCAATATAGGCATTTGCATGAAAGAGGAAAATAGACAGCACTAGCTAGGCCAAACTCAAACCCTCCAACCCTTTTCCAGCTCTTGATTCTCTTGAGATGGATTTGAGCCAGAATTTCATGTAACTTTCTTCCACTCCAATAGAGGGAAGGGTCCACCTCCGTACTCCCTTCGCTAAAATCTCCTTGTATCTTTGGTAGAAGAGTGTTTTAGGTTAAATGGCTCTACTCTCTTGTTGGATTTTTAAATATCTATTTTGGGTTAAGAAATTCCTAGTCTCTTTTTTGTGGCTGGATGCTGAATGCAATCTTTAGTAAAGCAATGCATCTGGGTGTGACTCTCTTCTGCAGACTGTCAAAAGTCGTTCACCAAGGAACCTCAAGCTACACAAGCTCCTGCTATGGAAATTGTACCCTTTGTTGCACAAGCAGTCCCTCCAGGTAAGGCCAAAAATTTGGAGCACAAGGCGAAGCTTAAACCCTCCTCGCTATCTGATCTCCTACTTCTATTATTTAAACCAGGCAAAAATAGAAAACCAATGGCCTATGCCCAAGCTACTGAAATCAATCTAGTGGATGAGGAAAGTATCAGAATAGAACAGAAAACAGATTTCTCCATAAATTCAGAACCCACACTCCAGCAAATCTTAGGTTTGCTCAGCCACTCATGTCTCCAATGAAAATAATGTCATGGAATATGAGAGGCACGTGGGCTGCCATTAAGGTCAGGTTTCTTAGGAATTAACCTAGCTGTTTGAAAACAGGTTATTGCTGCTGCAAGAAGTTACATGATCTATCTCGGCGCTGGTCCAAAATGTACTAAATTTGTGGGGTCAAAATAACAGCAGGGTTAATAGTTTACATGTAACAATAGCCTCTTGGCGAATCCAAACTGGATCATGGAAGTAAGCTGACTTCAGTTTGACTAGGCTAATAATCTCACTTGCTAGTCAGAATGACCAAGTAAGGCAACTTGAAACACTCTCAATACTCCTAACATTACAATTTGACAGGGTGAATATGTAGGGAATTTCAGGGATAAACTGAGGATGCAGAGAGGTTCTAAGGTGATCTTGACACCTTGGGGCCATGCGCAGATGAAAATAATGCACAGTTTACAGGTTCGCCTTAAGACGAACCAGTACAAATGGTTCGGCTTGAGATGAACTCATACAATACTGAATACACCATACAAATGGGTTCATACCATGCCAAACCCATACAAAAAAGAAAATATGGCAGACCTTGATGGATCCAAGGAAGCTCAAATGATTAGATTTGTCCTTCTGAAGGCTGTTGTCGTTTGGAATCTCTGTTTGGTCCATTTGCTGGATTTGTGTATAGGATCATGTAATTAATTTCGGTTGAGCGTTTTTGGAATTGTAACATAAGTGTAGTGTAGGAGAGTGTGTTGAAGTAAGTTGCAAAGCAAGGCAAGCGAGAAGGAAAGAAAGAAATAAATTATTTTCATGCCCACGAATGACCAAAAGTAGGTCAATGGGAAAACAAATTAGAATAGAAAGTGCTAGGGTAAAAGTACCCTAGGATCAATGACTAACTAAATAGAAGAACAAAAGCACTGAAAATGAACAAAGGGTAGACCTAACACAGGAAAGCCCCCAACCCATGTGGTCAGGGTACCAATACAAATAGCCATGTTGGGGGAGCAAGAAACCCCGAAGTGCATGGGCTGATGAAGTTGGAAAGATAGGATGGTAGTCCCATCAAACATCTCTGATCGTGGCCGGGTCAAGAGGAATTATTTGGGTCATCATCTATCATTGTGGAATGGCCAATGCAGGATTTGATAATGCTCATCGGGGAGTGTCTAGGGCTAAGGGGGCTAGGCTTGGTAATTCTAGGAGGAAGCAAAGCAATCCCCCTAGAATCCTTCCTAACATCCAACACTGAAGAAACTCTTGGGGCAACAAAGAAACTTGTAATGTGTGCTTGTCTTTGCTGCTCGGGAAGCGGTTGCAAAAGAGTAGATCCATGACGCTGAGAAGCAGATCCATGACCCTGAGTAGGGGTGGATCCCCGTTGCCAAGAACTAGTGTGTTGGGGTACCTTAATAGTAGTGTTGTGAAGAGATGAGTGCCGCCTCACTAACCTACCCTCAGTGCGTGAAGCAACAATATCCAAAGTGCTCTTAATGTTGCCAACCTTTGTGATGGACTGAAAGAATGAGGTGAACAACCTAGGGGCTTCCTATAGGGACCTACGTCTTAAAGTGACAACCTCTCGAAGAAAAAGGGCCGAACACTGTTGGTTTGGGACCAAAATAAAGTGGAGAGGGTGTTTCTCGAGTCTTTATAAGGACAATGATATCTCACCTAGATCTCATAATAAATAGGGCATATGAAAATGAACTGCTCCTCAGTCTACACCTCTTGGAGGGAGTAAAGACGACAATATGATGATTAGTCTCAACCTGCAACTCGTGTGAACACACCCTCAACTGGTTGAGGGGAAACCTCATGTTGTGAAACCCATGGCACTGAAGATAGTCAGGGTAATGAGTGACACCATCTACCACCGTCAAGAAATGCATAGGATAAAAGGCAAGCTTGGTGCTGAGCGGCTGAGGAGGAGAGATCAGATCCAAGTGACCTGGATGTACTACCTGTAGATATCCTCTCTGACAACTCTAATGATGACCTCTTTTAAGGGAGGAAGCCGATGTGGGGAATCCAAAGAGTACTTTAAAGGAGGTAACCTATCAATAGATGTGCCAATAGATTGGAGGAACAAACTAGTCTCAGAATACCAACAATGTTGACGGTTGTTGGGGCTAGAGATGCTATCCTCTCTGAGGAACATAGGGCTAAGTATGGATACCTCCCATGTTATGAAGCTGAATCCCCCATGGTTTTAAGTTTGTGAATGTAGAAAGCAAGCTTGAAGATGGCTTGAAGAAGAACATTGTTGATGTTTTGCTAGTGATCTTGGAGGCCTCAAGAAAGCAAATTGGCATGTAATTTGCAATGAGACAATGGAAAGAGAAGGCACTACCTACAGTAACTCAAGCACCGAAGCAAACACGTATCTAAGACAATTTATTGTTTCTTAAACAAAATACTAAGAAAACAGCAAGCATAATTAACTAAGTTGAATTATCATAAGTTAATATTCATGTTGGTGAACTAGCTATGGAATATCTATGGATCATTTGGCACCAAAAAAGATATGATTCTCTTTGCCCAAAGCTATCAGTGGGGCACGGCTGCTGTTTTGAAATCATATGAATGTTGAATCCAATTTTTTATTGCTTATATTTATATTCTATCATATGGTTCTCTTAGAATACAATTTATTCAGGAACCCTCTGCAAGTGTTTCAACAATGCAAAACCTCTCACAAAATAGGAAGAGACTTCAATATGGTTAAATTGGCTAACGTAAAAAAACAGATCTCTTTTCAATGTCACATTAGTAGGCATCTTGCAATAGTTTATAGATAACCACTCCATGGTTGTTACATTTTCAAAGGGAGAGTTTACTTATTGCAATGGGGTCAATTACATTGCAGAAACGTTGTAGGGGCTCTTTTTTTTGGAACAATGGGTGGATACCACTGCCAAATCTCTGTGTTCATCCACGTGTCCACTCTCTCAGATCACTGGGAAATCCACCTTGAAATCCATCCAACATTGTCAAAATATGGGTTCCTCCAAATTTGACAGTATGTGGCTATCCTACCCTCCATTTTACTCTCTGATCCAACCCTGGTGAAACAAATGTTAAGTTTTCAAAGGCTCTGCAATGTATATATTTTTTTGGTAGATTGTGCTACTTCAGGGCCAAGATTAATGCATGGAATTGGGAGGCCTTTGGAAACACATTTTATCAACAGATAGAGAAGGCTGATGAGCTGTAACAGCTCAAAAGGCAGATGAGATATTATCAATTTTCAAGGATCTAGAACACAAGGAACAAAAAAATCGATGATTTTTCTGAACTTCAGAAGAGGAACAAATTGTTTGGCATCAAGGCTACCTGGATTAGGAAAGTAGATGGAAACACAAAATTTTATGACAAGATAATTCTCAACATGCAATACATTAACACACTGCTGAAATAGAGCTCTCAGACCACATGATGGTGGAGAACAAAGGGTGAGATCCTTTCTATGGTGTAGAATTCTTCCACTCTCTACTTTTTGAAAATGGTACTGAGAGGGAGTCAAGTCAGAGTCAGGTTTTGTCCTACACCCCCCTATCCTCATGAGTCATGAGCAATGAAATTGATGCATTGCTGGTAAAAAAAGCAGTTATGAAGGGTATAATGTCCTCTTTACAAAGAGACAATGATTTAGGGCCATATAGATTTCCTTCCTAGTTCTAGTAAGATTTGTGACTAGTAATAAAAGTGGACATTCGGAAGGTGGTAGAGGAAACTAGGAATAAGAAGATGCATCAGTGCATGGATCCAAGTTAGCAAGTGCTGAATAAATATTATTTGAGGTTGTTAGATCATTTTTGAATCATCACTCTATGCAACATTTTGTATAAGTTTATCTCCAAGCTCATTACTATGCTCCTTAAACTTTCTCACAGGGAAACTTATGTTTCCCACCCTATTTGAAGTTTGTCTAAGGTCAGAAAATCATGGACAATATCCTGTTTGTCTATGAAATTATTCATACACTGCGATATCAGAAAAGCACAAGGACAATGATAAAGCTGATTATGCTAAAAATTGAGTCAATGAGGTTGAAAATCAACTAGCAAAGGTTTCTTTGAGCCATGGTCCCGACTCCCAATGATCCTCACCTTGACTTCCTAGAGGACTTTCTTAAGGCTTATATCCTAGGCATAATAAAGAATGAAGGGTTCACATAAATATTGTCAGCACCAAGCAATGAATTGCACCGAGCAATGAATTGCACCAACATGCTAGAACATATGTTTGGTTAATCATGTCATGTCTCAATCCATAAAGGTCATTTATTCCCTAGTCCCATCTCGTGTGTGTGGACCCTCAATGATTACACACGCCCCCCAACTTACGTATACTTTGGTCCCTCACATCATTTAATCCATCGTTCGCTTCATTCCAAGCCACACTTCATGTCACCCTGTTATCCTTCTCATCAACACTATAGCACATGAGCCCTCTTCCCTCACCCAAAAAATACTTACATCTCGCTTTATTCCACCATCCCTTTGTCAAACAATTAGTAATTTGAAATGTTTAAGCAAAGCCATTTTAAAGGCTTATTAATGTCTACAGCTAATTGATGACATTTAACTTGCATTTGGTGAAGCCATGCCTGAGTTATAAATGTAAAACACATTTAAAATCAAGATCAACTTCACTGAATATGCAAGAGACCCTCTTTGAGCAATGCAACAAATGTTGCTTCATGTGTAGGCTGCGTGTATGATCTAAATGTGTAAATGGAATGTATATGGATATATATAATCAACACTTTAGGTGTTGTTCCTCTTCAATTCCACAGAGGACACAATCTTCCTAAACGTGTGAGATTTATATCAAGCCATGTTGTGCATTCATGGCATCATCTCAAAAACCACTTTGTCGAAGCATGTGCCTTAGAGAAGTGGATTTATAGGGGATGCACATTAAAGGAGTTGTCATTGCTCGATTGTATCTTGCAAGAACAATCTCCAAAAATCAGAAGACCTGCTCTAAGCAACATTGTCCTTCCTAACCATGAAGGGTTAACGAACCAACAACCATGGCCTATCAACCATCCGAGGACAAGAGGAGGCCTAACATTAGTTTCCACATTTGGCCATGGGGTATTGAGTTGTCAACGCTCTTATTGAGCCTGTTACTTTGCGCAAATATTGGGGACTTAAATACTATTGTTGTTTCCGTGCTGCATTGGAACCCCAGGTCTCAGTTTCCTCTTGCTTACCCATCATCTGTTTCACAAATCAAACCCTTATAGGTGCACTATAATTAGGTTTTTTATTTTTACAACCATGCTCCCATCAATGTATTTTCATCCTCAACCACCCCAACACTTTAATATGATGATGGCCGGCACCTCACACCAAAGACACCCTCTTAAAATGTTAGCCCTTGATGTCGTTCCCATATCCAGATTGTTGACTTATCAACATTTTCAAACCCTTGCACACCAAGCGGTGGCTTTCAAAGCTTTATGTGTATTCTTCTAACGGATAAAGTCTTGAACATCTAAATATCGTAAACCCAATTATGCTAGACATGCTTACGTCTATTGATGGGAATCTCAAATTAATGTGCAAAAATTTGGTGAGCATGTCTTTCACTATTGCTTGTCAAAAAATGCATATTTTCAGCAGCTCCCCTTGCTGCAATGCAAGCAATCCAATATAGATGGCACTGGATGAATAATGTTAGGGACCCCTTGATTCGTGCGGCGCCCAAAAGGTGCATGGAGGACACAAAATACAACTATTTAAACTAGATAGATTTGTTCAAACAGAGTTATAGAATTGTATAACATGCAAAACAAGCATTACGCATTCAAAATGCAAAAATACTAGCAAAACAAGGTTACTACTATTCAATGGAAAGAATAGGGTATAGGTACATGTGCGTATAGTACACAATAAGATAGAGAATTGACGTGATTAGAAAGGGGGAGACAATTCTTAATTGATTTTTCTAGAATGTGAATGACCATTAAGTCTTAGAATGAGGATTCTTGTGATCAAAAGGGTAGAAACCCTTATTAAGGGATTTTCCTATACCGAAACAAGATTAGAATGATCGACAAATGTTAGATACTCAAGGCATGCTAACATGTGAGAGAGATGACCATTTCCATTTGTTTTGTTACTTGTAGGGTCGAATGGATGCTTATATACAACATTACAAGAAGGCAGTTACAATAGGTGAGGGTTGCAAAAGAGGACAGTGACAAGAATGGTTCATCTTCTGCTTGAGTGATGATTGGACTTCTTGTAGGTGTGGCGGTTGGCCATCGAGCAGGTAGTATGCTGAAAGTTACTTTGACATGGTGTGAGCTCTTGAAGTACCACCTGGCATGGTGTGATGTGGTGTAGAGCGTCCACGTGCCCGCTGAGTCATGTGTAGACCTTGAGTGCTGCATGATATGCATCTTGTTGTTTTGCAAGCACACAAGGGTGCCGTGGAGGTTTCATGGGTGGCACACATTGGTGTGGTGATGCATAGGTTGCACAGGACACATGAGCATGTGTGTCACAGTGTGGTGTGTAAAATCGTTCCTTAGTTTTTGGCCTCATCTCGAGATGTTCCAATCAAGCTGATCAATGTCTAGGAAAAGTGCCAGTATGTTTTAATGATTTTGCGAAGATCGGTGGGAAGATCAACTTGTACTAGTCCTTGGTGTCATGCCTTGCCTTGGGGTGTACCAATTGAATGAAGTGTTGCTCAAGGAAAGGTGAGAGTGATGCCGCCTATTTGGGGTAAGCCATTTAGATGGAGTGCGTCAACTTGGAGTGCACAAATGTTTCATTGCGCTGCACAAAGTGCACAAAAGTTGTGTTGTGCTGAACAACGTCGAGATTGATCATATTTTTTTTGGCATTCAGCCCCTCAACCTCATAAGGGATAAGCCCTTGACACTTAAGCGCTTCGCCTCTTTCGGGTGAATTGCGCAATGTGGTTTTTTGTACTATGTGGCATGTTTCTTGTTGCTGCGTAAAATGCATATGATGATAGGCGCTGCGTGGAGGTGCTTGAAGATTGGCATTGCACTTACACTTGTCTATTGATCTGAGGAATTTCTATCAAATTGTGGAAATGTTGTAATGTCTCCATTTTCGGGTTCTCTTGCAGTGCAGTTGGTGCTGACTTTCTAGCTGTATTACCTTGATCAGAGGGGTATTTTGATGTTACCAGTGAGCTCCGATGGTTCAGTGGAGTTGTATGACACTTTTAGATGTTATTTTTGGCTTCCATTTTGGGATCCAAGATTCTTGAAGGGAGCATCTATTTTTAGTAAGTCACCCAGTAGGGTCCATTTATTATCTTTCATCATCGGGATCACTCCTACACAGTCAGTGTTCAATTGCGATGCGTTTCGACCATTTTCGCTAATTGAGTGTATTATTGAGCTATATTTAATTAATTTTACTAAGGTTGCCATTTTAATTAAAATAATTAATCGGGCGCCTGAGTATTATAGCTCGTTGGAAAGAGAACGGAAAGATTTAAATGATGAGAAACTTAAAAGTGACTTTCAGTGTCAAAAATGTTTTAAAAATAAAATAAATCAATTTTTGGAGTTAAAAGGTTTAATAAATTAATAAAGTGTTTTTAAAAAAGGAGTTTCTGGAAAGTTCCCTAAAAAACTTATAAAAAGGGGAATTGAGAGCTCATTTGGTATGTTGAGTTTATTCTATTTCTTTGATGGAAACCCTTGTGGTTTTGGAGATCGAACTTGGTTCATCTCAGCCTCTGGAGGATGAAAACCCTCTTGGGAAGATCAGTTTCGGTGGTGAAAGATTCCTCCCTAGCTGGTGATTGGTGGATTCACTCAAATTTTGCATCAGTACTTTTATGGTTATGGTATGAAATCAATGAAGACTTTGAAAGGATAATTTTCAGGTTTTGTTGTTATAGAAGTTTTACCAGGAAAGTTATGTCTGGACACCATGTTATGAAATAAGGGTTTTTGCTGGATGAGTTTGGATTCATTGAAGGTGTTGAGCAATTTTGTATTGGTAGAGTTGAGATTGAAGCTTCTATTTCAGTGGGTTATTTGTTTGAATGTTTCCTGTGGGTTTGGACACCAAGGTTCTATTGCTGGTCATTGTGGCATGAGATTTGCTAGGTGTTTTGGAAACCTTTGGTTTGCATCAAAAAGGGAGTTGTTTTACATTTCTGAGTGCTGCCATATGTATTTTCAGAACTGAAATATTTGTAAAAGCTTCATCGATATTTGTGTGCTTGGGAAGTGCAACTTGTTATTCTATTTGCTGCTGTTCAATACTGGAAACTGTGTATGAAATGAGCATAGTTTTCTTGGAGTCGTTGCTTTTCATGTCCATGCTACTCCAGTTTTGTAATAGAGAACCTTTCAGATTGAATTTCAGATCTGTGCAATATTATTTTAGTCAAGGTCAGAATTTCATTGGTTTGATGCATTATATTTCTGCTCTCATAATAGATAATATTGTGTAAATCTTGCAATATCTTGGTTTATGAATAGAGACATTTCCTTCTTCTTGTTATCTATTTGTTTGAGTGCTTTTCAAAGTTGAATGGTATCTCTGCAAGATAAAACAAAAACAAAAACAAAAAGAAAACCTTTGAACTGTCAATCATGATAAGCAAGCAAACTGTTTAACGAAATTACTCAGTTGGGAAAAGTGAAAGTTTCCCAAGATAACATAGGGGATCTTACAAATGTGGTGCAAAATACTTTTAACTACTCTACAATTAACCACAAATCAATGAGTACCGACATGAGACGGTAGCCTTGAGGGATCCCTCTTGTGCTTGGATCACCCCTGGCTGAAGGAGTCAGTGTAAATGAACCTTCGATTGGGCTTGAGATTAATTTGAGAGCTGCTATTGCTGCCAAATAACGTGCAACTCTAGTTGGGGGTTTATGCACATTATCCAACACAATGGACTTGACTATGGGGACATTGCCCATGGATTCACACACAACAGAAAACCACCTTGTGAGGGACAACCAAACTAACTGCATCATAGGTTGCACATCTCTCCATGATGAACTTTATGGGCCTGCTCCTAGATATCGAATAGCTCCAGTCTTGCAAATGCCATTTATTTGATATTTGTGGGTTAATTGGATGCCACACTATACATATACAATGTGGAAGCGTATTTTATTATTGATGATGTAACAGATTGTAGTATTCAGAGTGTTTTGTATGAGAAAAATGATAGAGATTTTTCTGTATGAAGTTTCTGGATCTTTCTGTTTTGTATGCCTCTATGAACGGACTATATCTTGATGATATTTCAGCCCTGGGTCCTCATTAGTTATTAAAGGATATGTAATATCTACTGTTCTGTATGAATATTTGTGATTCTCTGGACAGATGTGCCTTTATTTTCGATATGATTAATTTCGTTTAATATAAGATAAAGATGAAGGTAGTATTTTAGGTCACCTTCAAAGGAGACAACATTTTCCTTTAAAAAATTATAATAAAATGTGTGACAAGAAGCCTTATGTGATTCCTTAGCAAGATGTTGTTAAACCCCATTCTTGTTATCCCTTAAAGAATAAGTTTGTGATGATACGTCATTACTTTGATTAAGCATTTACTACCGTAGCACTCTCAACCTTTAACCATTCTTTGATATTTGATTACGCAAAAGGAGATTCTTTTGGGGTTGAGGAAACTAAAGCACCTCACAAATGCTTTGTTCCTTCCTATTATGGAAAAGTAACACATCAGCAATCCCTTAAATCACAAAAATCAAGAAGGTCAGCATGTTAGGATATTTTATTGTGCCTGCTTAGGGCCAATTGTTGGTTTGCCTTCTTGGGTGTAGGGCCACATGCCAAGTTGTCTTCGTAGGCCCACCTATGAATGTGTTAGGTGGTTGGTTTAGGCTTACCAAGGGCCATGTGCTTGGTGTCTCCTTGACTACATATGGGGCCATATATATGGTGTGTACATGGGCCTACCCAAGGCCACATGCACGGTATATGCATGGGGCATTCTTGTCGGAGCATTGTCGGCTTGCTTTTGAACCTGGGTCATCGGCCAGTAAGTGCTCGAGCTTAATGCAAGAGCACATTGGATTCCTTGGAAACTGTTTCATTGTCATTTTTGAATTGTACTAGTTCTTTCAGATTATCTTATTTTATGGTTTGCCATTATTTAGCTTGGTCAGCCGTGGAATATTTTTCTCTGTGCTTATGGAAATTCCTTTTATAATCTGCTCTTGGGAACATGCCTTTTGTTCTGATCTTTGTTTTGTTTGTCCTTTTTATAGAGTTTCATTCTAATTTTTTCTAATTACACTTGATGTCTATTCTTGATTGGTAGGTTTTTATTGAAACTAGCATTAAACGTTACCACTCAAAAAAAATGGAAGCTGGAGCTGCAGTTGGAGCCGTTGGAGCCCAAAGTATTGGAGAGCCTGGCACACAAATGACTTTGAAGACTTTTCACTTTGCTGGAGTGGCAAGTATGAGTATCCTTGTAAATCCATTTAAACTTTGTGCCTCCATATGGCTCGTCTGTTTGTTCTGTTGATTTAATATAAAAACTGCAATCTCATCACTCTTAGTTTGAATGCTGTTGCTAACGAGGGAAATGTTCCATAGAAAATTTTCTGCATGTTATTAAATTTGGTTCATATATTAAGGGACTTGATTAATGCCATTTATAAATATGATCAATCTTTTTCTGGTGGATTTATGCAAAGGATACGTAGGTTCATTTTAGACATGGGTGACATTATAG
Organism: Torreya grandis; assembly: GCA_037957365.1. Lineage (NCBI taxonomy): Eukaryota > Viridiplantae > Streptophyta > Pinopsida > Cupressales > Taxaceae > Torreya > Torreya grandis. The sequence goes on along the minus strand of JARHVA010000004.1, from coordinate 5,189,651 downwards.
GAGGAGGGAAACAGCTGATACCATGTAAATAAGAGCCTTAACTTTTGGAGTTTCTTCAAAGGAATACAAACATTTTCAGAATTATAGAACATAACAGAGGCAAGGCTTCCTTTAGAGCGAAAAAATGTGTAATTAGAGCATGTCAACATCTTGTAACATGTTCTTGATAAGCTGCCATTTTCTGTTATGATGCTTCATTTAGCCTTTTGGAAGAGTGTGAGGAAGCGATCAGAATAATGGCACAGTTCTCAATGTGTCTTTGCATGCACCTATATGTGACTGCATGTCTCTGTTTACATATTTTAATTGTAATGTGCATGATATGAAGTTATGCTGTTAAGTTTTGTGCTTAAAACCTATGATGTAAGAAGAATCTGACTTGGAGAAAAGGCCTGCAAACATATCACAAGTGATGATTCGGTAATTGTATATTCCTAATTTCTGTTGTGAAAATAACCTTATCGGTGTTTGAAGATACAGATGCATCAAAGTAATGGAAGAAGTGCCAACAGTGATTTGTAAGTTGATTGAAGTTACTATTTCTTTATGATTTAGTGGGATCTCCTTGAAGGAAAATGCAATTGTCCATTTGGGAATAAATGAATGATGGCTGTGTGATAAAAATGGCCATTTTGCTGAATGTACAAGTGCGAGAAAAGAAGATTTCCAGCTATTGCAAGATCATAATGCCTTATATTCATATTTTGCAAAGTTTGTGATACCTTTGAAGTGTTGTTCAAGAAACGGTGATAACAACTGACAAACCACTTGTGTGTCTCCAATTATTCATGTCATGAAGATCTTAAAAATAGCCTTTGCTCAACCTACTGGCAGAGGCAAGCTTGATTCTCAAATGAAAGCTCAGTATTTTTTGAAATCTCCAATCTGCCACTGTCAGATCTGTATGGAAGAGAGCATTTTCTAATCTTATTATGATTGAGCCTGGTGACAATTTCTCTGGAAACGGATGTTTGTGCCATGCCTGAAATTTGGTTGGTCCAGTTTCTCTTTGCAAACACTGCTAGTCCCTATGATAATGGTTTCCTCCTGCAAAGTGAACAAGTGGAGCAAGGTTCTTTGTGATCAATCCAAACATATTTACGGGTAAAATTCATCTTGTTCACAATGCATACAGTTGTATTATAATACTAGAACTTCGGTTATTTTCAAGTTTTGCTTCTAGGGTAAGAATGCACACAAACATTTTTCTTCATGTTATGCCTTAACAAATTCTTAGATATCACTCTTGGAGTTCCTCGCATCAAGGAGATTATAAATGCAGCAAAGAATATAAGTACTCCAATTATAGAAGCAAAGCTTATATGTGATACTGATGTAAAAGTGGCACGCATAGTCAAAGGTCGAATTGAGAAAACTGTACTTGGAGAGGTATGGGTTTATGCAATTTATTCTCTTGTGATTCTTTCCAAATGGTTGATGTTCATTAAAAATTCAATAGAAGGGGCATGTTATTTTGAGCACGGTTGTCATGACAAAATGTGTTAAGCGTTGGCACAAGCAAAAACTGTTGCTTTTGGTATTTGGAATAACATTTGCATTTGTGATAATTTTTCGTAAAACTTTCACATTAGTTTGTATTTAGAGTTCCTCGTATGTGACAAATGCAAAATTTTACTTGTCTCAATTGTAAAGCATGTTGGAAAATGTTTCCAGGAGTCATAAAGATGAACCGAGATTTTTTCTTTTTTAATTTGTTTTTATTTTTTTAATTCTATAGCTTTTCTCATGTTTTCTTGAGTAGGCATTGTGTTTTGTTGCTTCATAGGTGTTCCTTTTGTCACATGATACCATCAAATTCATATAGAATTTGCCTTTTTTTTTTCTAATGGGGACTATGATGCACCTTTAGCTGTTCTGATTGTGTCATTGTGAATTAAAAATAGTTTGGAAGGGGTTAGAAGAGTTAAAATAGGTGCTTTTCTTCTCTTCTTTAAGAGGTTGAAGGAATCTTCTTGTTTTTGGACCAAATGAACATTTTATAATTTTAGTTGTATTGAGTGTTTAAATATTTAGATAAATGGAGATCGAATCTTTTGTAGACCCTTGTTAGTTCTTTCAAGTTTCATATTTCTTGGACAATTGACAGAGTTTATTTTTTCCTTAAAACTTGAAAATTGTAGTAGCTTCTTTATTTCTTTCAAAACTATAAATCATGTTGGTTCTAGTGTGGCATTCTATTGTATTTTGTTCCTCTTCGGTAAGGTACTTTGATAATTGTTCTTGCTATTTTTTTTGTTCACAAACCATTTCTTCTCATAACATATTAGAATCGGTTTTATTGTTTTGTCCTTCAGGTCACCCCTAGGCCCTGAATCAATGGTATTAAAGAAAAGTCTATCATCGTAAGCACTGTCTATGTTTGTAGTCCTAGTCATATGAGATCTTACCATAGGATGTTCAATCTCAAAATTTGTGAACCTTTGTGTTACTTTCCTTGTTTTTTTCCATCACCATAGTAGATGGCAGACAAATCAGCACTAGATTCATGCCCAATATGGTTCGGAAAGATGATAGAATATGCTTTGCAGAAACAACAAGCACATCAGGCACCACACCAGTTCAATCTTGATTGCAGTATAATAGCAAAAGCGGATCAAGTCATTGATGCACGGGTTAAACGCACGAGGAATTGAGAAATTCCTATCTATTCAATTATCAAGCTTGTTCAGGTGCCTCATCAAGGGAAATTGTACATTAGAACTCAAATTGCAGAACACTTTCCACAATGTCTCTCTCAACTTGCATGCAATGTGGACGATTGCTTCTCAAGGAGGGATGAATGATCTTGGCGGATTTGGAACTTTGATCATCTCCCTGTATCATGGCGATACTCTAAATCAAGTTCCCTCTTCACCACTAGCCTTGTCATCATTTCAAACAAATGTGGTCAACTGTGGAGTCTTGATTTATCATATATGATACCACACAACTTCGACTGTGTCAGCGTTGTTTAGCATGCTTGTCCTATGTTACTTCCAAAATACAACAAAACGTGGAATATAGACCAACATAGGTAGGGGATTGCTCTTCCTATGACTACGAAGTTGTACCTTCATATTTTTCACTTGTATATCAATTAAACATATCTATTCTTTGAAAGAGCTTCATATAGTAGAGTTTTAATTGATATATCTTAGCTCTCAAATCATTGTACAAAACTTGTACATTAAGGAGTAATATAATCCTCCATTACAATTATATCGCGGTGTTCTATTGTTCTTTCTTCGTCTTTGTTAAGGCGCTCTGAATTTTGCTCTTATTACTTTTTTTCTTTCACAAACCATTTCCTCTCATAACACTTTAGAATCCATTTTAGTGTGTGTGTTGTCCCTCGGTTCAACATTGGGCCCCAGATCGATGCAAACATATGAAATCTATCAAAGCTTAATGATCCAAGAGTATCAATTAAGAAATCATAATTTAATGTTACAACACATGTAGCTATAGTCCGTAACATTAGTATTGTCATGGTTATCAACATAATTACCAATTCCCGTGTTTTGTAATAAATCTCGTGAGTATGTTTGGTTATTGACGGTTATGTTAACTGACAACATATAATAGAATGACGTATGTTGGGGAAGAGGTGCTGGTATCGGGTCTTCCCCGTATTGTATGAATTGTATTGAGATTATCTTTTATGAATAGAAAGCTGTTATTGTTTAGATACTTTGCTCTGCCATGGTATCTCAATGCATTACTATTCTGTGTATGCCGCTATTGGTACTCTAGTATCTCTATAATCATTCTACATTCTAGTGTCATTCCTTTAAAAAATGTTGGGTCAAGTTAATGTTGATTCAAAGAGAAGGATGACAAGGCACTCTATTATCTTATAAGATGTGTGTCAAACATAACCGTGAAACAGAATGACAAAAGATATTACAACTGTATAGTGAGTTCAAGGAGGACGAGACCGATGCATATGAGAGATAATTCATGCTATTGACTTCAAAAAAGAGGTGGGAGAAGAAGGCAACATGGTCAGGGATAAGACCAGGAAGTTAAATGGTCTACTCGATTGGTGGATTCTAAAAATGCAACAAGCCAAGTGCGAAGAAAAAGTGGAAGCTGAAGCGATGGCCAAGGCCAAAGCATAAGAAGTCGTCATATACATGGCCAAAGCCAAATTCAAGAAAGGGTTCTTCCAGAATAAGTGGACCTACGCCACTTGTAGTAAGGAGTGAGTAGAGATTGCCATAGCTCTTCTGGGGAAGGAAGTGCAGACCTTGCCTACTAGGTTGGGTTAGAGGTTGCTACAAGAGAATCACATTAAAAGTTTGGGACAAACCGAACAAGCGTGAAAGATAGTGTATGTATACCTGCCGAAGGAATGGTTAAGCATATTAATGTGTTCGATAGTGCTAAGAGGGCATAAGAACGTCCAATGTAGACCTTGAGGGTGAGATATAGTTTTTACCCCATATTCAGTGAAGCGCTGAAGCTCATATGTGCACAACACAAAGTTGGTCGATCACAATTCAATGATTTATTCATATGAAAGTATTACATTTATAGTGAAGATATTTCGTACAAACAAGATCTTCCTCATCCTAATCTCTAATAAATCTGCCTAAATCTCTCACACACTTATCCCTATTATCTCTCTCCTAATATCTCTACACACACCTATTCTCATGTGAATTTTATTCACGTAATATCACTTAGATTTCTTCTCCACTTATTAATTTCACACACTAATTATCTACGTTGCCGATACGGATACGGGTACGAGTATTGAATACGGGGATACAACGATATTTTTTTTGGGTTTGGATACGGCCGTACAAAAATATATATATAAATTAAAAAATATAAAAATATAGTCATATAAGCAAAATTAACCACATAATTTGCATAGAGGAAACAAAATTAAAAATAACATTAAAAATAAAAACGTAAAATAAAATAAAAACAAAACAAAACATAATTAAATATTAGGATTTAATGACATTAAAAATAAACAATAAATAATAGTAAAATAAATAAGCCCCCAAGGGTTAGCTTGAGTGGATGGGAGCAATGACTTAGGTCACCCCGGTCTCCGGTTCAATCCTTGATTTACTCATGGTGTGTGGAGTGGGGCATTTGCACATCACCTACATTCTGAAGTGGTCATGGGGACACCTTGAAGTAGGGGTTGAACTTCTTCATGTGTTCCACGTGGATCATAGCGGGGCAATTCGGCTGCAGATCATTCGACAGACATTATGGACCTAGGCCCACCCCCATTAAGCTTCAAAAGTAGATTAATTTTGCCCCCAAGGGTTAGCTTGATTGGATGGGAGTAATGACTTAGGTCACCCAGGTCGCAGGTCAATCCTTGATTTACTTGTGGTGTATGGAGTGGGGCATTTGCACATCACCTACATTTTGAAGTGGCCATGGGGACACCTTGAGGTAGGGGTCGAACTTCTCCATGTGTTCCATGCGGATCATAGTAGGGCGATTCGACTACGGATCGTTCGATGGACATTACGGACCCAGGCCCACCCCCATTAAGCTTCAGAAGTAGATTGATTTTTTGCCGATGGGATGTGGGTGCATTAATTAAGTGGCTTGGTTGTGTTCAGCCCCACCCAGGTTCAAATCCCACTATGGCATGGTAGGTCAGTTGTGGCCGTTGGTGATTTCGGTTGGCCCGTGGTGGCTTTTGGTGATTTTGATATTATGGTTCTATTGTTCTCTCAGGGACTGGGCCTCCGGTTTGCGCTGCAAAACCGGTTGTTGCTTTGGTCAAAAGCTTCGTATCTATCTAAAATAAAATAAATAATAAAAAATATTTAAAATATAATTATAAAAAATAAAAAACATAATTAAAAAAATAAAAAATATATAAAATAAAATTATAAAATTAAAAAAAACATAAAATAAAAATAAATTAAAAATAACAAAATTAAAAATAAAAACGTAAAGTAAAATAAAAACAAAACATAGTTAAATATTACCGGCGTCCAAAACCGGCGTCCTCCAGTTGTCTTGTGCCATCCGCGTCCAAATATAGGGTCATCCTTGCCGTCCGCATCCAAATTTGGGGTCATCCCTTGCCGTCCGCATCCAAGACACTGCAGTCTGCACGAAAGTCGTGGATGCGTTTTACTCTCTTATGCTATATGCCGACATTGATTTTAGGGTTTTTTCTGTTGCAATTTTTGGTCCGCCCCCTGCACTCCTACCTTGCTCCGTACTTGTCGTCGTATCCCTACGCGCTCTTGGGACCTATAGGTGACGTATCTGATAACGTAGCTAATTATCTAATAATCTAATGTGGAGTACAAAGACTTAGACACCCATGTGAGGGCTAATTCCTAACATTTCTCCCCTTAGTGTGAACATGGGGAGAGGAACCACATGGACCAAATATCTCTATATTCCCCCTCCCCCAAGTTTGACTTAGTGGACTTTGCCCATGTGAGGGCTAATTCCTAACATTTCTCCCCTTAGTGTGAACATGGGGAGAGAAACCACATGGACTAAATATCTCTATATTCCCCCAATAATGCGTCTGGTTTTATAAAAAAGGTGATGTACATGCTTTATTGACAATTGCCTTTGAATATAAACTTATTTAATAGTCAATCGACTGATGAAAAATAACACAAGACATATACAACAAAAAGACGCTAGACAAGATTGACATATATGACTACCACATAAGTTTTATTTAAAAAAACAAAACTAAAAACGACAATCATACTAGAACCCTAATGACTATTGACTAAAATGATAATAAAAAATCTTAAAAACAACATAATAAGAAATATGCAAGATTTGTAGGCGAGCTTGGGGTGTTGGTTGGCGAGAACACAATAGTCAAGGCGAGTATGGCTTTGTTGATGCAAGGTAATGTTGCAGGAGTGCTATGTGGAACTCAATTTGGATCATAGGTGAATACAAATACAATACAACAATGCCTAATGTGGATGTGGATGTCAAGTCCTTCACATCCAGATTCGATGGAAAGCTCGTAGTTCAATGCTATCACCAATAAATGTTGTGGATAAGTGTTATGCATCAATACAATCATCAAATTAATGCAGGAGGAGCTGAAAATAGCAAGGCTGAACACAGGTGGAATACAAACCCAGTGTTAATGCAAGTTTGTAATGTCAAAACTCCAATGCAATGCTTCACAAATACAAATCAAACCCTTAATGCATACGTGGGAGTGGTACACCCTAGGTCTGAATGCCCTAATATTGCAGAATATACCATGTATGGAAAACTTTATATATATATATATATATATATATATTTATTTTTTATTTTTATTATGTATGCAAACTATGAACAAAATTGCATGAAGACTAGTGGCATAATGAACATAATGGAAGCTTGAGGATATGCAGGTGAATGGCGAATGTCAACAGGTTTGCATTTGGTCTACACTGCTAGACCGTTGAGAGCATGCAAGAAAGGTGGATGGATAAAACAATGGAATTTGCATGTGGGCTGCACTACATAGCCACTATGCCATTTTGACAAAAAACGAGTGGACAAAGACTATGCTCAGAGAGGTCTGGGAAACCTGCTCCGATACCAAATATAGTTTTTACCCCATATTCAGTGAAGAGCTAAAGCTCAGATGTGCACAACACAAATTTGGTCAATCACAATTCAATGATTTATTCAATTGAAAGAATTACATTTATAGTGAAGATATCTCTTACAAACAAGGATATCTTCCTCATCCTACTCTGTAATAAATCTCCCTAAATCTCTCACACACTTATCCCTATTATCTCTGTCCTAATATCTCTACACACCTATTCTCATGTGAATATTACTCACATAATATCATTTACATTATTCTTCTCCCCTTATTAATTTCACACACTCACGAATTATTTAATAATCTAATGTGGAGTATAGAGACTTAGACACCCATTTGAGAACTAATTCCTAACAACAGACTGGTATTCGAAGCACCATGCCAAAATTAACTCATAACTAGAGCCATGCGTATCCCGTCAACTCCATTTAGAGTAAAACATAAGTTGCCAAAGTTTATTAGTGACATATTGGAGGATCCCGTACGACACTGTAAAATGTATATCACCATTTTGTCTGTAAACAGGAATATAAATGAACATGTGGTTAAGATATATCTCATCCACCCTTTGGGGAATGGCTATTGATTAGTATGCAGATGCACCAAGCTCAGAGAAAGCACCATGGAAAACACTCAAGCAAGCCTTCGAGAAAGAATTCAAGCTCCTAAGGATGACAATGAGATTGTTGTGAAAATCTATAATACTCGGTAGGGTAAACATGAGGATGTTTGTGCCTATAACAAAAGACTCAAAGAACTAGTGAGAAAAATTGAATAGGAACTTGTCGACCGCTTGAAGAAGCAATGTTTCATTGAAGGGACGATACCGTCATTGTCGAAGACAATGAAGGTGATCCCACCCTCATCTTATGAAGATTATTACAAGTGAGCCATGGACATGGAAAGCAAGAAAAAGATGTCCTCATGCTTGAAAAGATGCAAATAAGATAACCCTAACTTGAGTGAGGACAGTGAACTTGCATCAAGGCGAGCCTTAAGAAATGACATGCTCTAAATGATAAAAGAACTAAAGGGAGAAGGTAAAAACGAATGCAAGATCATTTGTGTGAGATTTGGCAAGTTACAAGGCATTCAATAGGGGACTGCCTACATGATTTGCACAGTAAGAGAGGCCAAGTACTATTTATAGAAGGAGAGCCATCAAAACCACCCACCACACTGTCAAGGAACTACTGACAATAGAATAATAGTGGTGGTGGGAATAAAATTCAGTACAAATCAGAAGGATGACTAACTGTACAATGTTGGGAATGCAATGAGTGGGGCCATTTCACAAGAGATTGCTCTAATCAAAATGACATGGGACTTATTTGTAGATGGTGTGGGCTTGGGGACCATAACGATGACAATTGTCCAAAGCAAGCCAATGCCAATATGATTAATGTAGTCGAGGGCAAGGAGGCCAAGGAAGTTATGGTAATTAACAGAGCACAAGTGAAGAAAGCCAATTGCCTTAACCCACATATGGAGAAGGAAAAGCTGGCCGAAGCAAGGGTGCAAGGAGGGTGGAAGTGCAAGGGCCATGGTTGAAGAATGACACCAATCGCATGAACATACAAGCATAATGACAAGAAGATTGGAGTCTAATAAAACTATTGCAAACTGGTGTCTAATAAAACTATTGCATGACAGGTCTTGTAGACCACCATACCTGTGAGGATCGCTGACTTATTAGAAAGTATTACAGAACTCAAGAATGCTCTAACTGCTATCGTACAAGACATTAGCCCGAACCTATAGCATAAGATGGTGCACCTAACATTGGGTGATGGGGAGAGCAAAAAGGAGAAGAATAAAGCCATAGTTGAGCCCTACTTGTCAGGTGACCATGTGATCGATACTATTCCCCTGACTATGAACCTGACCCGAAAATTGATAGTTGTGCATATGGAAATTCTGGGTACGAATTTGACAAATACTACTGCCAATGGTGGTTTTGCAGTGAATGTTCTTCTAGAAGAGACTTGGAAGCAAACTATGTGGCCTCCAACATTCCAATTGGTCAAAGCAGATCAACATGGCATTAAGGTATTGGGGTTACTGAGGGGACAAAAGTAACTATTGAAACCCAACCTTTTCTGCTGAATATTGTGGTCAACTCATTGCAAAATAAGGCCTATGATGTACTTTTGGGTCAAGAGTGGTTATTAGCAGTGAAAGCCGATCATAACTGGAAAAAGAATTTGATCTCCATTGAAAACAAAAGAGGGTAGTATGCCAGAGATTTGAAGAATCTAGCAGTTAGTGAGGAAGTAGCTTCATCAAACTCATCAGGTTCATCAGATTCGAAGTCCAAAGAACAATGTTCAGTTGACGACAACCACGGTATGTTGGAGCTAACAGATGAAGGGTTTTGGAATTATAGTCGTGATATGAAGATGAGTCAAACTCCCTCAACGGTTTGTTCCATTTGTAGATGGAAGACTACAAAATGTTCTAGCTTGATTGGAATCACATTGAGATTATAGAGATTGAAGAAGGCCAAGGCATGCAGTGGGATGGGTAGATACAAATGTTGATGATGCCAAGTTCTTCCAAATTTTCAACATCACAATTGGATTACCCACCGGAGTTTAGAGAATGCACATTCAAAGTACAAAGTTCGATGATAAGTTGACCCACCAAATGGAACCAGTAGCTGATCTGATGTCCAAAGCACCAACCTCAATGGCCTAGAACGTGGTGTCACAATAAAAATTTAGTAAAGGTGAAGTATGATCTATTTTGTAAGTACGAATGAGTACAATAGATAAGTTTGATCTGGATGATTGTGAAGTGATGGCACAGTGGGCAATTGACATCATGCAGAAGATAAGGAAGTCTTGGCACGATAAGCATATATGATGGATGAAGTTCAAGGCAGGAGCTTTGGCTCTGAGATTTATTGGAAGGCATGAAATTAAATTGAGTATGCTCAAAGAGTTTTGGTTCTGAGCATTTAAAATTGTGATAATTTTGATACTAGGGCAGTCCCATTAGAATACTTAAATGGGAAGTCTATCAATGACACAAGAAATTAAAAAATTATCTGGTCTGGGCTGAAAGTGTGCTTATGATTGACATTGACATCACTTGCAGAGAAGCATCTCTTGGCAAGGAAGAAATAAGAATAGGGCAAAGTAAGAATGAAGCCATACTAACAGAAAGGGCCCCAAACGAAGTCAAACTAATAAGCAGAGTCAATGTAATTGACAAATTCAAACAAATAGCATGCCTTCCCACTGTTTGAATTCCTTTTCCCAAAGTTTGTCCTTCTTTTCCCCCCATTCGTCCTACTTCTACAACATAGATAAAAGTCTTCAGAGATACTAGACTATCAAAATAAGTAAACATAGAACAATAATAACAAAACATACCATGTAGGAGCATCCACAAAACATCTTTGTATTCCTCAATGATATTTCTCAGTACAATTAATCAGTCTAGGGAGGACCTGCTACAAGTGCCCTTACCCCAACATACAATATGATTTAATGACGAAGATCCGATGATTGTCAATTAACCAACCATCAACTGACATAAAAAGAGGTAAGATATACTACTAACAAAACGCTGACACATGGCTAACAAAACTACATAGACCAATAGAATATATTTATTCATAATTGTCATCTACCCCCCAATTAATTTGGAGTCCCTTCTAACTTGAACAATACAACATCAACTTCAGAAGAGGAAGCGAGAGGAGGGGAAGAAGACGATGCCCCTGAAAAATCTAACGGTGTGGCTAGAGAGCTCAAAGAACTAACCTTGAATTGATGGAATTAAGCTCGTATGGTATAGACTTTTGAAGTCTAGTGTTGGAGATGCTTGGTAGGCATAAGTTCATGTTCCTGAGAACACTTTACCATTTGCACTACCGGTTGAATCTTGGCCTTCACTTGACTAAGCTCTTGAATCTGTGTTTGTGTGATATGTGTCTTTTGGCAAAGTTGTTCCTAAAACTGACCATGTTGGTCCTCCCACTTGTGGTGTAGGGCAGCCATCTGATTAGTCATACCATCTTTCTCTGCTTGTATCCGACATTGTTCACACATGGAAGATTGAAGTAAAAAATATTGGTACCTATAAGTACGCTCAATATTGCGTATGGAAGCTAGATCTTGTTGCATTGGAAAAGTAATGGTGTGAGAGATTGGTGTTGGTAGCCAATGCTCATGCATCTCATGAGCGTCTCTGGCCAATCTTTTGGCATATATAAATGCAAACTCTTTGTGGCACTCGTCGTGCATAAATTTCTAGATACCTCCTGCCTCATCTAATATCATCTGTATGTGTGAGGGACCACTAAGCACAATGAGGTTCCCAACCACCCTAGAAGCCCTAGAGTGCCTCCATCATGGGCCCCATCCCCTATAGAAATTGAGACAATGTATCATAGAGGTTGCCATTGTTAGGGATGGGGAAAAGTATTGGAATAGTTCTATGTCCAATCTGAAAATCAATAGCCTTAGTATCCTTTGCCTCTGAACCTGAAGGCCCGACTAGTGCTTTATGGGACTTTATATAAGGCGGTAACTACACATGATCGTGTGGTGGCTCTACTCCAGTGGGCTACTGAGATTGACAAGGGCTCAAGGGTATTTCAAAGCCTACATCAATTGGTGCACCAAATTCCTCTAACCAGGTCTTGACATCATTCCCTTTAAACAAGGAAGGCTCGGCCCCATGCTTTGAAGGAATGGTGGTAGTTGGACCTAGTAACTCCAAGGGAGTAGGAATATCGAGTCCCTTAGTGTGTTGATCGTCTTCCTCTTCATCATTCGTAGTCTCTAACTCATCTCTCTCTTCCTCATAAGTGGTTTGTTCTAAAGTCATCTTCCTTATATTTGACGTAGCTCTGCGATTAGGATGGTTGTTCTAGTGAATTCCAAGGTGGCTCTAACAAAACATAGACGGCCAAGCTAGTTTGAATGAGCTAGCAATTGTGAAGTCTCCATCTAATGTAGACTATGCATACACAGCAACCAAGAATAATCCAATAGAATGTTGTGTCATATAAAAACCTTTATAGGACAAGGAAAAGAACTCATGAATATGTGTACACAACTCAACCCAAATGTAATTCGCACCTTTCCTTAGACCCATTAGGTTGTTTATCATCCAAACTGCAATGTTGGATGCTCAAGTAGCCCCTCCTAAGTGACATCGGATGACATCTACGAGACACCGCCATTCTTCGGAGGTCAAATATTCCTTCTTGAGGCCACGGTGACCTTTTTCCCACACTTGAGTTAACTCCTCCAGCTTAAGATTGGGTTCACAAAGGTGTTGGACCGCAACATCCTTTTGTGCCTTTGTAACTTAAGGGTTGGTCGGCTTGTTGAACAACAACGCATGCGATGGAACCCCGAATATCTATGTAAAGTATGGGGCAATGTAAGTAATATTTACTTCCTTTGTCCATGTAATGGAAAAATGAACATCATATGTAGAATCTTGTCCACCCCTGCTCTGTGTATGGCTAGCTTTAACTCATTTTTGTTTGGGTTGTTGGCCCACCACGTGCGATACTTTGTGGCTGTCAGGCTTTCCCATTTAAGTGTGTCAGGAGTGGCCCTAACTTTTGGTGATGGTTCAAGAACCTTTTGGTTTTTGTGGCCTTTAACAAACAGTTTGGAGGTTGAACCCTCTATTAATGATGTCTGAATCGTTCTTGGAGCTGTTACAAGTGATTTGGGAATGATATAACCTTCTCTAGTTGTGTCAAACCATTCAAAAGCTGTCACTAGGGCATTTTTTTGCCACACCTAAGATGGGGCTGTAGTTGATGCAAGAGGGTTTGTATTTGTTTCAGCCATAAGTGCTGCTGTAAAACTAGAATTATTTGTCAAACCCTGCTAAACTCCTCATGTTGTGGATTTGTGGATATAGGTGTAGGCCTTTAAATTTGTGAATGTACTATGAACCCTACAGTTGCACCATTTCCTGAAGCTAGTGTTGCATGCTGAGTTATCAATTGTCTTGTGATAGAGGAAGCAAAAATATGAATTTTTAAAATATATCCACTTCTCTTGAAAAGCCACCAACACACTACAAAGAATAATCTGAAAGTGACCGATGATGGTTGGATTTTATAGATAACACTAGGCCATATGTTTCCCAACACTATTGCATCTATATTCAAAAAGAAAATGACCTACACCGAACGAGCAAAGACTAGAGGGGATTTGTATACATGTGGATAGCGGTTAGCATATGTCCAACCAAATTGAAAACAAGGCATGCAATCAAGAATGTCTAGGACAATAAGGGACGTACAACCATAATGAACCTTGTTTGCAAGATGTTCAGTGAAGATTACTGTTTGAACACTTAGGGTGTTCAAAAGACTTTGCTACAAAAGCATGAATGAAGCAAGAGTGGAGACATGGTAGGGCAGAGTGTATGGTGATGCCTGAGAAGAATACGAACCATTCAGTGTGTGAATGTATGGTGCTTGGAAGTACTGCAAGACATTTGGCAAGCTTTGAACACTCAAGGTGTTCAAGGGATAGTTTAGAACAATAGGGACATTCAAGGTGTTCAAATGGAAAACCCCAGTTCGGATGGTCAGGTTGTTAGGGGAAAACACAAACCGAACAGTTAGGGCATTCAAGAAAATAGTTAGTGCATTCAAAAACAAGATCACAATGTGTTCAAGGGAGGGAGCAAAACGTTTAAGGGAAAGTTCAGGGCATTCGGGAAGAATCAACATTTTCGTGGGAAACTACACATGTATGACAGTATAGGTTGGAAGTTCAATAGTAGGGCATTTGGTTTGGCATGTTTGGTCTTTAAAAGACTTTTGTGGCCCATACGTGTTATTAGATGCATGTTTTTTATTCGGACATATTTTATTATTATTTTTGTAATCAAAGTCCGTACTTGTAATTGTTTTATTACTTATTTGACAGCTTATATTAAATTTACCCGTACCTTTATTTTTATGACTTTCTTTGATTTTGGTACAAACCCCCTTAATATGAAATAACCCACTAAATTGAAATCTTGACAAATAAATATTGAAACCTTGAATTTCTGATTTCATTTATTTATTATGAAAGATTGACAATTTGATTAAGCATAAAACATTACATGCAACCAAATATGAATACTCACTGCTAAATATAATCAACTGGTTCAAACCCTAATGAAAATTGCACAAATACCAATGTCTACAAATGATAAATACCAATTATTTCTCCTGTTTGTTGTGCTGGATTAATTATTGCAGGTATGGCAGTTGATAAATGTGACGTTGGACTGCTGGATGGTTATTTGGGCATGTTGGCTGTTCCCAACTGCTGCGATCTGCCACTGGAGGGCTATGCAGCCTCAAAATGTGTGATGCCCTGCTTTTAGGGCTGAAAATAGACCCATAATGATGTCACCCAGCCTTGGGGATCCTCTATGCATGCAAATCTGCCCTTAAAACCCTCACATCAAACTTGGAAATGTGGCGTCCTAGATGTTTGGGCCTCCAAACCTATTAAATCCTGAAACTGGAAGCACAGTTGTAATCCCTGGATGGGATTACCAAATGGGCATGAAGTATTTTGTCTTTGTACCTATAAATTCAAGGGTTTGCATCCTCTGAATATTTGCAGACGCTGCAAGCTTTTCCTCTATAAAAAGGGTTGTGTTTTTGTTTGAATGATTTCAAAAATACTACTCTTTACTCCAATCTTCTATTATGCACTTTTCCAACCTAACCCTAAAAGAAATAAATATTTCTTTTAATTTAATATTCACTTTTTTTCAATTAATGAATATTAATTACTTTTGGCCATGTATGTATTAATTACTTTTGGCCCCACTCAGTAATAATTAGTGTCATTTTCCAAAGTTGTAACTTAAACTACCTTTGGTCAACTTAATTAAATTATTATTAGATTATTCCCTTTTATTAATCTCCCCTTAGCCTATGGGAAATAAAAATAAGCTTTGGGTCCTTGATTTAGTCACTCGAAAAAGGGGACATTACATAATATCAATGTCGATGACATTGGTGCTTTTTGTCCTTGATCGATACAATTTTATCTTTGAGTCGTTCACCATATCTTTGACCGCTGTCCCATTCAAGTTTCCTTGTTTGACTACCCCACTTTCCAAAATATGTATAATTTTAATTGTTCCCAACCATAATACTTTGAACTTGGTTTAGTTTCACTCCTCCCATTATATCTTAACATGAGAGCTCTCACTTTAAAGTTCATCTGCTGAAGATGTTTGTTGTGCCAATATTTTCTTCTTTTCTACATGGCTTCAGCTGCCCACTATGTCAATACTCCGTGTTTGTCCAATTTATTTAATTGAAGGAGTCGTTCTTGGGGCTCTCGTTGTTCCCAAATCTATTTTGTATTTCCATGCATTCACTTGGTACTAGATACTCCATAGGGACTACTACTTCTTGATTGTACATTAATTGGAAGGGTGTGTGGTTAGTTGTGATTTTGTATGTTCGATAGGCCAAGAGTATAGCATCTAGATGCTCTTCCAAATAGCTTCCTTCGACACTGCACAAATTTTTAATAACAGATATTAACACTTTTTTTGTGGATTTTGCTTGGCCATTGGACCATGGGAAGTATGGGCTTGACAAGGAATGGAAAATGTGGAACTCTGAAGTCATCAACCGGATCACATGGTTGCCAAAATGACCCCCTTTGTCACTTGTGGTTTGCATTGGAATCTCGAATCTGGTAGCTTTTTGTTCATAAATGAACTCCATTGTGCTTCGACCACTGTTGTTTGACAATGCTTTTACTTATTGCCATTTGGTTAAGTACTCGGTGGTCACCATGATGTATTTGCAAAGGTGAGCTTTACTTGTTTTCGAGGGACCAATGGAATCTAACCTTTCAAAATGTTTTTGGGGTTGTTAGGGCTAGAGAGGCATGAAGTCTCTTTTTAATGGCTTCCCGATATGCTGGCAAGTGCCACATTCCTTTACCCATTCCTTTGGATCATGGTGCACCTTTGGCCACCACAATGCTTCCAATAGTACTTTTCTTGCAGTAGCATTGGCTCCCATGTTGCCTCCAGTTGGTCCTTCACAAGCTTCTGTGAGTACATCTTTGATTTATTCTTGTTGTACACACCAACGTAAGATGTGGTCTAGACCCATCTTATATAACAACTCATTTATTAATTGGAATGTTCAGGGCTTTAGTGCCAATTTCCTTCTCTCACCAGGTTGTGTATCCTTTAGAATGGATGCCGGAGATAAATAGTTTGCAATAATGTCATATTATGTTGGTACAATTGCAATTTGGAATAAATGGGCATTTGGTAAATCTTCGTTGACCCTGTCTGACAATGCCCTTGTTTTTATTTTGAAGAGTTGGTCGGCAATCCCCTGGCTTTTACTTGGTCTTGCAACAGTCTTGAATGTAAGCTCCTGTAACAACACCAACCATCTGTGTATCCTTCCTTGAATGATTGGTTTGTTGAATGTACATTGTCTTGCTCATCCTCAGGTTCCCTCTCGATGCTCTTGCCAACCCCCATGTCATTCAAGTTGCTCTAGCTTCCCTAGTCTCCTTGGTACTGGATCTTCAATCAGGAATTTTTCAATCCATCAGATATTGGTTTTATAATAGGCTCCTCCTTTGTGAAGAAATAATCTTCAATTTCTATAAAGCTACACGGTACCCCAAAGATCATAGTAAGCGACCGTGATCCCATATTCACTAGTAATTTTTGGATTTTTTTTTTCTTGTTGGGGAACTTAGCTGGCTCTCACTGCTTCTTGTCATCCCCAATCCGATGGGAAAATTGAGGTTGTCAACAAGTGCTTGGAGGGTTATATGTTTTTTTTTACTTATGATATACAGCCCTAATGGGTTAACTGGCCACCACTATTAGAATGGTGGTAATAGGCACAACACTTCTTTCCATACTCCAAAAATGTCATCATTTTATGGAATTGTATGAATACCACTTACCATCCATAACATCATCCTTGAAAGTGCAACCAAGGGTTTGCGAGGTAGAAGAGCACATTCAACAACAAGAGGTATTTTATAGTCTCAACGAGAACCTTACAATGTCACAAAATAGAATGACATAGTATGTTGAACAACCCAAAAGTGACAAACATTTCAAAGTCGGAGATAAGGTCTTTCTTAGGTTATAACCATATAAGCAATTGTATTTGAAGCTACAAAAGAAAGCTAATGAATTGTCAAGTAATTATTATGGTCTTTATTAGATCTTGCATATGATTGGAATCGTTGCATACACGCTAGAGTTATCTTAGTCAATAAAAATACATCTACTCATTCATGTTTCTTGTTTGCAAAAAGTAATTGGAATTAATATTCTAATCTAGACAAAGTTACTAGAGTTTTTAACAAATTAATGTTGAAAGAAGTGGAAGGCATATGACACACTTACACACTTGTGTGTCTGTCTTTTTAATAACCAAAAAGTGGTTGCAATCAGTTGGGAAGGTTGATAATCGCCCATTAGTTAAACATTAACTAATACCTAATTAATAACTTTAACACCCTATTCCTAGTTTGACTAATGACTAAATTGGAGACTACTCCTAATTTCTCCCAAAATTTTACAAACACAATGGGACCAAAGAGTTTAGTCATTACATTTATTGATTATTTTAAAAATATTAACATGAAATCTGTAGTCCTCTAACATTTTGTTGTCCAATGTAGGAACTTCGATGTAGACAAAACCTGAAAAAGAGCCAACAACGAAACAAAGATCTGGCCATGTGGATATAAGATGTATCAAGCTATCCACCAATTCTCTGTAGGGTGATTCATTGACCGGTGATGAACCATCATTGACTAATAACTTCAGCCCGACCCTTATAGTTCTAAATCCAGAACCCTGGAGATGCTGATCAAACAAAGTATACTAGGCTTGTGGAGCTTGGTTAAGTTCGTACAGGGTTTAAAATCATCCTGCAAACCAAATGATCACGACCAGGGACCCGAAAACCTTCAGGTAGTACCATGTAGATCTCCTCGTCCATATTTCCAGAGAGAAGCAACCGAAATGTGATCATCTTTACAACAATAGTGGGAGTAAAAACCAACTCCACAGCGGGAGAAGAAACCATCTTCTCATCTATTCCCTCATGTTGGGAAAAACATTCTGCAACAAGATGAGCCTTGTACTTGTCCAATGTACAAATATTGTCCACCCATTTGCAGCCAATGGGGTGTAACCGATTTTTTAAGTACCATAAAAAGGTCAGAGGCGAGAGCAAAATGACCATGCTTTGCTGAAGTAACAACCTTGCTTTCGGTAATGTTTGTGGCTTAGGCATGTCATCCTCTTGCATAACTCCTTATGCATTCAACCGAGATTGAGGAATTGTATCCACCTGCACGTCCTCTGTAGTTGATATTCCCTCCACAACTAGTGCATGTAAGCCGACTGAGCAGGGTCAACAAGCCTATGAGGAATTTCATCCTCCAACCCCTGTATGGTGAAGGCTCCTTCCACACGTGCATTTATGTGGACTGTGGCAGAGTCAACAAGCCTATACAAGCCACCTTATCCAATGCCTAGGGCAACCACTATACTTGTTTTATGTCAGACACAATACACTTTTCCCAGAGAAATTTACAACAATGTTGGGGTTTATTGTTAATTGATTAATAGACAAGATTTTTATTTAGGCTAGGTACATACCTAACATTCCTTACTTTGATTGTTTTCACATTATTCAATCCTTTGCGAACATCTTGTACCCCTCTACTACAAGTGACTCCCTATCGGCAAATACAACAAAATCATAATTTTTTGTACTGCAGTAAATGTGACATACGAGTCATTGCGATATGTAAAATCTCTGTATGCGTCAGAATCAATGAACTAGCTTCTAGTAGTACTTCTATATGAGCATGATGCAATGAGAGCAGATTCTTCCTCAAAATCCCATTCTTCTTCAACTGCTACCACATTTGTTGCTTCAATTGCTTCCAACAATTCTTTTTGAGATGCCCAACGTTATGATAGTAAAAGCACTTTATTAGATACTTAGAAGATGAATCAACAAGGATACATTTCCACTTTCATTTTGACTGAGTAGCTAATGCACCCTCTGCTTGTCGAAATTTAACTCATTTTGTGTCTGACTGTATTCTTTTTGCATCAATAGGAACTAACCTGATCAAATGTCAGGTTCTTGCTTTCTGCCATCAAGTATAGTCTCCATGAAAGATTCATAGGATGGTGTCAAACTGCTCAGGACTAATGCCACCATATCATCATCATCCACCTTTTTATTAATGGCTTCTAATTGGTCTTAGAGATTTTTCATCCAAAGGTGTTCTGACAGAGACTCATCCTCCAACATCTTTGTGGAAAATAACATATTTTGTAGTTTTAGAACCCGGATTTTCTCCAAAGTTTTGCATTTATTTTTCATGCTGGTCCACAATGCACTTGCCTCAATGGCATTTTGGACCTTAGGAATCATGTCATCCGGCATATATAACTTCAACAACAAGGCCTCCTTATGACGTTTGTTATAATCCACAATGTTTGTAACAAGTCTTGCTTCAGTGCCAAGAACAATTTTATTAGAGTCACGATATTCTACGATTGTTAAAATCTTATGACTCCAAACATTATAATTATGGCTAGTTAATTTCTACGCTTTCGGCAAAGCCAAATTTTGAATATTGACCATTTTATACACTCAAAAAACAATATAAGAGGAAAAGTACAATTACGACTCAAAATAGTACAATTGTCCGATTGACCTTGAAATTAATTCAATAGGGAAATACATTTTTTTGATCTTTGACTTGGAAATCAATGAAATAAATAGTTATAAAAATACAGGGTTTGATCCGGAAATCAATGTAGCAGGTTTATATGGTTTATAGGCTGAAATTGTTTATAATCTTAATGTCAAGATTGCTAACACGAAGCACAAAAACGTACTTACAATTTTTCTCGCAGTATTCCCCCTCGATGCCCTAGCATCTAGTCTGGGTCATTTTCCATCAATGGCTTCTTGCAGACTTTGTGCCCTTATGGCACAACAAAAACATCACATGTGCCTTTCCTGAACGTTTGGGTTTTCCCCTGCCCTAGACGTGCAACGTGACTGCAACGCCCTAGTAATCTAAATTTCTTTGGAAAAATAGTGAGTTTTTCTTATTTCTCTCGCAAATCTTGTTCTGTTTTTCTTCTTTTGCCTTCATCGTCTCACACGAGGTCTTTGGGTCTACTAATTTTGGGTAATGCAATGCAGAGTTTTTGTACCCTAAATACCACAATCTTTTTGCAGTAATCACACACTTTGTGAATTGTGTGAAATGAATCACTATTTCGCCCTATTTCTCCTTCATGACCCGACATTTTCTACAATCTAACTAATTCTAATCTGCATGTTTTTCCTTCGTGTCTCCTTCATGCAACTGGGGTTCAGCATTTTTCCTTCGATTTTGTATCTAAACCTTGTCCTCCTCACACTTTAAAACTTCTACATGATTTCCACAAAGACTTTTGTTTGCAAATCTTGCAACAAATCTCCATGACGTCTTCCTCTACGTGTTTTGTGATTTGTGGCTTGAAACAGAACTTCTTTGTTTGTAACCTGCTCTCAGGGCTTCCTAAAGTGCGTAGACAAAATAGAACAGCAAGTCACTAACACAAGTGGCAAAGAAACCAATACAAATAGCGATGAAGGGCAAATAAAAAGCCCTTAGAACATGTGCCAATGAAGACTGGAGGAAAATTGCATCAAATGTCTCTATCTGTGCCTGAAGTGGAGGAATCATCTGAGCCATTTTTGATCACTATGAGAGATCTAATAATGTTATTCGACCAGTATTCCGGGTCGAAGGAGCTAGGTTTGGGATCCCTAGGAGGAAGCATGACACTTCCTCTAGAATCTCCCCTACCATCTAACGCTGGGGTAACTCCCGTAGTAGGAAAGAAGCTAGTAATATTAGTTTGCCCCGGTGGTTTGGCGGGCGGTTGACAAGTAGTAGACCTATGTCGTCAGAGATGTGCAGAGCCACGTTGACGGGTTGGAGGAGATCCACGATGTCGAGAGATAGCAAGATTGGAGATCGGAGAATTCTAAGCAGTAATGATGCGCTGAGAGAAGCGCTGCCTAATTGATCTATCAGATCGGATGTGTGATGTACTGGTATCCAAAGGATGTTTAGCACTGTCGTTGCTGCTGCTGCCAATCACCTAAGTGGGCTGAAAGAAAGAGGTGATCAATATGGGAGCTCTAGGGTCTCTAGGCCCCTCTTGTAAGGATCCGTGCCGAAAAGTGATAGCTTCACGAAGATAAAGAGACAAGCATCGTTGGTCTGTATAACTGAAGAAAGTAGCAAGAGTGTTGTCCGAGTCTCTGTAGAGGCAATGGTATCTTCCTCGTGTCTCATAATAAATTGGGCATTTGAAGATGAAGTGGTCCTCAGTCTCCACCTCCTGGAGGGAGCAAAGACAACAGATCGGGTCTTGATGGAGAATGTGGTGTCTATTTCAACTTGTAGCTGGTGGGAACAAACTCTCATCTGGTCAAGGTGAAAGCTCAAGCCGTGAGACCAATGGCATTGGAGATAATGAGGGCGATGAATGATACCATCTATAAGAAATGATTGGCATAGAAAGCAAGCCTGGGACTGAGCGACTCATGGGGGGAGATCCAGGTGGTTTGAATATATTGTTTGTAGATGTCCTGTTTGGCAGCCCTAGTGATGACATCCTTAGAGGGAAGGAGCCCAGGAGGGGCATCCATGAAAGGGGGTAGCCTGTCAATAGATATGCCAATAGAAAGGAGGAGCAAACTAGTCTCAAAATACCAATAGTGTCAGCATTTGGCAAGAACCAGTGAAGCAATCCTCTCAGAAGAGTAAAGTGCTAATTAGGGATATCTCTTGCGACCAGATGTTGAGTCCCTCAGGGATCTGAGTCTGTGGATGTAAAAAGTAAGCTTGAAGATAGTCTCAAGGCGTAGCGGGTGGGCGGCAAATTCAGCCTGGATGATGGATTGAGGGACTGTCTGTTTGCAACGGATCATGTGCTATAACATGAGTGTCTAGACCCTCTCAATACGAGCTTAGTCAACGGCCACTAGACTATGTCCCCAAACCTTTGAACCATATAAAACTGTAGCTTTGATGATAGGATCAAACAAGCGTAGCTTGGAAGGGATGCCCTAGAAGTGGATTTGGAAACACTGATGTTCCAAAACAGAAAGAGAGGCATACCCCTTGCAAAGGTGTGGCTGAGCAACAAACTTCATGTTAAAGCATGGATGAGAAAACTGGACCCTCAAATAAGTGTAGGTTGATGTGATCTCGAGGAGTTCCCCTCTATAGAAAAACTAGAATCTGGAGAGAGAGCACTTGGAGATATTGAAGATCATGACCTTAGTTTCGCTAAGGTTGACCACAAGCTATTGGAGTTTGCAGAAGTGAACGAGAGCATCAAGTTGTTGTAAGCCCTTTGCAAAGTGTGACAAGAGGACAACATCATCGGCAAAAAGAAGGATGGCGATAAGCACCTCATGCAAAAGGCAACCATTATCCATGTATGTTGCCAAAGAAACCCCTCCTACTCATCAATGTATATACTGAAAAGGGTTGGTGAGAGAGGACATTCTTGTTTGACTCCAATAGTACTCTTTACGAAGTCTGAGAAACTGTGGGAGGTACGAAGCTGCCCAATGATTATCTCATAAAGCCTCCAAGCTGCGGTAATCATAGAGTCTGGGATGCCGAAATCTCTCAACTTTTGGGAAAGCAGGGGTCTCAGAACCGAGTCAAAGGCTTTCTTGAAGTCAACAAAACAACAGAAGACTTTGGAAGACCTGTGACATGCTTCTTCAATGATAGATCGAAGTGTAAAGATGTGGTCAATAGTTTGGTAGTCCCTTCTGAAACCCAAAGATTTTATTTTTTTTCTTTCCTATAAAGTGACAATTGCTCTTTTAACAACACACCCAAGTATTTCTCTCTTTCAAGTTCTCTTTTGTATTCTTGATTGGTTTCTTTGTGTGTTTGGATTTTGTAATATGGTATCAGAGCCACAATGAGAAGTCGGGGACTAGCGGGTGCAGGAATAGTGAATGCTCAGATTAGTGATAAACTGAGGGATTGCTTATGCTACACACAAATAAACTAAATGGGCTTTCAAGCAAAGAAAGCTGGTATTGATTTTGTGGTTTACACCGAGATCCATTTTTTAAAATTGAAAGCTAGGTTTACTTTTTTTACAATAGAGATTAGGGATTTTTTATTTAAATTCAGATTAAGGAAAATCAAACCCTAGAGAACTATACAAAACAACATAGTACAACCGTACAAAACATCAAAGTACATTTGTACAAAATAATGCAATTGTATAGTCGTATGACATTGTACAAAATAGTACAAATGACAAAATTTTCTACTAATATCTGTTAGTAATAGCAATATTATGCTAATCAATTTCATTTGAATGTGTAATGGTTTACTGTTCTTTCTATTTACTATTGCATATTCTATAACTCGGTAATTTACCAGCTAAGTTATTGGGTTGTCCTCCATGCTGCCTTCTTGGGCTCCATGGTGTGGATGATTGGTATTAGAGCTGCAAGTTTGGCACACCGTCATGTTATTAGGTGTCCGCACTAAGTTAGAGTCAGTATTAGATGCGCTCCTCTCTCCTCTATCATATTCATGGGAAAGGAAAGCTAGAAATTGAACATTTGGATGAAAGCAATGCTTTCAAAATCTCTGAATGATAACCAATACTTGTTCAAGGGGATCCACCATGTTTAACACTAGAATCAACAGTTGCAAGATGCTATCGGATTGAAGGAGAAAAGGTTTAGTCTTGTCATGGAGCAACTGATAGATCTCGTGGCTGAAAGCGTTTATTTCGTTGACCCTATTGTCGATGGTCTTGTTCAAGGTGAGGTTAGATGTACTCATGTCATGCATGAGCTACAACAAGAGCTTTCCACAAAAGAAGAGGAGCTAGCATGACTTGAAGCCAAGTGCACACAGTTCCAAGCGACTAGTCAACCAATTATCATCGCACCAACATACCCACTTGTGACATGTGAAGCTTAGACTGATAGATGAATGTTTGGTAAGTTCATGACATTCTCCACATTTTGATTTGACATAATTTTTTAACAATTTTGAGATACACACCAAGGGCATTGCTTTGAAGTTGTTGAAGCAAATTTTCCATGAAGGTCAAGGTCTAGGCAGAAATGGCCAATGAATCATCAATCCCCTCTAGACAGAGATGAGACCATGCTACACTAGTCTTGGATACATCGGTTGCAACACAAGAGGAGAATGTTTCATACACTTCTCCCCGCAATCAAGCACGAGTTTTGCTTCCACATTATACCTTTCATCACATGGTTCAAATGTTTCCACTTGTGTGCCAAGAACTCTAACCCAACATTTCTTTGGAGCTAAAGAAGTCATGCGAGCGTCTCAGTAATGCTCTTCAAAATCACCAATTCAATGGTTGCAAGCCTCTTGGCAACTCTGTCTACAACAACATCCTTGAATAAGCATCCATGTCGCCTAGTGACACCTTGTGCAACACTTGTAAAAACAACATATGCCTCAACAACAACCTATTTGACTACAGTGCCACGAATATCACATGGCTTGACCATGCTAGTCACAAAGACATTCTTAAAGATACACAACACACTCCAATTACATGCAACCATTTCCAATGCAGAAGTCATATAGCTCAATAGTAATGGGATGTTCATCCTTTTGGTCTTTGTGGAAGAAGTAGCCATTCTCAGTATACTTGTTGGTTCTCTGACATCCCTGTGCAGTGGAGTTCCCATTCTGTGAAACTACATTGTTGGTCGATGGATCCTGACAGTTGGGGAAGAAATAGCTCCTCACTCATACATACTTACAAGTAGAAATATTTTAGTATCAGTAACACATTGGACAACAACACCTCATGTTACACATCTGCACACACATTGTTGTTTGCATATCACACCTTGTTTCCATAGGGTGTTGTGTGTTGTCACCTCTATGGTTCTACACCATCAATATGTCAACCTTTGATACAATAACATGTCTTGCGCTCACATAGGAAGCTTGATAGTTCTTAGGGCAAGAGCACACAGGGATTTCAACTTCACTCTTGCACTGTAAAGTTTACATTATATTCATGCCAAGTTAGATAGATTTTCCCACTCCAAATGACATTGTTATTAAACGCTACCCCATTTGGATTACCTCGGTATCATCAACATTGATATAAGTCTTGCAGTATTCTAATTGGTCTACCCCAAAATTTGTGCCATCACATCGTTGATATTAGTCTTACTCTATTTTGATTGGTCCACCTTAGAATTTGCTCCACCATAACATTGGTGTTAGTCTTGTGCTATTCTATTGGTGTATCCAAGAATCAATGTCGCCGCAACATTCTTGTTATTTTGATTGGCCTACCCCAAAAACAATAGCACTACAACATGGTATCAGACTTATGTACTTAGGCTACACTCTTACATAGAGTTTTGCCACATTTTTGAGCATGCAATGTCCCCTAACATGGATATACCTTATCTGCAATCCCTCTCACATATAAGGAGTCTTCACACATCCTTAGGAAAGGCAACATGGGTACACAGACATGCCTCTTCTTAGCGTTAGAGTACAAGGATACCACAACATCGATTGGCATTCACAAGCATCTGTAGAAAGTCTACATTGGGCTACCATGAGCAATGGTACACTCTTGAGCACCTCCAACATTGGTTTCCGCAACTGCATGAGCTGCAAAAAGCCACTACACCACACAATCATTACGCAACGACGAAGAATTGTCAAGTAGATGTACATATTTTCTCAAGGGTTCGACATACGACTTTCCCTTTCAGAGATTGGAGACAACATCAACTCAACACTAACATTTCAAATCCAAGGCAGTGGTTTAGAACCATCAACCAAGAATCCAAAATGAAGAGCATTGGGTGCGTTGCTTTCTAAGGGGTGACCAAATGTGTAATGGTTTGTTTTTATTTTTGTTTACTATTGCATGTTCTATAACTTGGCGATTTTCTGTCTAAGTTATTGGGTTGTCCTCCGCACCACCTTCCTAGGAAGGCATGCACACGTTTACTTCATATTTTTTATACCTTTTGAGGGTTGGTGTTATATGTATTTATTATACTTTTGAGGGTGGGTTTTTGCTCTTCATGGCCTGCCCCATTCCATTTCTTTCATGTGGAGGGGCACATTATCATCATTGTCATTCATATTCCCTAGACATTTCAAAATTTATGCTCCTAATACCAACATGTTAAAAAGGTTGCTATAATTTAACATCGACATGGCATTGCTTTGACTTTTCTTCCAAAATTTTTATGGACTTTGATTTGTTGAAAATATTGGATAAATTGCAGGGGTTCAATTTTTATTCTTCAATGCTTTTATATCCATCTACTTTTTTACAATATTGCCTAAGAGACATGCTATGGTGCAGTAGGATTTAACTGGTGGATCTCACCCCCCTAACATGCTATATTTTCCGACTCAAATTACAAGTCACCCGATGCTAAAAGCCATGATGGCTGGTAGCACCATTCATGTTACCAACTATATTGCTGTTAACAATACTCTTAGAATTGTGTATAATAGCAGAATCTTTAGAATCTCGTTTCACTTTCACTTTCTCCAAGGAAACACTAGGGCCCCTTCTTACAATTCTAGCAGCAAGAAAAAAATTACTAGATTCACGAACATTCAGCTAGGTAAGGGAAAAGCTCCAATGTTGGTGAATAGGTAAGTTCTTGTGTGCTGAGCTTTTTTTCTATCTAAAAAATTAACTTGAATATTCCTTTTGAATAACTAAGAGCTTAATATTAATGTTTTCCTTTTTCATAATTTTGTTTAAAAAACCTTAATATTGGCATTTCATGATTCTTTTATTGTGTTTTGCTTCTTTGTTATTATATCAAATTTTACTAATGGAGCTCTATAGAAAGGTAAATTGCCATTTAGTGTGAAATGATTCCCATGACTTGAAAAACATTCTGACTGATTGAAACATGTTTGATACAGGTTGCTAAGAGCATAAAGATAGTATTGAAGTCTGTAGGGGCATCTTTGTCTGTAAAACTAGATATGACGAGAATTGAGTCTCTTCAGCTTGACATTAATGCATATACAGTGGCCGAATCTATTTTGAGAGCTCCAAAACTAAAAATAAAGCAGCAGGTTTGTGCTTAATTATCTTGTCTTTTTGTAATGGGATGTATCTAGGATATTAAAACGGGAATTTGTTGGATTTCAGAATCGCTGATTGAAAATTAGATTGGTAAATGTGTTATTAGTAATATGATTATTTTATTTTAGATTCTAACTTGAGAAATTTTGCAGCATGTTCAAGTTAAAGACCACAAGACACTGTCGATTAATCCTCCTGTAGCAGATAGAATGAAACTTCATTTTGCCATGCAATCGTTAAGAAAAATGCTTACAAAGGTGGTTGTAAAGGTCGGTAAAAGAAATGCTATTGGGTATTCATTAAATTTGCATTTAAGTTAATGTGTTGATGAATATAATGAACACATTTGCATTTTATTAGACTATAATGGATTTTTAAAAATGACAGATTTTGTTCACTGATGCTAATGCCTTTACAATCAATTGCAGTTTCTTTATTGTATCTTTGATTCTTTATGATTGTTTTTCATTCTTTAATTTCAGGGTATTTCAACAGTGGAGCGTGCAGTCATTAATCAAGATAAGGGAAAGTACAATCTATTAGTTGAAGGGTCAGTTTCATCTCATTGTTATGGCATTTTCACTAATACAATGAGTTTGTAGATTTTGGAACCATTCAGCATGCAGGGATTCATATGTTGATTTGCTTACAGTTTTTGTTTGAAGACTAATTTATGTTCACAACATGGTATCTGTCCTAAACATTTCATACATGTCTTCTAACCAGAGGCATTCTTCTATCCCTTTATTTGAAGGTGTGATTATTATTGTCTTTTGCTTTCTAAATTTAGACAAAGGTAGCTGTAACAGTAGAACTGATTGCCTTTTGCTTTCTGAATTTGGGCATGAGTAGCAGTAACTTTAGAAATGACTACTGGGTTTTTCGAACAATGATTTAATTTCAGATTATAACACCATCGGATATACAATTTTAGAAGCATATTTAAACTGGCTGGAGATAAAGTGTTTGTGATCCCTGGGACAATGCTATATGTGTGAGGCACTCTTGATTCAAAATGATGGTTGATTGCTTGGAAAAAATCCTTATGTTCTTGTACTGAAAAATGTTAGCTATAAAAAAGTCGAAGTTGTCTCCCTTTGAGAGATATTAAGAAACAAAACTTTCCAAGAAACCCAGACTGGCATGCTGTAGAATATCATGCCTTATTCAAAAATAGGCTGGACAGATTGATTGTCACTTCCAGAACAAGAAGGGAAAGTAGGGATTGATTGTGTCAGGCTGGGACTTCTGAGGCTTACAATCATTTAGAGTCGATGTTACAGCCTAGTAGTTAAAGGCTTAAGGAAAACCTACTGGTAGAGGGCTGGTTTCATTTTTTTGATATTCCATTTTCAGTAAGAGAATATTTTTTTTAATTGTTGATTCATTCATCATGCAAGGGTTCTTTTGGCCATTTGTTTAATTTTTTGTTTCATCAACATTATAATTTTTTTAAATATTTCATATGTTCCTTTTTATGAAAGTTCCTCTAATAACTCTTGTTGCCATGGTGGAATTCTTAATACTCTTTTGTTTTCCTTGTTTGGCACAAGTATCATGCTTCCTACTTTATAGCTACTTTTGCAATTAGAAGTCAGACAGGGTTTGTATGTACTTACAAACTTGTCATTTTTCTGCATTGTGGAACTTATTTAATAATCAAATATGCGATGCGAATACCTGATAGAGTAACTGCCAAAATTACTGGTTCTGGAACAGAGTTCAAGGGTTCATAAGTGATGTTCTTATCAGTAAACAACATCTTTTCTGTTGGAGGACCACAATTTGGTAAGGCATCATATGATATATCAGCTTGCCTTGGAAACACCTAAATCTATATGCATTGGGCAACACATTCCTTGACCAAATTGTCTCTCAGTTCATGTGTTTCAAGTTACATTCACCACTTCCTTATTTTGTTGTTGTCAATTCTATCCCAAACAACTTATTTGGTTGTCTTCTTCCACTTATCCTGCATCTCCTTCTTCCTCTCTTAAGTAGGGGTAGTCACCTAGGCTCTGTTTGGAGGTGCTTCCTGCCATCTGTAAACTAATTTATTTCTGAAAAGCAACTCATATTTTTTGGATGAGTACGTTGGCCACTGACAAAGTGATTTTCTGTATGGTTAAATGCCTTCCACATAATTTCTACTGCCTTCCTGTAGTGATTTTTGTTGCTACCTTCCATATGTTGTGTTTGCGTACCAACCTCATATTATAGCCTATTATAACGCCATATGTTAAATACCTTTTAGTACATTGTATTATAATTAATTAGAAGGCCTGAATGATCACGTCCCTTTTGATTATACCCGTATATTCATGCACCATTGTTGTAAGATGTTGTCTTATATAACACAATTTATTTCCCATTGAATCCTTATTCACATAAATAAAATTTTGGCTCTTACACTTGCTTGCGCACGCACACACGCACACGCATACACACACACACACAAGAATGAATATACCTGCAATGATGCCTACAATATCGTAGGTCATCAACATATTTACCCAATAAACAGGAATGTGTCAAGGTGGGTGTGTGTGTGTGTGTGTGTGTGTGTGTATGAATATACAAGCGATGATGCCTACAATATCATAGGTCATCAACATATTTACACAATAAACGGGAACGTGTCAAGGTACGCACCCTTAAACATGAAAGTCAATAGTATCATAACAAGTTCCAACAGGTTGAGATGTTTTTCCGTGGAGGCATAGGGAGAGAAGGCTGTATCTATAAAATATTGATTTTCCCAAGATGCTTCCTCTCTTGGTAAATTCTTCCGCTTGATTAGATACTCTATTAATTGTCTTGTGTGAATCTTCTTGAATAGAGTATCATTTGGCCACAAATGTTGGTGCCCTTTGATAACATGCATACTGCTAGTGTTCTTTTACATCATAATATGGAAAATATAATATATCAATATGACAGCAGAATTGATTAACAAAATATAACCGTGACAAATAAAATAACAGCAATATATAGCAATTTATTGGTATAGCTTGGTCTAGCTTTATGATTTCCTATCTTGAAATGAGTTTAGCTATATATGAGTGCAAGCTAATCATTAAAGGTGCGACCTTTGATGATACCTTTTCAAAATATTAACTAAATTTATTAGAATATGTTAAGCGACTTAATGAAACTTAATGTACTTGGTGCTCAACTATATACTAAGTTCATCCAAATTCTCCGTAAGCTGCCTACACTATCACTTTGCTAAAATGATAGACAAACTCCTATCTTTCTATTCTTGGTAATGTGGATCGGAATAGTATTGTTTTTGCTTTGTATCAATAGACACCAAGGCAAATCATTGTTCCATTTCGAACCAGCACAACACCTTTTTCTTCATTGTATGGACATTCTGAAGCACTACATAGGTTGTTCTAATGGCTTTCATCATTGTAAACTTGAAAATGCACAACTTTGCAACTTTCCGTATTTCCTCATATTTAATATTTATTATTTTTCCTAGGTGGCACCTTTTCTTTCGATCATTCATGGAGCTGGCATGATCCAAAGGTTATCCTGGAAAAAACTAGTAGGGCTTCCCATTGTGATCCGCTCCGATTGTGTGCACACTCCCTTGAGGATAATCTGACAGTCGGACAAAGCATATCAACAGCCACAGAGACTTTATTATTTTGAAATGGATGTCCTATTCAAGTTTGGAATTACAACTTAAGTCAACTCCCATTCACATATCTAACCACCTCCATGCTATCCAAATAAGCAAACTTCACTACACCATTAGGAAGCGCCTCTTGAACCACAAATAGACCAAACCACGTGACTTGAAACTTTCTTGGGTGCTTCTTGTACCTTCAATCATACATGTGAACATGGCTTCCCACAGACAAATTCTTAACCTTGGTATGCTTATCGTGCCTTTCCTTTTGGCACGACTTCTCTACTCCTTGAATCCATTCTAAAATAGAGTTTCTCCTCAAGTGCCATTAACTCAGAGACTATTTCCTTGAGGGACGCATCATCTTCCAACATAGTTGTCAAAGCAATTCTGAGGTTGGGAACCATGAATTCAACTGACATTACAGCCTCATGACCAATCGAAAAGATGTTTTCTTTGTAAGCCACTTATTGGTAGTCCGGTATGCCCACAACAATGTTGGTACGCATTCATCCTGGCCTTTACTCTCAACATGACAGACTTTAATCACATTTGTTGCTGAGATCTTATTAAATGACTCAGCTGCCTCATTGGCTTGTGGGTGATATGTGGAACTCTTATGATGTACAATAAACTCATGTAACAACACTCGAACTATATGTGCTAAAAAATGTGTTCCCTACTCGCTGGTAATAACTTATCAGGCACCCAAACTTGGTGATAGCATGCTCATAAATGAATATTATTGTAGCCTCGCTTGTACAATATCTAGTAGGGTCGGCTTCAACGCAATGATTCAGATAGTTAGTAGCAGTGATGATATGGCACGCATCACGTTTTCTGGTTGGGGGTAGATTGGCCCCTCAAAATCAAGAGCCCACTTCTCAAATGGCTCTCAAATCAAAACATGTATCAAATGCATCTCATTGTGCCTATTGTGCTTACCAATTATTTGACAAATATCACATGTGCAAGCATGAATGTGTGCATCTTTGTGTGGAGTGAGCCACCATAAACTTGACTATAATACTTTCATACCCAAATCTTTCCCTGCATAATGCCCTTCTATAACTCTTCCATGAGATTCTTGTAACACTGCTTCCTGCTCATGCGCTGGAACACGACACAAAACTTAATCAAAACCCATCTATAAATTCCCATTGATCATTTGATATGTCTCCACGCACAACCAACTACTTCTTACAAGTTGTAATGTAATGGGACGGTGCACACCTTGATGTAAGAAAGCAACAAACTCTTCTATCACCTCGGGTGTTGTCTCTATCCAGAATAACTACGTGTTCAGGAAATCATCCTCATTAGTGTGTTGTGATTCTTCCCCTGTATTGATCCTAAAAAATTCAAACTCTTACTCTTGAAATCAAACTCATGAAACCAGATCAACCGTTTACAAACACTCATATGCAACACTAGGTTGTTGACCAAATATTTCAACGCTTGACTAGGTTGTACGACATGCCTTTTCCTTGGCTTGACTACCACCTTAAAATCAAACTCTTGAAACCAGATCAACCATTTACAAACACTCATATGCAACACTAGGTTGTTGACCAAATATTTCAACGCTTGATGATCAATGTAGAAGGAGAATGGTGTGGCCAACAGGTACTGTCTAAAATTTTCATAGGCATAAACCATCCCTAAAGTTTCATGTTCTAAAGTTGTATAATTGTGCTATGTAGACATCAGATTCCTAACTGTCAAATAGATAGGATGGTCAATGTTTCTCTCACTAAGGTATGCAAGAATAACACTGATGGCCATGGTAGATGCATCAACATGACCATAAAATGGTTTAACCCAATCTAGAAACTGCAGTATAGGAGCTGATGCTAGCTTATCCTTCAATGTCTCAAATGCCACTTGTTGCTTAGAACTTGACTAGAATGGTTCATCCTTATGCAAGAACTCCTCCAGGGGCATGGCTATCCGTTGTAATCCTTGATAAACTTGTGGTAATACCTTGTGTGACCCAAGAAAGCGCGGACCTCTTTTGGTGTCTCAGGCGCATCTGGGTTTTCTACCCTTGCAATTGTCAATATCTGTAAACGCTGTTGGACTAGGCTTCTATTACAATATGAAACATTACATATAGTCCATCAGCTTGAACTAATCATCTATGATAAGTGGCTTCTTAGATCCATCCTCCAGCAGGGTAGTCATTGGGTTGCCTCTGTCTGGCCTACCTCCCCAAGCTACTCCCTGAGTACTTTACTGACAAACTTCTTATCTTCTGCTTCCCACATTCCCTGACCTTAAGCTTGTCCAGAATTTTGTATAGCTCTTTGTTCAACAACACATTCTTTTGGATTAACTATTCTCTTAACAGAATTGGTCCCTAATAAATGGGAGATAAATCAGTCCCCATAATATCCCTTGCAACCCATTCCCGACCTTGGATGACTCCTCGATTGTCAAACAAAGGAAAGCATTTGTTTTGCCACTGGAAGTGCCCTACAATTGACTAAGAATTTCTTCCCTTCATTCTGCACCACGCCAAGGTCCCTGATATATCAAGTAAGCTTCCCCACAATGAACTTGAAACGCTTCAAACTGTCGATATGATGAAATGAGCTCAGCCCTTAGTCCCGCAGTTCTGTGTTAGCCTTTGTCTCAACCTGTGGCTGAAAGGCATCCCAAGAGGGATGCTCGGAAGCCCCACTGACCCTGTTTAGAATCTAATAAAAAGTCTTCTTTTCTTGAACCATTGCTGCCAATTTCTGATAGAAGTCTGCCTTAACTGAGGCCTTGGTTCTCTTTTCCCCATTATTAGTAGCATGGTCTTCGCCAAGTACCGCTCTTTTCATGGCTAGAGTGCCCAAGTCTTCTGTCCAATAGGTGTTTTCTTAGCCTTGAATTTGACATTGATCCAGCATATTGAAAATCACAGAGCTTCTTGCTGTCAGCTTACATTGCTGCACTGATAAACTCTATGTACAATTACCTGTAGATGGGGACTTGGACAACTAAGAGAGTGAAGATTGCAGAGAGAATTAGAGTGTAGTGGGAATAGAAATGAGAAGATGCAGCATATTAATCATTCTCCCGCACACTCTCTTGACTTCAGGGGCCAACCTTGGCAGAGAGTGTTTTTGATCTTTAGACATTTTAAAATTTGAAGGCAAGTACATTGCCTAGTTTATTCTTTTTTCTTCGAGTATTTTGAGGGTAGTGATGGTGTTTTAGACCTATCCTGTAATGATTGCAATTTCGGAAAAGGCCTGCCAAATAATTCCAGGCCTACAAAAAAAGCTTTCTTAATTATTAAGTCCGTACTTCAAGAGGAGGGGTTGAAGGCCCTTCCAGTCTTTAGACTGAAAGCGTATTACCAGTACTATTGGGTCTTCTGAGTGTTCTGACATTCAGTAGGAGATCAGCTAGACCAGTGATTTCTCTGAAATAATGTCACAAATTTATCAAGTTGAATTTTGGGATTAGGTCCCTAGCTTCCCAAAGAATGCTCTATTGCTTCCAATTTGGAGTCAATCACTTGTTCATCTCATAAATTGTTAGTTATAATCCCTGGACGAATCCAATAGCCTCTCCTTCATTGTTAGTTCTGACTGGGATAATATCTGAGGCAGCTGCTAAAATGATTACATTATAAGTGGCATCCTCCTCAAAATTCCCTAGGATGCGTTGCCCTTTGACATGCTTCATATCATAAATTCAAACATTAAATATAAAATATAGCCAATTAATTTTACCCAACTATATATCAAGATATTAATGTGAAGCCAACACCTAGGCTATCAGAAGAAATAAACATCTATTTAACGGCATATGGTGATTATTGTTTTTACCTAAACCACATAGTCATAATGGTGGAAGGAACTGTAGTGGCACCATTTTTCTTTCCAATGTCAAAATTTAGTTTTATTTGACTTGAGGGGAGTGCTCTCCACTTGACTTGTTCCCACATATCCTTTTTATCTGTTAACCCCTTAATAGGTAAAATGATATTCCAGGCCATCAGTTCAGAAGTGTTTGGTCTCTCACATGTATTTTTTATGGATCTAGCTTCGGTTGTGCTGATGTCCCAGGAGATGGGCTGCTTCAATTTCTGTTGCACACCTTTCTATGGCCTCTCCAATTCCTGAAATATCATCCAGTTACTTTTCAGTCATATTCCAGATTATTACCAATGGTGCTGACATCATCATAAACTCACTTTTTAACTTAAAATAAAAATAATTTTTTTTTAAGCTCCTAGTCAATGCTTTACATTTGCCGGACTTTAGGGAGCATTTATCTTGTTCATATTTAGAGGTGACATTTTAATATAGTTACTCACAATTATTATAAGATGCATTACTTCAAATGTTCCTTCTTGCTTCTTTCAAACAATAGTTACAACCTTGTGGACATGGATAGATAAAAGCTTCTAGGATGATAAACTTTGTTTCAGTTCATGTGACAAATGTGCAATTGTCAAATAGTGTTAAAATACCATTTAAGCATCTGTAGATTAGACCTGTAGATATCATACGATTGCAATTAACCGCCTTTCTTGTTAAGATGCAATTTCAAGTATTTTGCTAATGTAATGTATAATTTCACATTTTGCAGTACAAATCTTGCAGCTGTGATGGGCATGGAAGGAGTGGATGGAACGCATACGAAAAGTAATCATGTTATTGAAATTGAACAAACACTTGGAATAGAGGCTGCTAGAAGCGTTATAATTGAACAAATAGAGTATACCATGAAGAGTCATGGCATGAGCATTGACATTCGGCATATGATGCTTCTTGCAGATGTTATGACATTCAAGGTACGAATGTATTGCTATTCAATCTTATATATCACTGTTGGGAAGATTTTTCCTTTTTAATCATGCTTACAAGTAGCAAAAACAATCCTTGCATGCATCTTTGTATTGTGATTGATTACTTTTTTATGTTCTTTCACATACTTGAGACTTTTGATTTTTTTAAATTGATGATTAGCACGAGCACCATAGGACGTGCCAGCCTGATTTATGAGGTAGTCATAGTTGCGATTTTCCAACTTGGTGATAGGCATGATAGGGACTTCATATTAAGCAACTTCAGCCATCTTTCTTTGTGTGCACCTCTCGTTCTGGTTGGAATTCTGATTGGAGCTGTTGTGAGCTAAACATGCAAGTCTCTTTCTTCTAAACAGTTCTCTGCTGTTCATCTTTTCAGTAGCTTGTTTGAGAATTTCAATAGCTTCCCTCTGTTGGGAGCACAGGGAAGTGAGCTCGCAGTACATTCAGCCAACAAGGTTGCAAGATCTCCTTGATCTCCAACCTTGATACCTAGTAAATCAAGACAACTTTCCAGTCTATGAACAACATGAACCAGGTCTTGATATATTTTATCAATGTCAGAGAGATTAGGTTTGGCAACAGGTCCTGGATTTGGTAGAGACTGTATATTGTTAGGAGGATGAACAGAGTAGTTAAGATTAATGTTGGGATTGATCATACAGGTCTACATGGACAGGTGGCAGACCAGAAGCAATAGTATCGTTTTTATAGATCCTGCTAAGGTTACCAGGATTAAAAGCAGTAGGGATTTGTTTTTGCATACAGAATTTCTTACCAATTTGAGGATTTGTTGGGGACTCACCAGCAACAAGGAGGTGTTGAGTAGGATAAAATTTAGCTACCTAGTGATAGGGAGCATCCAGGTTCCCTTGTAATCTTGCATCAACTAAAAACAAAGTGTTGGAAAGAAGCAGCTTGTGATGTTGCACAACCCTTTCTTTGTGCGCAAGTCTTTTGTGTTGTTTTGTGCAGGCATGTGCACCCTGTTATTTCTTTGCAGTCTCTCAATGCGCACAACCCAGAATATAAAGAAGTTGAAGCCGGCAACTTGCTTGCAAAGCTTGTGAAGGAGTGGTGGCATGCGATAATGTATTTTGAAGGTTATTGCACAGATCTTGCATGTGGGATTTTCTTGCATACAAGCTATCTGTGATCTATTGTGACTGTCTTGGCGCGTGGGGTTTCCATGTGACTTTTGTCGTGTGCAGGCCTTGTGAATGGATGTAGACGTTGGATATAGTCATTTTAGTTTTCCAATCATTTCATATTTAATTCCTTAAATCACGGAAGGTTGTTGGGAATTCATTTAATGTCATATTGTGATGTGTTATGGATGCAATGTGTTATGATACATTGGAACTATGTATGTATTTAATGATTAATGGGTTTTTGAGAAGTCAATGTAAGTAGGTGGGTTCTATGGCCAAATGGGTTATGTGGCCAAATAAACATACCCTAACATCTGTGTGAAGGCATTCAAAGAACCCATGAAGAAAAGTTTAGAGTTCAGCCATAAGAGGGTGTTGCAAGTAGTTATTTGTGCGTAGATCTGGGGAAGGGCTAAAGGGTTGAATCGTGCCCTTGTAAAGACTTGGGGTAACACTGTGCCTATAAGCCTGCATGTTGTGAATATGTGAGGTTGAGTGTGTAAAATTCTCTTTTTATGAAATAAAAGATTATTTTGTTTTTGTTGTTGTTATTCTATTGCGTTATTGTTTGTGGGCTGCATGGTATAAGGTATCTCTTCATTGAGACCCCTAACTGTGCCTACATCATTTGGTATCAAAGCAAGGAAACAACTGTATTGAAAGAGCGAAGGTTTAGAATATCTCTATTCTTGCGAGGGTGGGTAGAGAACAAAGGTGATAATGTGGTGCAACCTGTGTAGGATTGCAAAGAGCGGTGCAGTAGTAGGTCTGAGGGTGCGAAAAGTCTAGATGTCGCCATGAAGAGTGGGTGCAATAGTTGCCAATATGGTCGAAAGGCTTGATGAAGTCGCGGTGATGTTGTGAGTTCTTGGTTGCAGCAGAGGTAGATAAAAGAAGAGGATTCATCTTGAGGGATGATGTGGGCGACGTAGAGGGTGATGTGTAGGCACAAGAGGTAGATGAGGAAGAAGTAGGAACAACGCATGATCAGCTGGATGGAGGAGAAGAGAGGCTTATCAAAGCTATTTTCTGGATTGGAAGAGGAGTGTGGATGGATGTTTGATGTTTTTTTGGGACATTGAACCTAGAGGAGTTAATAGACTAGCTCGCGAAGATGGAGGAATACTTTGAGTTTGAAAAAGTAGCGGATGAGCGCAAGACAAAGGTTGCACAAAGAAAGTTGAAGGGGCACACAACTCTATTGTGGAAGGAGATACAACTTAAGAGAAATTGCAAGGAAAAATATAAGATTTCCCATTGGGAGAGAATTATTGCAAAGTTGAAGGGCAAGTTTCTTCTTGGAGATTATTAGTTGGATCTATTGAAAAAATTGTAGAATCTACAACAAAATGCGCTGAGCATGAAAGATACATGGAGGAGTTTTACAAGATCACTATCCGGATTTTCATAACGAGATGGACCAAGAGGTGGTGGCATGGTAACATCAATGAACTACAATGGGTCATCCAAGATGAGATCAACATAGTGAGATTGCATACAATGGAGGCAACATATCAATATGCACTAAGAGCGAAGGCAAAGTTGGGGCACATGTAGAGTACTACGAGTGGTAAAGGGAAGCTCGGCGGTGTTAAAGAACAAGCAACGAGTGAGCAATGGATTGAAGAATGTGCGAGCAATGTGCAAGTGCATCAAGCTATAGGAGGAGCTACTTCCGCAAGAGGAATAAATAGCTTAGGTAGAGGAAGAGGAGGAAGGTTCAGAGGATCCACTTTCGTGAGAGGAATAAATAGCTTAGGTAGATAAGATAAGATAAATATATTAATGTCCAACTAATGACCACAAAAGTAGGTCAAAGGGATTGCAGATTACAAAAATGTGTCAGGAAAAAGCGAGAAACCAAAAAAGGTCTCCGAAAACAAGAAAAACAATGCTGAAAGAAATAGTATAAATAATGGCAAAGAGTGACCACGCTCAAAGCCAAACCACCAAAGGACCCAACCAAGCTCAGGTCCAAAGAAGGGAGCAAAAGAAATGAGCAATCTCCAAGAATCTGTAAGCATCGGGAGCACGAGGATGATCCCTAAGAAAGAACCAGGAGGGAACCCATCAAGATTTCGATCCAACTCTCCTAGCATCCAAGGCTGACGAGAAGAAGCTCCAAATAGAAGTCTAACCTGAAGAGGGGGAGGTATGATCCCTAGTCTGTCCTCCAATCCTCTGCCTAAAAGGAAAAGTCCTTTGTGAAGGTCTAGTGGATCTAGTCTTCCTCTTGATGTCAGGTCTGAAGTGAATATGCTAATGAAAACTCGAGGAACTGTGAATAGTGTACCTGGGTCTCACTGATCTAGAATGTGGGGCTGTATTGATGTCAATCTGTCGCTTAGTGCCTCTCCTCGAAGGTAGCACTGTGAAAAAGGAAGTAATCCGCCGAGTGGAGACTGGT
The DNA here is from genome assembly GCA_037957365.1 of Torreya grandis. Taxonomy (NCBI): domain Eukaryota; kingdom Viridiplantae; phylum Streptophyta; class Pinopsida; order Cupressales; family Taxaceae; genus Torreya; species Torreya grandis. The sequence continues at coordinate 5,149,856 of JARHVA010000004.1, read as the reverse complement.
GTAGTGGGTCTCTGAATAAAATGATGGAGAAGAGGAGGAAGGTTCGGAGGAGCATGCTTTAGATGTGGGGAAGTTGGACACCACACATATGAGTGCCCTAATTTTCACATTGATGGCAAGAAGATAGGAAGTGGTAGTAGCACACAAGTCCTACAAGTGGATGTAGAGTCCATGGAATTACCGGAGCATATAGAGGATCTTGAGCAATGAGAGAGTTTACTCATAGTGAGGAGTCTTGAAGGTCATGCAAAAGAGCGAGAAAGTCAATCAGAGAAGACATCCTCTCTAGACCAAGTGCAAGACAAGAGGTAAATGTTGTAAAGTTGTGGTGGATTATGGGAGCATGAACAATCTAATGTTGATAGAGATGGTGATGAAGTCAGGCTTGGCGCGCAAGCCGCATCTAAATCCTTATAAAGTATTTTGGCTGGTAGAGGGTCAAGAGAGTGTTGTGCAAGAGCAATGCGAGGTGGAGATGAGGATAGGCAAATAATGGAAAAGGTCTTGTGCGATGTCCTATTGATGGATGCATGTCATTTTTTTGGGGGAGACTATGGCAGTATGATTGCGAGAAGCTATATAATTGGAGAACGAATATTGTGTGAGTGAAGAAGGATGGATTGAGTAATATTCTAAGTCCATTAAAGGAGAAGGAAGGAGAAGTTTTACACCAAATTTATTTGGTCACGCACAGAAGCAAGGAGGTCTTGCATGGAGAGAAGGTTGTGTGTGCAAAGGTGAAAAGTGATGTCGTGCAGAAGAAAAGAAGTGTGGTTGTAAACCATGGGAATTTTAGAGTGATCTCAATGGGTAGTGTTGCAGTGTATAAGAAGAATGGGTTTCCCAACGTAGACAAAGGAGGTTGGCCCAAAGAGAGTGGGAGTTAGCACAACAAAAATTTAGAGGGCTCTTTTTTCATTGAACATGTGGATTGGAAGCGGGAATTATACCTCATGGTGCAAGGGTGCGCCAAGGCTTTTTGCGAGGGTCGAAAGGGTGGTTCTATCACCTAGCTCTAGTGTGTGAGCACAATGCTCACTTTTTTCTTAATTGTGGTGTATGATGTAGGAGGATCCAGTTGCATCAACCAAAAATAGACCAAGTGTTGGAAATAAGCAACTTGTGATGTTGTACAACTCTTTGTTTGTGTGCAAGCCTTTTGTGTTGTTTTGTGCAACTTTGCGTGCACACCTTGTTACTTTTGCGCAGTCTTTCAATGTGTGCACCCCAAAGTATACTTGTGAATCTTGCAAAGGAGTGGTGATACACAACAACTAGCAAATATGAATGTTGAAAGACTGAAGAGAAATGGAAGGCATACATCTTTTATTAAGCACAAAAGATGTTATAGTAGTTGGGAAGGTTGATAACTAACCATTATCAGTTAATGGTTAACCAACAACTAATGAATAACGTTAACACTCTCTCTTATTGACTAAAACATAGACTACGTTTTACAAAGTGGAACCAAAGAGTTGAGTCATTACATTTATAGACTACTCTTTAGATAACATCATGAAATCTGCAGTCCTTTAACATTTTATTGTTGTCCAATTTAGGAGCTTTGGTGGTAGACAAAAAATGAAAATGATAGACCACAACAAAACAAAGATCTGGTCGTGTGGACATAAGATGTATCAAGTTGTTCACCAATTCTCTGTAGGGTGATTCATTGACTAGTGATGAATCATCATTGGTTAATAACTTCAGCCCGACCTCCATAGTTTTGAATCCAAATTTGTGGAGATGTTGATCAAATAAATATACCAGGCTCTTGGACCCTACTTAAGTCTGTACAAGGACTTAATCAACCTACAAATTAGATAATCGCCACTAGATACCTAAAAACCTTTACGCTGCATCATGTAAACCTCCTCATCAAAATCTTCGTTTAGGAAACCAAATTGAGTTACTATTGAGAGAAGCAACCGAAATGTGACCATCTTCACAATAGGAGTAAAAACCAACTCCACAGTAGGAGAAGAAACCTTATACTCATTTATTCCCTCCTGTTGGGAAAAGCCTTTCGTAACAAGATAAGCCATGTACTTGGCCAAATTACCAATTTTGTCCACCCATTTGCATCCAATGGATTGTTTAATTGGCAACTCAAGTACCATACAAAGGTCAAAATCAAGAGCAAAATGACCATGCTCTATTAAAGTAACAACATTGTTTCTTGTCCTCTGAGCCAATGCATTTGATTGATGCATTTCATTATCCGGCACAACTACATATGCATTTGACTGAGATTGAGCAATTACATCCTCCTACACATGCCTTATAGTGGATGTTCCCTCCAAAACTAGTGCATAAGTTGATTAGAGCAAGGTCAAGAAGCCTATACAAGCAACCTTGCCCAATGCCTAGGGAAATTACTTTGTCTTGTTTTACATCAAACACAATACATTGCTTCCCATAGAATTTTACAACAATGTTGGGATTTTCTGTTAACTGACAAATAGATAATTTTTTTTATGCTAGGAACATACCTAACATTCTTTTGATTAATATAGCATTATTCAATACTATGCAAAAATATACTATCCCTTCTACTACATGTGACTGATCATTAGCTAATGAAATTGAATCAAAAAAGTTTGTACTTATAGTAAATTTGAAATACTAGTCCTTACAACATCTGAAATATCTAGATGCGCTAGAATCAATGAACCAACAACTGGTAGCAGTATTGTTTGAGTATAATGCCACAAAATCAAAGTCACAAAATCAAAGTTTTACTCAAAATATTGTTCAACTATTGCCACATTTGCCACTAAATTGCTTTGTTGGGAAAGTGCATATTGTCACTTCTGGCAATCTTTTTTGACATGCCCAACTTTATATAAAAACACTTCATTTGGTACTTCGATGATAAATCCACTGGGATATGTTTTCGCTTTGCCTTTGACTAAGCAACAAATGCAATCTATGATTGTCCAATACTGGACTCATTTCACTGTATTTGTTTGTGTTCCTTTTGCAACAAATAGTGATTAACCTAATCAAAAGTCAGTGTCTGGATTCAACCATCAAGTGTAAAGTCTCCACAAAAGATTCATGTGAGGGTGTCAATTTGTTTAGAACAAGAGCAACCATATCATTATCATCCACTTTTTTGTTAATGGCTATGAATTGGTCTCTAAGATCTTTCATCCAAAGGAGATGTTTTGGCAGGGACTCGTCTTTAGACATCTTTGTGGAAAATAGCAAAATTTTCAAGTATAGAACTTGTCTTTTCTCCGAAGTTCTATATATATATATATATATATTTTAGACTGGTCCAAAATGCACTTGCCTTGGTGGCATTTTGCACCACAAAAATCATGTCATCTAACATATTCAACTTTAATAATCGCAAGGCCTCCTTATGATATTTGTCATAATCAACATAATTAGTTCTAGGCTTTGCTTCATTGTCGAGAATGATTTTATCACAATCACAATATTCCACAATTGTTAGAATCTTATGACTCCAAACATTATAATTATAACTAGTTAATTTTTGTGCTTGTAGCAGAACCAAGTTTCAATATTGGCCATTAATCACACTATTTAACCTTCGACTGCTCTGACTTAGAAATCAATACAAAAATAATTGCAACGTTTGCAAACTTACTAAAAAAATGCAATTGGAATTTGGTCTACATAGAAAATTTGTGTATAGTCTAAAACTTAGTTTTGCTTTGGCTGTGCCCTAACTGCACTCTTGAAAATCGTGACCTGTGCCCTAACTCCCACGTAAACTAGATATTTCGACCATGAAAGCTAGAGCTTTTGACTTTAATAGGGTGTAAATCACGTCAAAAATACATAGCACTATTTTCTATGCCCTAGGGTCTCAAATTCATGAGTTTTGCGACTTTCTTGTGCCCTAGACTCATTTTTTCTTCTCTGCGATGATGCCCTTCTGCAAATCATGAATCTTCACAACTTCTGTGTATATCATGACCCTTCATGAATGCAAATTGTTTTGGTCTGCCCTTGTTTTGGGTCTTCAGATCTAGTTCGAAGTTCTTCCTCAAAAATGGGGAATTGCTTCATCGTTTTCTTCAAATTGTCAAAACTTCCTTAGTTTTGGTCGACTGCAAAAAAATTGTAATTATTCTTTTGCGTTTTCTAGTCTCTGTTCTTTCACAAACTCGTATGTGAATGCCTTTGGTTTGGGCTTTCACATACTTTTGTTCATACCCTGCTAATCTTCCCAAGGCTTCCTCAAACTTTGAACCTCCTCTCCTTCTTTGACATTCATACCCTATTAGGGATTCCTCAAAATCTGCAAATTTTTGTTCATACTCTTCTCCTAGGGATTCCTAGAATAGTGGCTTTGATACCATTGCTAGCAAATATGAATGTTGAAAGAATGAAGAGAAATGGAAGGCCTGTGACACACTTACACACTTGTGTGTGTCCATATTTTATTAAGCATAAAATAAGTTACAGTAGTTGAGAAGGTTCATAACCAACTATTAGTTAATGATTAACAAGTAATTAATAATTTTAACAACGCAATTTGAAGATTATAACACAGATCTTGCAAATGAGCTTTTCTTGTGCAAAAGGTTCATGTGATTTGTTGCGACTGTTTTGGAGCCAACAGCTTGTGTTGTGCACAAGCCTTGCAAATGGATCTAGCCATTGGTTAAAGTTTTTTTTCCAACTATTTCATATTTAATTCCTTAAATCATGGAAGTTGTTGGGAATTCAATTAATATCATATTGTGATGTGTTATGAGACATTGGAACTGTGTATGCATTTACTGATTTAGTGGGTTGTTGAAGGTTTTGAATGTATAAAGGGAGTGCAAATCAACTTTGATTTCATTTGAAATTGAAGCTATGTATCAACCAATCTATTCCAGAATCACTAGTTGTTAAATTAGTTGTGTTAAAAGTGAGATTGTTGACAAAAAAATGCATTAAATAACTTCAAATTAAATATCATATGCTTGTTGGTCTTCCTTTGTGAACACCTATAGAAATATCAAAGCTTAACACAATATGCAACACAAATTTACAAAAGGATTTATTGTACAACACTTGTGCACAATATTTATTTATAAATAAGGCTAAAATTGATCAATTACAAGATAACTTGCATGACAAGTTATGTTTAATTAAAGCATAAAAACTAAATAAAGAACTTTACTTGTCAGCTAAGTAATCTATAATTAGACTTCTAAAAGTTGACTCTAAGACAAGTGAAAGTAACTAAATATATACTCAAGAGACAACTAAGAGTACAACTAACATTAACCGATAGTTTTTTGGTCATCATGCAAGAAGCCACTATCAATTGACTACCACAAGTTGTAATTAGACAATTGTGGCATCCCACAATCCTTATATGATAGGATATTGATTAAAATACTCTTAAATTTAGTTAACACAACTTAGAAAATGTGCCCTACAACTTGGGAACTCATTTGAATAGTCATACAGTGAACTGGACTTAAGTGATAGTTCCAGATATTTTTTAGGAAATTCTCGGAGAGTCTAAAATTGATCAAACAATTATTGTAGGACATAAATGAATTAAATAACCTTACTAAACACATAAAACATCAAATAAACTAAATCTAATACTAATAATCAAGTGCCCATATTGGCATCATACTCAATAGTTGTTGAGCAATTAATGCAAGTAGGTGGGTTTTGTGTCTGTATAAAAAGAACCTCTACACTTTTGCAAAGGCATTTAAAGAACCCATGAGGAAAACTCTGGAGTGCAGCTATTAGAGGGTGTTGCGAGTATTGATCTGTGCACAAATCTGGGGAAGCGCTGAAGGGTTGAATCATGTCCCTGCGAGGACTTGGGCTAAAACTGCGGTGTTTGTAAGCTTGCGGGTTGTGAGTGTGTAAAACTCTCATTTTATGAAATAAAGACTCTGTTGTTATTCCATTGCATTATTGTTTGTGGGCTGCACGGTATAAGGTATCTCTTCATTGAGACCCCTAATTGTGACTGCATCACCTAGTCCCCAAACTTGTCGATTGGAGGACTTCCTTTCAACATAATCTCATTAGTACCTTCATTGATTGCAATATCCTCATCAAGACAAATGAGAGATTTACCTTTGAAAGCCATCTATTGGTTGTCAGATGTTATTAGAGAGGAAAATAAAATCGTCTTTGTTTTGGTATACACTTACAAAGGCTGGATTTGCATTGGAAGCTTTCGAATATGTTGGCCTTTTATATATGTTTGCCAGTACTCATTTGGAAGGAGGGGCACTCTGATCCAGATTGGCACGATACTGGGAAGATCCTGAGAAGGATTGAAGGCTGGCAACCGGTGTTTCATAAAGAGACTTGTTTTGTTGTAGAACCAAGGATTGAAACACTAGATCCCTTTCTTTCTTGGTGGAAAATACTGCCAAAAAATTCCCCGTGGGTATCTTCAGAAGCTCCATTTGTACGCTTGGCTTCTAGTGCTCCTAAACCCAATATCTCAATGATTTGGGTCCCAGGAAAAACCCCCATGAATCTGCAAATGAGGGCATGTTCCTTAAGCATCCATAACCTTTTTTCCATTTCCTCCATAGTGAGAGATTTTTGGGGGTGTATCCATCCTCTTATAGCATCCATTTTCTTCAAATACCATTACATTTGGTTTGAGGAGGAGTTTATTTGCATGGCTTTGGATAAATATTCTTAGATGTTCCCTACAAATTGTTGGACCTTCCAGAGTGACAGATCTGAAACTTGTTAATTTATGATCTTCCATCACTAGATCCGTGTGAGAATTGTTGTTTAGATCTGGTGACTGATGATTTGAGAAGGTTTCAGCCTCCTCGACAGGAGGAACCTGTTACTGGTCAGAACTAATCTACTTTAGATCAGACAGAATTGAATCTGGTTTTGGAGGAAGAAGATTTTTTCTTAGTCTTTTCATCAGCAGTTTTTCCTTTTACCAAAAGTACCTTTTGAGTCCCATTTAGTCCATGTTCATTTAGCTTTGGTCAATTTTCTTCTCTATGTTTATAGGGTATCTCTTTTCTTCTTCTGTTTCTATCCAAATTAAATACTATTTATAACAGCAAATTTACAGAATTCGCAAACTTACCATGATGTATCTTTTCTGGTGTTTAATCCATTTCTAAAATCTAGTCTTAAAAAATTTTGCAGAGGATTTCTTGAGGAAATCTCTCACCCAAATGCATTTCTCCCGAGCAATAGAAGAACACAAGCATGGAACAAGTGCAGGGTTTACATTTTTACACTGAAAGGCCCCAACTCCAGCTCAAAATCAAAATAATACTATAATCACCTTTGTCAAACTCACCTTGACAGAAAACAAAGAAGGATACATAAATTTATTGTTTTTCTACGTAGCAAGTGTTGCATTTGTCTGGCCTGAAAATATTGAAACATGCCATAAAGCTTCCTAAAATCACTTGAAAATCTCTTTAATGAATCACTAAAGCACAATAACAGAAAACAAGATTGAATTTAAAATAGAAATATAAGCTTCACGATTTTTAGTGTTGTATGAATAATTTGCCTAATTTAAAATAGTGACTGTGTTTTTTGATGATGCTATTTTCATATTTATGAGCGATTCCAAATTATTTGTTTTAGAAATGAGAGCCATTAGAAAAAATTTCAATGTTTGAAGTGTATTTTAAACTTTGTCTGCACATTTTGTTGGCAGATTGTTCAGTATGATAGAAATTATTAGACGATTATTCCTATCTACACCAAAATCACTTTTATGCATCCTTTAGCAATTGTATTAAATATTTGGCAGTCTGTTCAATTCTGATTTGTCGAAGTTTTCTGAAACTCTCCCCATAAGCCTTATTCTCTTTTTTGGCAACGGAGTAGATAGAAGCATTACTTGAGTGGACGCCACATCATTGCCATTACGATAGTGGGGGATTTCTTATTTTTTACTTATTCTATGGCATTCAAATGGATATATATATATATTTTACCCCTTATTCTAGGGCATTCAAATGGCTCGCCTTGCAATTGACAGAAGCTGCCTAGTTTGACCTTTTTGGTTGTTGAAATTATAATTGTAACTTCTTGTAAGTTCGAGTAATGCCCTTTGACCGAACATTGTAATGTTTTTGACAAAGTTTGAACTCTTTAATTTAGTTTTGGATTATGTAGAGAGGGAATATTTACAATTCACCATTTCACCTTCTTCAAAAAAATCCTTCATTTTCATGCAGTGCTTTTTCTTTATCGGTACGAGGCAATTAAAGGGATTCTTGGTATTGTAACTTTTTCTCATTAGTTTTGCAATGTATGAAATGGTCATTAGCTATCCTTCGATGTGGACGTGACTAACACTTCTCTGTGGTCTTCTTTTTCTGAATTGTTGTACTGCTGACAAGGTGTTACGTTAGAAATCACATTTGTCATAGGAAGTTACTTCACAAATAGGACACTGAATAAATGTTTTTGCAGTTAACTTGAATCATTGATTTTGCAGTGGATTGTTAAATCCTATGTCCTACTCAGGAATCAGAATCCTTCAAGAAACCGAAACCCTAAATGTCATTAGATGCAAGGACCTGATAAGTTAACCAATGTATTTTATGTATACCACCTGGGGATGAGTTCTTTGGGATTAAGGACACATTATCCAGATTTCCTTAATTTTTGGAAAACTATTTTCACTCTCTACAATAAAAACTTGTATCTGTATAACACCATTTATAGGCTTCACATTGAGCATATAAATTGTTACAGGACTTAAGAGGATTTTGATATCATATAGGAGAATGCTTTTGTTGCAGGGTATTGTAACCACATATAGAACAGGAATTATAACCAAAATGCAACCAGGATCAACCATGCAAGGCAGCTTTTGATTCTGAAGCATAATTTGTTATTGGAGTTATTATTGTGTAAATAGACACCAGAAAATGAGATCAAGATGTTTCGAGATTTGAAATGTGTAGAAAGGAATGCGTTGCTCAACTTTGTAGGGCATTTTGGTATCAAAAGGAATGCTTTGATTTTCTGTTGGAAAGTAAATATTAGAGCGTGGATGAATTTTTTACTATTTCCTGCACTGACCCGAAATCTTTTGTTTCGTTTAATCAGGGTGAAGTGCTAGGAATAACAAGGTTTGGTATTGCAAAGATGAAAGACAGTGTCTTGATGCTTGCATCATTTGAGAAGACCACTGATCATCTCTTTGATGCTTCCATTCACGGGAGAATTGATCAAATTGAAGGTGTGAGTGAGTGCATTATAATGGGCATACCGATGCCAATAGGGACAGGTCTATTGAAAATAAGACAGAGGTATTGTCTTTTGGCAATCTGATATATATGCCGTAATCATTAACCATTTCTGGGGGATTTGTTTTTATTACAGTACACTGGTATGGGAAGGCAAATTAAACTAGATATTGTCTTTTTTAAGTGTCATTTAGATTGATCAGATGTCTCATGTAATTCATGATTTTCTCATTCTATCCTTTAAGTGAGGGAACCTTATTTTATAAACAAATTCTATGTTCTTTATATTTGTGCTCTGCCATACATTACTGATTTGATATGATCAGCTTGGTACTGAAAATTGATACCTGTTTCAACTGCATTAATTTTGCTTTAATACATTACTTACAGGCATTTCTTGTTGCAGGATTGAAAAATCACCAAAACTAAAATATGGTCCAGAGCCACTCATTTCATAGTGAGCATGCTTTTAAATACCTTTCCTGAACAAGGTGAAATGGAATTGCAAGTTTGAGACTAGTCATGCACTAATTATGTGAGTTATCTTTTGAGTTTACATGAGCAGGCAATTGGCAGTGTTGGGTTTCTGAGAGAGACTTTGTTTATCTTTCCTAGATTTCTTAGAGTATGATTGAATTTGATTCTTATCAAAGCTAGTATATTGGCATTTAAACCACTCTTGTAATTGTGCTGCAGGTTACTGAAATTTATATTTGCAAGATATGAATGATTGTTAATATGGATGTTTACCCTTTGCTCTGGGTGCATTCGTGCCAAGCCAGGTTCAATTATTCGGACGTTTACACTGTTATAATCATAGTTTCTATTATCAGAGAGGTCGTTTTTTCATTGCTGTGGACATAAATTAACTTTTTTCTTTCATTTGTACTGATTCAAACAGATATGCAGAGCATATGGTATTCAAACAGCTATAAAAAGCATATGGTGAGGATTCAAACATGTAGCTAGCTAAATTAGATGCAAATGCAGGAACCACGAGAAGAAATTGCCTTCATAATGTAGTGGATTGAGCTTTTGGTCTTTTGTTAAGTAATTTTTGGACAGGACGAAATTAGGTGCCTATAGGTATATGACAATCCCTGCAATTGAATGTTATGTTTTTCTAGTCGACAGGTTGTATCCATTGCTCACCTTCTAATTCGAGCATTATTTTAGGGGAGTGCCCCCTCTAGACCTAGCTCCATACATATTTTGGTAGGCTTTCTGAGGGCAGATATTATCCAATGGAATTTTTAATGTCCTGAGGTATCTGCCAAAAATTGAAAGTTGTAAATTTATAAATCTAACCCAAACAAAAGGAGATGATGTGCAGAAATTTTCAAAGAAAAATTTCATTTCTAGATTATTTGACCAATAAACAAGCAATGTCACCAACCAAATATAACTATGGAGCGAAGATGAAGAGAATTATAGTTTTAAGTTGTGCGAAGAAATGTGTTTTTTATTCTTAATAAAGTAAATACAACATTTTTCATAATATCTTAAGAAATATGAGACATGGCTATTGCCTATACCCTATTTTATCCTCAGGTTTGGGTTGTATACCAATAATTTTGCATAGAAAGATTTACCTACCTTTTCTACAGTAGGCCAACCCATCAAATGGAAATTGGAAGATATAACTTTTCCGTTTGATTAAATATATAATACTACTCAAAATTAGAGATCAACATCGTTCAAAATTTTACAACCAAATTTTAATTGTTATGGATCAGAAGGTTGTACTGTTGTTTCCCCTTGCATATACAATGACCTCGTTAAAAACTTGTCATTTAAAGTCAACTGTATAAAATGCTTTTCTTTTAAATGTTATATTGTCTCAAGAAAAATGCTTGCTGACTACAATACTCTTATTCTCTTGATGAAACACCTCTAAATTATTTTGTTGTATTTCTCAAAATACCCCAACATTTTGTTCATTTTCCAACTTGGTTCAAGAATAATATCATTGCCATTGTTTAAACATAAAGTCGCAACGATGTTTGATTTTGATATAAGTTTCAAATTCATAGTTAATTTAATAAACTATTCATTCTATGTTGTGTTTGGAAATTATACACGGAGAAATCTAAAAAACGCTACATAGTTATTTTATTCAAAGAAAGTTTTCATAAATGTAAAATTATTCGAGTTTCAATGGATTACACACAAGTTTAATATAATCTTGTCTTCAAATTAAATTCAACCACCTTACGGGTCCAACTATTTGTTATATTATGCACCCATAATTTTATTAACATAAGTAAATCATTAATTTACAGTATAACATAACATTAATAATTTTTAACTCGTAAATATTAAGTACTTCAAAGAATTTTATTAATCCTAAAGAGGGTGTCTTACATACGAGATGCAGGCCCGATTGACCATTAACAATTGACATCAAAATATATTTTGGATCATACAACCTAACAAATTTTCATTTGATCCAAAAGGGGCCAAAAGATGATTTGAAAGAAATGATTGTGAAACCATCTAACGATATTTGTTGCAATTTGCCAATTTGAGATGAAAATGAACATTATCTTGGGCATTTTAATCCCTATAATCGTATGTATTTGTATTGCAATATGAACATCATCATGGACATAACCACATCGATTCACGTTTCAATGACAATTCAGTATCTTTATATGATATATCTTCCTTGATGTCCAACAAAACTATACCACTTTGTTTTAACACTAATGGTGCTAGCAAACTTTGGTAGTTGCACAATCATTGACGACTTATTGAAAATAAATTTAGTACATTCCTCTTGTCAGATGAGAGGTAAGCAGCTGTACGATCAAAAACATCACCATATAATTGGTATGTTTTTCATCATTTATATTAAATAAATCTAAAACTAAAATTTGAACAGAAACATCAAAATTCTATCATTTATGAAAGAATGCAACCATAGCAAAACTTGATTTTAGAGTTAGCAACAAAATTAAGATGGGTGGATTTTAAGCTCTGCTAATTTATTTTATCTTAATGGACCTTTAAACCTTACAATGTAAATGGTTTGTCTTTGATGACACTAACAATGAGAAAAAGTGTTACATTCATGAATTCCTCATGAATATAATTTATTTTCAAATTTAAAATAGTAATTGATCAAAAATATATTCATTATGTACTTTAAACTCTCGTTTATTTATTTTTTAATACGATTTTATTTTAAATCATAACAAAAGACTTCCAAATTATTATTTATATATGTTTTTCTTGATGGATTTAAAATGTTCTAAAATATAAAAATCAAATAATCATACGCACACTTCTTAAAAACAATGCAAAATGAAAAAATAATAATTTATCCATATATTATAACACTGAAAAATACATAATTAAAAAAATATATCTTTGCACTCTGTAGGAATTGTGCACACGAGAGGTCTAAACCTCAAAATGCCTCGTTTCCCAATTTCTTTAAAAAACCACTAAATAAATAAAGTTTCAAACTTAAGTAACTTTGCATACTAGTTTTGAAAATGGTGCACTTCATATAAAAATATATGAGATCAGATTTGAACCTATATGACCTGTTATTCTATCAATGCCCCTATACGACCTTTTATTCTATCAATGTCTCTACTTAATCTTAAAAGGCAACTCAGCATTGCATGCAATAGAGATACAAAACCAAAAAAAATTATATAAATCATTTTTGAAGTTTTTGCATATATATATAAGATTTTTTATACTCGTCAATGATATATCACATCCAACATGTTTTTGATTCGAGAAAATCTTTTAAAAAAATATCATTTTAAATAGCATATTTAATGTTATTCATTTTTGACACAATGTAACACTTAGTTGAACGCCACATGTAGATGTTCCAACTCCTAACAATGCCTCGAATAAAGTTTTCATTGCCAAACTAATCTAGAATGCCACATTGCATAGTTATTAGGGCTTTGTTTCCAACAAAAATAACATTTATTCTAATTCCAATGCTATTCTTGAGTTTTCAATGTAGATTGAATGCCTCCAATATATTTTTTAGGGGCAAAATTTTGTCCTTTAGTAAATTTTAAGGAACTAAAATTTGGGTTGGGCAAATAGTTAACATAGAAGATGTTTTTCAAGTTTTACATAAATTATGACATAATGTAAAAAATTATAATATATCACCAGAAGATAAATACTTTTATGCACTCAAATTCGCCCAAATTTGATGTCATTTGTAAAGCCAACCAATATTTTTTGCCACAAATCATTGTTGCAGTAGTGTTCCTTGCCAATATTTTCTCCTATAAATACAAAAAAAATGCTTGTATGGACAATATAAATATAAAACAAACTTTTAAGTATCAATGTCTAAACGTCAACCTATACTTTAAGTTATATTTTATATTTATACTTTCAAGATGTTTGAGAGTGGTTTTGGACCTTTAGGAGATATAATGCAAATTCTAGATTTTGGAGGGTCGTACTGGATTTTAGACTTAACCATATTTCAGAGTTTTAGGGTTTCAAACTTAGTCATATTTCAGGGTTTTAGGGTTTCAGAGTTAGCCATATTTCAAGTTTTTAGGGTTTCAGACTTAGTCATATTTTAGGATTTCAGGGTTTCAAACAACCATATTTCAAGATTTCAGGGAGACATCATAAGAGGTAAATGGATAGACACTCTAAATAAGTTGGAATAATGGTAGGAATGATGGATGACTTGTACCGCAAATAATATTTGTCTCAAAACATTATATTTTTCGTCTCGCATATTTTCTTAAATATCAAACATTCGCCAAAGTCATATGCTTTCCTATCCACTCTAAATAAGTTGGAATAATGGATGACTTGTCTACCGCAAATAATATTTGTCTCAAAACATTATATTTTTTGTCTCGCATATTTTCTTAAATATCAAACATTCGCCAAAGTCATACTTTTATATGTTATGTTTGACAATGGCTTGACGATTCGCATATGCTTCTACATCATATATATTTTTCCAATCCTTAAAAAATACACTGAACACCCCCAAGCAAAAGAATCATGTCCAGTGGTAGAAGAAATGCCTTTTTTAACAACAACAATAGTTTTAAATGACTTCTACGAAATGTGAAGTGCCTTTGTAGGGTCAAAACATTTCTAATAGATTTTGGTTCCTCTAGTGCTCAGAGAGAGCTTTCACGCCCTCCTATAGTGATTCATGTCTTTTTATCATGTAGATTTAATCAATTATAAATTTCTTAGAGTTTTTATAAGTGCTCCAAGAAAAATTCAACTCCTCTTTTCAAGGAAAACTCATGCTTTCAAAAAATTGGCAACGATCTTCATGCTTAATGAGGCTTTTAACATGTCATGTTGAAGGATGCAAGGCCTCTTAGAGTTAGGCACCCTCCCAGTAGAGATAAAACAAAATAAAATAGGCAAAATTAAAGCTTCTTTTTCAAGTAACTTCTAAAAAAATTATAGTAGATTTTGGTTTCTTTAAGTGCTCAGGGAGAGCTTTCACATCCTACTGCAGCGATTCACACATTTTTATGATGCAAATTTAATCATTTATAAATTTCTTAGAGCTTTTATAAGTGCTCCAAGAAAATTTCAACCTCTTTTAAAGGAAAACTCACTCTTTCAAAAAATGGATAGTGATCTTCATGCTCGAGGAGGCTTTTAACACGCCATGTTGAAAGATGCAAGGCCTCTTAGAGTTAGGTGCCCTCCCAGTAAAGATAAAACAAAATAAAATAGGCAAAATTAAAGCTTCTTCTTCAAGTAACTTCTGCAACTTCTTTTTCAGGTATCTTATTTAGAAAATATTGTTCATGGCTCTTCTATGGCTTCCTCAAGGATCTATTTTAATAAGCTCTTATACCACTGTTAGAAAATTATACACAAAGAAATATAAAAAAATCTACATAATCATTTTATTTAAAAATAAATAAATCATAAGCTTAAAATGAATCGAGTTTCATCCAATTACATATAAGTTTGTCTTCAAACTGAACTCAACCACCTTATGAATCCAACTATTCATTATACTAACCATTTACCCATAACATTACTAACATAAATAAATTAATAACTAACATTAATCTACTACTTAACATAAAAATAAAAATGAGGCCACAAAAGATGGGCCTAAGAACCAAGAAGAAGAATAAGAAGAGGTCATTGAATGTGAAGACAAATTCTTACGTGTAGTCACAAAGATGAGCAATAAGCCAAAGTTGGACACTCCTATTTATTCAGAGAGTTTGAGTATGTTAAGACTATTTTTTTTATACGTCATAGTGTATTATAATATTATTTATATGTCTATATATGAGATGTATGGATTGAAACAACTCATCATACATAAGTTTGAAAAGAGAGAATATAGGGATTGTGTGATAAGGCTTGACTCTTTGTATTAAGGAGATCAAGAGCCTATATGTATGTTTCATCTCTTTGAATAAAATTGATGAATCTTTTAATTGTTTAATCTTTGACCAATTATAAAATTTTGTATCAAAGCAGTGCCTAATCCTCCATCTAATAGAAGCTTAATTGATTTTTCAAGGGTACACATATTGCTATTTTCCCCTATGGATGATATTTTTTTGAATGGTAGTTTTTTGTGAAAGAGTTTAGTTTATTTGTTTGAAATAATAGTTTTAAGTTAGTTTTTCAAGTTAGATTGATTTTTAAGAGTGGCATATACAACTGTAACTCAAATGTGTTGATTATTTTATCATTAACGTGTTCATATCTATTAGTTTCTCACATGTTTAGTCACCTACTACATGTTATTATCACCAACATGCCCCCATTCCTTTCGAATAGAGTCCCCTTAGTTTGAAACAAATTACTTGGATAAGTGCATGGTTTTGAGCTAAATATGTAATGTCATTGAATTTCCAATTTGAAAGTGAACTTATTTATGAAATGAATATCTTTTTTTACTTCTAATATTTTTTTTGAGTGTTTTTATATAGGGTTTGAAAAGAGAGAATATAGGGATTGTGTGATAAGGCTTGAATCTTTGTTTTAAGGAGATCAAGAGCCTATATGTATGTTTCATCTCTTTGAGTAAAATTCATGAATCTTTTAACTGTGTAATCTCTGATCCATTATAAAATTTGGTATCACAATAGTGTCTGATCTTCCATATAATGGAAGCTTAATTGATTTGTCAAGGGAAAACATATTGTTATTTTCCCATGTGGATGATAATTGTCTGAATGGTAATGTTTTGTGAAAGAGTTTAGTTTGTTTGTTTGAAAGAATAATTTTAAGTTAGTTTTTCAAATTGGATCAATTTCTAAGAGTGGCATATACAATTTTAACTCACGTGTTGATTCTTTTATCATTAATGTGTTCACATCTATTAGTTTCTCATATGTTTAGTCACCTACTACAAGTTGTTATCCTCAACATACCCCCATTACTTTGGAATAAATACCCCTTAGTTTAAATCAAATTACTTGTATAAGTGCATGGTTTTGAGATCAATATGTAAAGTCACTGAATTTCCAATTTGAAAGTCATTTTTTTTAATCAAATGACTATATTTTTTGACTTCTAAATTGATGTTTGAGTGTTTTTATATAGGTTATATCTTCACACGCATCGAGTCTTTTGGAATTTTCAAATCGGGAGATGAAATAAATTTATAATAACTTTGGTTTAATGCTAATTAGTTTATTATTTGAATTTGATGTGTTCGATTTTTTTGTGGTCTCTTGATGTGTAGGATCACCCTATTTGCACTTAGTCACATGCAAAATCATGATGAGTTTGGGTTACTTATCAAGTCAGGATCGATGTGTCATATTTTCAGAGCATCTTACTTCACACAAGTATTCTTTAACTTTCAAGTTTGGTCCTAGCCACACGTCATATTTTCATATATTTGCATTAATTCATGTTTCCTCAAGGACTATGTGCCATCTCCAAGTGTCGACAGGATCCATGTGCCAAGTTTATATTCAATCACATCACTCCAATCCATATGCATTCGCATTCAAAATTATTCATCAAAAAATCATGATTCATTCATGCCAACTGTTATTTATTCACATCCTCATGGCTTTGTAATAATTTCAACAAAGTATCATAGTTTGTGAGTTTTTTGACTCATTTGGAACACTCTATGTGGCCACATCCCATTTATTTGCATCCTCATGATGTATTGAGCACAATAAAATTAAAAAATTATCATAGTTTGTAAGTTTGTGCCTTGTTAGAGGTTTCCACTTGTCATGATCACATGAATTCACAATCTAGAGCCTACGACAAACCCATTTGATCCCCATGCACCTAGCCACATGTCACATTTTTATGGTGTCGTGGGGATTTAATTTTTAAATAAAAAAGGCACAATGGAATTTATATGTGTACCTTCACAATTTTGTAATTCAATCTGAATAATCCATGTGTTAACCTCGCATGCAGTCACATTATATAGACCCATGATCATCGCTTTTGCAATCAGAACCATTCACTACGAAGGTCTGAGTCATTATATAAGTGTCATGCATCATGTTTTTACACTTTCATACCTTCGTGATTTTTATAATGAGTTTGAGTAGAGGCCAAGGTTGGCAAGGTTGCAATGGAATCACAGCTGCCCAAGCGTCAATATCATGTTCACTCGTAATTTTTCGCTTAGTCACTTGCATTTTTAATAGAGTAGTTTATGGGTATTTGACACCATCTCATAGCTCCACTTTTCATCATTATGCTATCTCATAGGAAAATGAAGTTTACATTTGACATTTAAGCCAAAATCATGACTATTTGAGACAGTGCCACGTAGTTCAAATAAAAAGAAGGATAACATGACAACATAGAGTAGTCAAATGTAGCAATAATTAGGGCTCTAACTCAACAAATTGTAAAACGGTAGCATTTTTTGTAGGATGCACATGACTAAATGGCTCCATTAATAGATTTGAACTCTGAACCACTTGGAGTAGGACACAATTACTCCTCCAACATATAGTTGAATTTGACGACCATCACTGTCTGTCAAACCATCATAAGTTTCATGTTAATCTACAGGCCCAACTGTAACTATAACACTACGTAGCTCTTCAACTCATGGCACCGCATATTGCAATACTACATTAGGTACAATTTTTCTATAGACTCCTCATTAGCCCTAAGTTTTTGTGGTTCTTTTTAGCATGTGTGGAACCAATTACAGTTCCAATTTCTTTTGTATTTGCATGAACTTTTATTAAGTTATTGTAAACTTCATCTTTGGGATTATTTACACTTTTGTATCTGGACCTATTGGATTTAAGAGGAGAATCATGTCAATATCAATAAAGCTATGAAATTCTTAGGAAAGTTCAATGTGTTTTATTTTTGTTCTCTTTCTCAAATCTTATGATTTGTACAAGTAATTTTAATTGAACAAAACTTATTTGTGTGATTGGTAAAACATCTAATCTATGAAGAGTTAGATTGAGTAGATAACTATTATATTTGTTTTATATACATAGGTTGTGATTTAGACCTTGATTTATAGTTGAATATGTTTATGCAATTTATCATTAGTTAGATATTTTCAGGGCAATGTTTTGAAATCTATTTCACAAATATTTTTTCCATAAACAATTTGTTATATCTAATTTGATCTGAGATGTTATTAGTGCAGGTTAGATATTAATTTAAATTTTTTGATCAATTTCATGAGTTTGATTTGTTTAAAATATTTTTTTCATGCAGATATACAATGCTTATTTTGTATCTTACCTTGCTCTCTTTTGAAGTTTCTTCCCTTGTTCTATCTCACCTTAGCATAAAATCACATGTGAATAAGTTTTATAAAAATTAAAGCCAATTATCCAAATCCAGAATTGTTTGAACATAACAAGTAACCATATTGCCTTAATGGGTATTTCACCCATTGGTTAATTACAAAACTGAATACTTATAACTCGTGCTTTGGAGTGCTAGTCATAATAGACAAAATAGGTATGACATCTCATAAAATTTAGAATATGTAAATTAAAAATTCATAATACGAAAACCTGCACAAACCTAAATTGACTTAGGATAAATAAAATGAACCCAAATAAATAATCACCAACACTCCCTTTTAAGATTTATTTCAGGGTTACAAAAGTGGAGAAAACCTTAAAAATAAATAAGGGAGTCGACATTACATAATACTCCCCCTTGATGACAAATTTCTTTGAGAGGAGTTACAATAATATAATTATATGAGAAAAGAAAGGAGTATAGGTGTCACCATAAATCTTGTAAAGTTGAAGGTGAAATCATTTACAATCTTCCAAGAATATTCATCAAAAAAGAAAGTCAATCCACCTAGGTACAAAGACCGATAAAAGGGATATGGAAAAACTAATCAACTATATGCTGAAAAACATAAAAACTTACACCAATCTTTGGATTAAGTAAATAATTATGCCATAAATTATTATCTTCATACAATTAATGTAATAAAAGTATATTTAATAAGAGTAAAGAGACAACTTCCATAACAGAGTGTTTAATCTTGCACGGTCATAAGAAGTTAGTCAAAAAGAGAACAATATACAAATCCTACCTTCAAAATACTTGAGAAACACCACTATGTGTATAAGGCAATAAAAATTTATGCAACAAGTGTTCCCTAATAATGAATTAGGTCCAAAAGGCATATATTTCCTTGATAATTTACCAAAAAAAAAGTAAATACAAAAAGAAGAAAAATATTAGAAAATGAACTCTTAATTATATGGGAAGATCCAAATAATAATAAATAAACACGATTATATAAATAAACACAATGATTATATTAAATGTGAAGACAAATTCTTACGTGCAATCACAAAGATGAGCAATAAGCCAGAGTTGGACACTCCTATTTATTTAGGGAGTTTGAGTATGTTAAGAATATTTATTTTTATACGTCATAGTGTATTATAATATTATTTATATGTCTATATATGAGTTGTATGGATTGAAAAAATGCATCATAGATAAATTTGAAAAGAGAGAATATAGGAATTGTGTGATAAGGCTTGACTCTTTGTTTTAAGGAGATGAATATGTCTTTACTATTTAAGATGAATATATAGTAAAGGAAGGAAAAATAATAAATAAAGACATCAAAATCACATATTTCATATGAAAGGCATATAAAAATATGCTTGATTTATGAATACGTATTAAAGAAGAGACTTATCTTCCCTGTGATGGGTTGTAGCTTACAATGAATGGTAAAAACCATGTCCTTGACCTTGTTTTTGAGTGAATTTGAAAGAAGTGTAATGTATTTAAAGGTCATTTGATATAAAAAAAAAATTACACAAAGAAAGAAGACTTGTTGATGTTTCATAATAGTTGAAAAATGTTACGTAAAGATAAGGAAGGTGAGAGAAACAAAAAAAATCAACTGACAAGAATTAAAGAAAGTGATGTAAAGGCATTAAAGAAGGTGATGTAAAGGCAGATCACAATGCCAACAATTTATTTGACGAAGTATTACCATGAATGTAAAATATGAAAGAGAACAAAGACAAAATGAAAGTTGTCAAAGCTTGTCAAAAGGAGATTGAGAATAAGAATGCACCATTGAAGAATGAAAATCCACACCAAAATATGCCATAGATAAACCAGAATACCAAAAGTCAATTGAAATAGAAATCCGCCACAAATTATGAAAAGGTAAAAGGCATTGACCAAAAAAGAATAAAGATGGAAGGTGTGATGATGATAGGGAGTTACTTTGAAAAACATTTCTCATAACCATGCATAACAAAAAATGTATACAAGCAAGATTAAATGATAGATGCCAACATGAAGTAAAATGAAAATGACAATAAATTACCATACATTTTTATGTAAACAAAATGAATGGGAATGCAATAATATGTTAATATTTAATGTGAACTAGCATGTTTATGTGTATTTTGGCATACACCAATAGTGCAGATTGGGTGAGGACTCATCTTTGTCCTGAAAAGAGGTTTTGGTAAGAGGAACCTTCCCAAGGTTTTTCTTATCGGGTTTTGGCATATTGATTTCACTCAGTTAGTTGTTATGGTCTCTTCCGAGTCAAGGGTCCTTTGCTAGTTAACACTTGCAAAAAGAATCTTAGACTAACAAGACTAATTCACTCATATTTTGGAACAAAAAATCGTTAACTAAATACTACTTGCCATTATTTATCTAAATTCAACAATGCATCAATAATGATAAATAAACAAAGATCATGCAATCTAGATAAAACTTTAGAAACTGATTGTAAATCAAACTATTTCTAAAACTAAACTAACCATATTTATAAAAAAGATCAAAAGAGAGAGGACAAGGAGAAAACGAAAGATGAGCCTACTCTATAGAACAATAGATCTAATTGTACTGAGTGGACAAATCCTTCGATAAACTGATCTTTGTTTGGTTAGCGAAGCACAACCAACATGCAAAGATGGTGCAAAAGTCTAGCATAATGTTAACTATGCAGTGAAAAGAAACAAGGTCACCATATACATGCATAGTCCAAGAATATCAGCTGACATAGCTTTCATATTAATGTTATCTCATGAAGCAAAAATAAGATTTGTTACACACTTTGAATGAACATAGAATTAAACCTCAATAGTCTCAGCTCATGCAAAGAATAAAACTACTTAAAAATTATAAAATTACATAAATGGAAGAGGTAAAGCTCTCTAATATCTTGCCTAACTATTCTACTCTATCATTTGATCAATGAGATAGCCTTTATTAAAAATAAAGATTTGGTTTTTTATAGGCTAGGCAAGCTTATTAGGTCATCAATCCACCCACTAACTAGTGGTTGTAGGAATTAAATGGGATTGAGCCATTTGAAATTTGGATCTTAAAGATCTTACTCAATACTGAGAGAATCGATGGTTAGGCCATGCTTGATTGATCTTGAATTTAATTTTGGGTGGTTAAATGTTGTTGAAATCTCCTTGGGATAATCTTTTTGGCTATGCCCTACACATAGCTACCAATACCTAATTAAGGCATTCTTTTTTATCTTATGTCCTTAGTCACCTAATTCCAATGTGCATGTCAAGTTTGGGTTTAATGCCACTTCCAAAATAGTGTCAAATCTTTCATCTCATCATCAAATTTACAT
Source organism: Torreya grandis (assembly GCA_037957365.1). Classification (NCBI taxonomy): domain Eukaryota; kingdom Viridiplantae; phylum Streptophyta; class Pinopsida; order Cupressales; family Taxaceae; genus Torreya; species Torreya grandis. The sequence continues at coordinate 5,127,590 of JARHVA010000004.1, read as the reverse complement.
TAAGAGGCTCCCTTTGCCATTTAGTCTTGCAAGTGATATTATACAAATCGATTATGGGCTGTGACGGTTTGATGGGCCAAGAAATTCATCAATTTTAGGCTTCTAAGCTACTTAAGATGACCTTGCCAACTAGCCTAGCAATTGAGATTTATCATCCTATTTTCATTTGAAAATATTTCATTAGTCAAGGGACCTATAACAAGATCTTATCGTCAGGGGAATGATACATGGCCATCCCTCACTTTTCATTGTTCGATTGTGGGTCCAAAGTTTGTTGACCATATTTTTGGCTAGAATGCCCCGATATCTCAACATGTGGCCACATCCCATGCATCCAAAAATACTTTTCCTATTGATTATGTACCAACCACATTGGGGACCTAAGAAAATAGGATCATGCCACATAACATCATCCTGGGCACCTAAAGGGTTTTTTGGGCAAACTCTTTATTCAAATTAGTCTAAATTTTATGGTGCATTGGGATTTTGACGTGTGGTGTCATCTTGAGGTCTTGCTTGATCTCCTCTCTATCATATTATTCATCCCACAGACTTGAGGAGACATGATCATGCCACCTATCAACATCCCAGGCATTTGGGATCTTGGATGCAAATTAAAAGTGCACAAACCATCTCAAGGTTGTGATAAAGTGGGATTATGCCATGTGGTGTGATCCTATGCACTTAGAGGATATTCAGTCAAGGTCCTCTTTGAAAACTGGAAATAGAAAAAGTTTTGAAAGTGCGAGGAAGCGAGCAAGTGACAAGTGGCATCACGTCACTGATCCAGGGTTCACAATAAAGGAAATGATCATTGGTCTGCAAAAAAATAAAATAGTCTTTAGAATTTGAATATGAATTTTGCATGAAAATGAGTAAGTAATAAACCAAAAAGAAAGGTAATTTGTAGTGTGATTAATGAATAAAAATAACCATTCTACCAATCTTAAAGCTAGAGTCGACCCACCATTAGGAAAATGACAAAGTTTTATAATGAAATCTTGAAAACACTTAATCAAATCAATTTGAAAGAAATGAAAGAGACATAAAAGAGATGAATTCAATAAATAAAATAGTCCCATTTGTTCAAAACTTGAAGCCAATTTAGTTTAACATTCCATAAGGTGATCAAGTTTTAAAATTAAAGCAATACAAAAACCTAGTCAATCAACTTAAAAGGAGACAATATTAGACCAAATTGTTCAAGAAAAAGATGCGAGAATCTAGTAATAGTCATATAATCTATACAAATATGAGGTGAAATGGTCTAGAAATAAAATTTTTATTGCAATTCAAAACTTGATTGAAATAGATCAAGATTTATCAAACTTAGGCAAATTCAGAAAGTTGTATCATTGAGGTCCCAGTTTTAAAATATTATAGACTAAGTGCATACAATAAACATTTTAAGTTTATACTTAGTTCAATGAGTGAAGAAAATACAATATTATGATTGCATTTTCCTGAGGTCTAAAAATAGAAATTTCAATGCAGTTTAAAACATGACTTGAAATAGACCAAGATTTATCAAACTTAGGCGAATTTAGAAAGTTGTATCAATGAGGTCCCAATTGTAAATATTGATTGAGGAAAAAATTAGTGTAGAAATGGTGTACGCCCTTTGCAAATGGCATCCTCCCTTTTCAAGTTTAGATTTTTTTTCTATTTTCCCTCCAAATTTGCCTCAGTTTTAGGACTGGGGCGCTGAACCTGGTCCAAACTTTGTCATGGACCAACTAAGGAGATTTTTAAGAAATTTAAGATTTTTTTTCATTTTTGTTGACACGTCTGATTAGACAGTTTTTATTATTTAAAAAAAATGATAAATGAATTTGTAGAGGGGAAAGCGTAGTTTTAGAATATATAATTTTTTTAATGTTAGAATATTATTTATAATTATTACTTAATTTCTACATAGCATACTTCATTATAGACTATATACATATCGTCACAAATTATTTTATAAATTTTTAAATATTAATCGAATGCTTATAAAATTTATATCTCAACAATCTACATATTGTCAACTATGATTTTAAAAAAAAAAAATTCATGAAGTTAAGATCAAAAAGTTGTGGTCATACACTTGCAATTTCAATTTTTCAGTTGTCTTGACTTGTAAGATTATTTAAAAATTATATATATAATAAAAAATATTCTCAACGATTTTCGACATTTCACTTATCCATATATGAAGTTTCATTTATAAATTTATTTGTTTACTCAAAAAAAAAAAAGTTTGTACACATGCAATCTCCTTATCTTTTCACAAAAAATGACCAATTTATTTTCATAAATGTATCTATTTCACTCACTTTTATCATCTAGGTATTGAAAAAAATTATATATTTAAAAACTACATTCAGAATGCCACAATTCATGTTTTTATATCATTGTTAATTTTTTTTTGAAATATCTCTAACATTCTCTTCAAATTCAATTATTATTATTTTCAAAAAAAATATCGCTTTATACCTACTTTTGTTCCCCATTATCCTACATCTACCCACATTATTGGTGGTAACTTTTACATATTTCTACGCATTAAATATATAGGCAAAATGTGCTATGTGAAGTTTCGGATGCCAAAGAGTTCAGATTATCACTCGAACGCAAACTCAGACGTTACAATAATAATTTAGAAGCAATCGATCGACCATTGTGAATCTCATTGCATGGTGTTTAAATCTTGTAATTTTTTTAATATTTATGACATGTTTTGCTACTACATGGCTAATGCGTTTATGGATATCCATTGATCATAGTATTCTTGCGGAGAAAAACTTTTAAGAAGATTCTATGGAAATTATTATTATTGCATTCCTTGTCTAAATTCAATCTTTGTGCATGGCAAGGAAAAACATGTAAATTTATGTAGCACAATTCAATATAGCTGCAACTTTTGAAGAGGAAAAAGTTCCAAAACACTTATGTTGTGCAAGATGCCATAGTTCTATGAAGCTAATGTATTTTCCTTTAGAAAATAATCATTTTTCACGAAGAGGTTTAATCATCACTTCTTCCAACTCCCTAGTGACTTTGAGGTATGATACACATTCTTTAAAAAAATGAATTGTTGGAACAATATGGCATAGACAATGTTTAAAAACTTCACAAAAGTGGCAAAAATAGGCTTGTGAAGTTAGTAAAAGTCTTCTTAAGATTATGAAGCAATCTTGGTTTTACTAGTCTCTACCAAAGTTGTAAATCCTTTTCAAGCTTGCATAAATATCTCACACTTGTGAATCTCCCTAGGATTTCAAATCTCTCATAGGCTTGCAAAGATTCTTAAGTTAATGAACCTTGCATATGATTACAAAGCTATTTAAATCTATGAAGCACTTATAGTTTTTCACATCTATAAAATGAGTTAAAGATCTTGCAAAGCTCATGATGACTTTGTGAAGCTAAAATTAAATTTGAGGAGAGAAAATTATTTCTGAAATATTCATTCAATGATGCTTAACTCTTTTGAAATATGTTCAAAGGATCTAAGGGTAGGATATCTCTAACATAATCTATTGAATGATTCGTCTCATTTTTCACTACATCTCATAATGATCTCCTAAGATGATTTATTGTTATTTTAAATCTCTTCAAGTATTTCATGGTTATTGTAAATCTTTATGAAATTATAGTTTAATTTTTCTTCTTCATTCATGGTTACTATAAATCTTTATCTACGAGTTTTTGTTTAATGTTTTTTTTTATATATATGTTAATGTAGGATTGGTGGGTCCATCCAATCTAGAACATAAGTAGGGTTTCAGTCCTTGTACTTTCAATATGTCATTCAACTAATTTAATATTATGTTTCTTGTTGTGGATAATCTGATTATTTGTAAGATTTAAACCTACGAATACATCCACTTTAATTGTTACACCACAATCCAATGAATAAATTTTTATTTAAATTGTTTATATTTTATGATATTTTGAAAATAAAAAATTAAATCTCACATTTCCTCGTTTCATTTTACCTCAAACTCTATGGTGAGTGTTTTCAACCTTGATACCTCAGAGTTAACAATGTAAGGACACTTTTCTCAACCTCATTATGCATATCCCTAGAGTTCTATTTAAAGATTTAAATCCACTTTATACCCAGTGTAGACCAAGTAATTGAGATTACACCTCATGGAACCTTCTTTTTACATCTCTCTTTGTAGCCTTAAAAAGGGAGCCTCACCATGTACTCCTTTGTTTAACTTTTATGAAAAATGAGAGAATGACAAACGCATATAAATCTTATTAATTGAAAGTGTTTCTGTCCATGTTTCTTTTACTCCGAGTAAAATGACATTGTGATAAATATCACAATCTCATTTTTTTTTAGATATTTAAGAGGATCGATAATGTCTTTGACGAAATGGGTTCAAAACCTCGGTTTGAAATCAAGAATCGTCACAATGTTATACTTTCTCCATGACTATTTTGTTTTGAATTTTGAGGTTTATGTTCTCTATAATAATCATGTTTAATCATTATGTGCTTATGGACTATAACTATATAATTCAAATGGGTTTTTGGTTTTACAAAAATATAGTCTTGAGGCTTGTGCAACGCATTCAATTACTTTAAGGAGCATTTAAAATTTAATATATGGTCTTAGGTTCATCACTGTGGAACAATTTTGTTGTGGAGAAAGTGTTTTTAGACGCCCTTAATTTGATAAGTAGGGTGCAATTTTGTTGGGATTCAGTTTGACAACTCTTTGAGGGATAGAGCATGAAATTTCAATGACTAAAGGCTTGGTTTCATATTCCAAGGAAAGATCTACACAGTTAAACCAGGGGTTACTTAACTCCTCTTAATCATATTTAAATAAGCACATAAATCCACTTTCTTTATATAGACCTGAGAATAATAAAAATCGTATATGAAATGAGAAGAGTAACCCATGAAATAAGCACATAAATCCACTTTCTTTATATAGACCTGAGAATAATAAAAATCGTATATGAAATGAGAAGAGTAAGCCATGAAATAAGCACATAAATTCACTTTCTTTATTGATGAGAGAAAGTAATAACACCACAATTTTCAACTATTTTGTTATTAAGAATGGGTGGTATAAGGAAGATTACTGACCAATCAAATTTCTTAGCAGCGTTTAGTGGGTATAGAGTTTTCTTGAGGTAATCAAATTTTAAAATAAGAACGTGTTTTTTCTTCTCTAAGGGATACAAACAATCCCTTAGACCACTTGTTTTATATTCCTTTCAAAAAGGAGTGGTGTTTAAATTCCTCTTCTACTCTAAAAGGCTTGTAATATTCTTTCAATGGAAGGTATTGTGATAGGAAAAATTATTAGAACATAAATTTAATAATATTGATATGAAATTATAATATTAATAATTTTTTCAAATATTTTGATAAAAAAATTATTAGAATATAAATTTAATAATATTAATATGAAATTATAATATTATTGTTAATTTTATTGTTTGATATTTTGTTATTGAAATATTTTAGAATATTATATATTATACGAAAAATAATAATAACACATAAAGGTTATATAGTAAAATAGAAAGTTGGTATATATGATTTATATTCTATGTTGGAAGACAATTATATACTCAAAATATAGTTAAAAATAGGGAACAAAAAATAATGCTAAACAAAATATAATATTCAAAACAACTTAAATTACAAAAATTAAACATAAATTATAACACCTAAAAAAAAGACTCGAAAAATCATCCTTGAATCACAAAATTGCCCGAACAAAAAGCTCTAAGAAGATCCAATACTACCTAACTAACACTGTTGTTTGAAATTGTAATATTATATTATATTATATTTTTCATTTCATTATAATCACTCTAAAGGTTTTGATAATTTTCCTTACATTTAAAGAAAAGCTTCTTATAAATTTTTTTAAAAGCTTCACTTAGTTTATTTGATTTATATTTTTATGTAAACTCATGTTACTTATAAAATTGAATAGTCTAATTTATATTGACAACATAAAAAATCTACTAGACCATTGTCACCTTTTTATTAGGTAGTTTTTTGGTGTAGGGAATTGTTTGCCCCGTTAAATTGGAAAATATGTTTTATGAATGTTTTCGAAAAGAATTTATAAAAATTAAAATTTATGTTAAATATTTTATTTTCTTTTACTCTCAGACATTCACAATAGATATTAGGTTTTATTTATTTTTTAAAAATATTTTCAAATTTTATGTAAGTGTAGGTAATTTATATTATATTTAAATTTATTATTTAGATTAAATAAAAGGATTTTTGAACCATTTAATATGTATATTTTAATAAAATGTACAACAAAAATGATTTTAAAAGAAAATCCACTTTTTAAACATGTAATTAATTAATAGACTTACAAATTCTAAGTTAGGGGAATGTCTAGTCTATTTTTTAGAAAAAATGAAAAAGTCTAACAATAATAAAGATAAATCCAGAGCTTACTCAATAGAGAGAAGGTCATTCATCTTTAATTATAGTGTTGAAACGTAAGGGGTTTTATAGAGTTTACCTATAAATACTCTGTGTGAGTTGTATGTCAGCAGATTGATTTCTCAGACATTCTCTGTCTATAATAAGTTAAGATTTATGGTTTTCTCCTTCATACGGCTTTGAGAAGTATTTGGCCAGACACCACCCAGGTCACCATATTGCATAAGGTAGGATGTGGTGGTGCATGTATCTTAGTTACCTCTAAAGTCTCCTCTAAAATTATTACCAGTAGGAAGATCCGTCACATTGGGTAGTTTGGATTATAATTGACATTGATGGCCAACCTTTGGCATCCTCAACATTTATGCTCCCAATGATGGTCTCGACCGCTCCCTGCTCTAGTGATCTTTGGCAGATGGGTTACCTCTTGTCACATGGCCAGTGTGAGATGACATTAATATGATTAAACACCCCCAAGACAAAGTTGGGGCCCTCCCCATGCATTGGTGTGTTGGTGAGTGTGAGGCTTGGTACTATTTCAAAAATAAATGGGGGTTGGCAGACCCTCTCTTCTGGAAATATACATTTAATCCCATGTCTTGGTTTACGTGGTCCAACTACCAAACTAGGGATCACCACATGCTCAAACATTTAGACTGTTTTATGCTGTCAAAGCAAAATCATTTTTTTCCAACATTGATGGCTAACCTATCAACGTCCACTTGAATATTATCTTGTCAGACCACTCACCCATTTCCTATAAATTAGAATGGACCTCTAGACTGTACAAGGTGCCAAATAATCTCTTTCTCAACATATCTATGTTGAGTCATGTTGGCACCATCCGACTCATCCACCGCATCTGGGACCTAGCCTCATGACCCCTATATGCCACCAACTAGATTGAGTGATGGAATGAATCCATTCTCCACACCACCTCCTTCCTTCACCTCCATGTTAAACATGTTGCCCAGATTTGTAAGCGATCAAAGGAGGCTACAAGCCAAAAATTCCAGTGGATCTCTACCTCCATTGAGATAGATAATTTCAATATTCATATTCAAAGGTTAGTTGCCTCCCTCAAACACCACCTTAATATGGTGGATAGTCATGTAGCTAGGGGTGCCCGACTTTAAGCTTAGTTACATTTGCTGAAAGTTGGTGACAAAGCCTCCAAGTGATGTGGCTTCCAACCACATGATGGATTTAATAATCCATAACTCTCACATAACACATAATCCTCTCAAAAAATAATATCATATTCTCATTAATCTCTCATACAAATCACATACCTTAAACAAGCCATCTCACATTACAAATACTTGGCTTCAACATGCCAAGGAGGCTTTGTAGAGCTTCATCCAAGATCAAACTCTCTACCCAACTAGCCTAACTAATAAGCAAAGGAATACATGCATTAATAAATTTTGCAAGGAGGAATGAGAGAAAAACCAAAATAGAGGCCCAAAAATTAGTCCCCTTCCACTTGGATGAATGTAAAGACAAAAGACTAAGAGTATTCCCTAAGAAAATGTGCCAACCTTCACATGGGAGGAACTACTCATCAATAGTAGAATTTGTCTCCACCATGTGCCAATGATGAAGTCTTCCATGAGCTCCAATTTGTTTGGGCTCCACAAACATATGCAAGGCATATAGAATAGTGTTCTTTGTCTCCTCCATGTGCATGACTTCAGATAGGGTCCCTCCTTGCATGTGCAAAGCAAATGATGTCCTACACTTTTATGTGAAAAGCAAAAGGTGTTCCCCACTTATAATTTCGACCCACATGGATGATGGAAGTCAAGAATAAGTCATCCACATGTGTTTCAGTGGAATGTGGTGCCTCATGACACCTATCCATCATAAATAGTGTTGTGGACACCTCATTAGGATAAATAGTGTCTTCCACTTTGTTGTCATTTGAAACATGCACTCATGAATGGTTTGCTATGTAGGAATTTTTTACGATATGGCACAGAGTGTGAATGCCTTACATAGGGTGTAGAAATGTTTGGTGCTGAGCGTGGAAGTTTTATCATTCACTTTCACGCACTGTGCATTAGTTGTCTCATTGTAATAATGGGAACATCCCCAAGGCATGAGACCCTTGCGCTCCTCGGGATGAGCCTCTGGAGTAGGCTAGATTCTTTATATTCTAAGTGCAACTAGTTTAAGACTAGCACACAGACATAAAGAGTAGAAAGGTAAATCTACTATTAATCTAAACCTAAAATTTTTGAGGGTAAAGGGAGGGAGAAGGTAAGAGAATGCTAAAAATAAAAAGATGATACACTGAGAATAGAGTGAGCGCTCTTACTTCTGTGAACACATTATAAATATTTGGGAAAAAGACATTATCACATAGACTCTACCAAAGACACTCTCAATTCATAAGTATTTCACATAGAGGTACATGAACACAGTGAAACACTAAGAGGGATGATGAATGATTTACTAAAAATGTCTATAAAGACCTAAATGCACATATGATATGACCTGTAAGTGATTTTTGAGTTCTATACATAGGTGTTGGGAATGGATAATGATAAGAGGGGCAAACATTACCCATGTTTAAATATCAATAAACACTAATAGTATATAGGGTGTAAAAAAAGCAGAGGGATGTGAACTTAATTCTCATTAACATGTAAGGCTTAGGCAATATAAGTGCTCTTGGAGAATAAATTTTGGTGGTGTGAGGTTGCCAAAAATGTGTTGAACCTTCTTACAATTAAGAATAAAGATTTTATAAGTAAACAAGCCATTTACAATTAATGCACCACTTGGGGTGGTGGATACATTTTTTAATTCTATAATGGCACCATGCCCATGATTCTTGAATTCTAACAGGTGATTCATATTTGGGAGTTGGTGGCAGGATTATTTCTAGATCCACGTGTGTGTCTGAGAGCAAAAAATTCCTAAAAAGGTCAGAGGGGTGGGGTGTACTCATATTCTAATGTCTAACAGCCACTTTTGCATTTACTTGCTCAGACAAGGCATTAAACATTGCTCAAATGAATTTCCAACTTCCTCTTTATACCTTACTACCACCAATTAATCACTACGTGGATCTCACCTAAACTACTGCATCATTGTTGTGCACCTAACAGGGATCATTACCTTGTGCCTTTTGAAAACATCTACACATTGAGAGATACACAATTAGACTACATAGTGAGCTGTGAGTAGGTGAAGGGCACAAATATAGAAGTCCTCTATGAGGGTGCATGAAATTTTACCCTTTTGTGCGATGTCCCCATTAAATAGTCTTCTCAAGTCTTTACTTTACACCTAGGCTCCACGTTAGTTTGTGAAGTAACATAGACCGTAGTCTACAATTATGAGAGTGTAGAAGTGAAAATTTGTGATTTGGTGCAAGACTTCATTGTGAAGGCATAGGGACCCTTTTTAATAAGAATGTGCATGAAGACAAGAAATCCTAGGCACACTTCTCATGATTTAGAACTACTTCTTGCATACCTCTTCATACATTGTTTGAAGACTAGGGCTCTACATACTTGAACCTATGCACCATTTTAGCTTGTACGATGAAGGATCTCTTCATGGGGTGTGCATCAAAAACTCCTTATAAATGTAATTTGACACTTAGTCAATACGCAGATTTACATTAACTACCTTAGGCATGGGCATAGATGGAAGGCATCTGTGCACGACTTGATTTAAAAGAATCAACACTTTGTAGGTCTACAAACCTTCTATAAGATCCTTGTGAGCTCTATGCAAGCTGGGGGTGACTTAGAAAGTTAACACTTCTAGTGACCTTTGCATATTGCTTGCCTGCTAAGCGGGAATCTATTAGCCTTTGAAGCAATCCATTGGGAATGGAGTCATTGAAGTTGTAACCCGCTTGGCCTATGCCTGAATAAAATGAATTGAGTCTTTCCCTCAATAAATTAAAGGGAGAAGATCAAGCAATAGGTATACGAGATGTACTTAGAGGAAAACAAAACTAAATCAAGATATTCAATATGCCTGCATGCACTTAGGAAAATACAATGCAAACTAATCTAATATATTATATACTACCTACAAATATGAGCCTTTGTCCTCTTAGGTCAAAATAGAAGCTTGTTAGCTCCTTTGCATTATGTGTTGTCTCATTATTGATATGTGATGGGTTTAGGAAAAAGAGCATCTATTTTTTGCTAATGAGACTCACCCTAGTTGTTTCTGAAGAGTGCTCGAGGAAGCTAATTTGCCTAGGCTTCCTTTTAATGAATGATTCCATCAAGATGCACATAATATTTCCTCCTAGATGGCTAATGTCCTTGAAGTTGAGCCAATTCCTCCTAGATTTATCAACACCTAGCTATATTTTTTTCTCAGACCAATCCTTTTAGAGCTCAGGAGGCCTATACTTGATGCTTGGGGATCTCATAAACTCAATAAGATGCCCTTGTTCATCTCATAGATGCTACTCCAAGTCCAATGTGGCTTTTGAAAACACTCCTATGACATGTTTGTTTGTGCAAGGATTGATAGCACTTATTACCATAACTTATTCTACATTTTCATGTTGCTTCTCAAGATCGACTAGTTGGTATTGCTCCCTCAGTTTGAATGAGACTTTTGATGATTTGTTCATTCCTATATGTGTGCCTAGATCCCTATGGGGCTTCCCTATCTATGAGGTTATAACCTCCTAAATATGTGCACCTACCTCTCTATGGTATGCGGCTGAAGCTGGCAGTTGGCATAGAATTGGTCATGGGTCTACTTCTGAGGGGATGCCAGTTTATCATCCAGATTCGAGTAGAATTTATCTATCTCATCCTCTTATGCTTATGATTATGCCTATGTGTGAAACTTGAGATTATCATGATCATTCTCTTTAGGCGTGTGATCCTCTTGAATTTTTTATTATTCTTTGAAGTCTTCTTCCATAACATCAAATGGTAGCCCATTTTCCCAAGAGTAGTCTAACCCAAGATTTTGGATGCATTTTAGAGTAGTGTAGATTGACCCTTATTCATTCATATCCTCCTCTTATGTCACCACTTTATTCATTATCTTACCAACTTGTTGCTCTATCTGATTATATATATCTTCTTATCACATTAGGGTTGATATTTATGGTACGGTAGTACAGAGGGGACTATCAATTATTATCTCCTTTTATTTGCTTAAGGCACCCTCCTCTTCTTCTGAGTGGACTTCCTTTGCATTCCACACAAATGGTCCTTCTTTTAATATGGAGATGGTGGGAGGGTAGAAGGTTTTGGTTAGCTCAGAAGGAGTTTTCACAAGGTTGGGCATTGTGAAGTTAGGGTGCATGGCCTACGAAGGGTTCTATGATGGAACTTGTGGTTTTTGAGGAGGAATGAGGGTAGTCTCTTTCAAGAAAGGGGGGGATCTGAAACTTAAAACCTTGAAATCAGAGGATTTACTTGAAAGCATAGAGGATTTATCTTTCTTGAAGCTAGGGACCTTGAGCCCAAAATTTTCCTACCTCATAGGATGGGATGTGGTATTATATATTTTACAAAAAATAATAATAACACATAAAGGTTATATAATAAAGTAGAAGGTTGGTATGTACGGTTTATACTCTATGTCGAAGGACAACTACATACTCAAAATATGGATATAAAATAGGGAACAAAAAATAATTCCAGACAAAGTATGACATTCAAAAATAACCTATATTACAAAAATTAAGCACAAGTTGTACCACTTGAGAAAAGGGGCGGAGAATCATCCTTGAATCACAAAATTGCCCAAACAGATGGTTCTATGAATATATAATGCTACCTATCTATCCAAGACTATTGTTTGAAATTTAATATTATGTTATATTTTTCATTTCATGATAATCATTCAAAGGTTGATAATTTTCCTTACATTTAAATAAAAGCTACTTATACAAAAAGTTTAAAAGCTTCACATTGTTTGTTTGATTTATATTTTTATTTAAACTCGTGTTACTTATAAATATAAAATTGAATAGTCTAATTTTATAATTTATAATACTGACAACATAAAAAATCTAGACCATAATCACCTTTTTATTAGGTAGTTTTTTGGTGTAGGGAATTGTTTGCCCCGTTAAATTGGAAAATATGCTCTATGAATGTCTTCGAAAAGAATTTATAAATATTAAAACATGTTTATGTTAAATATTTTATTTTCTTTTACTCTCAACATTCACAATATATATTAGGTTTTCTTTAATTTTTGTAAATATTTTCAAATTTTATTTAAGTGTAGGTAACTCATATTATAGTTAAATTTATTATTTAGATTAAAAAAAAGGATTTTTGAACCATTTATTATGTATATTTTAACAAAATGTACAACTAAAATGACCTTAAAATAAAATCCACTTTTTAAACATGCAATCAATTAATAGACTTACACATTCTAAGTTAGGGGAATGCCTAATCTATTTTTAGAAAAAATGAATAAATCTAACATTAATAAAGATAAATCAAGAGCTTACTCAATAGAGTGAAGGTCATTCATCCTTAATTCTAGTGTTGAAATGTAAGGGGTCTTACAGAGTTTACATATAAATACTCTGTATAAGTTGCATGTCAGTAGATTGATTTTTTAGACATTCTCTATAGATAAGAAGTTAAGATTTATGGTTTTCTCCTCCAAACAGTTTTGAGAAGTATTTGGCTAGACACCACCCAGGTCACCACCTTGCATGAAGTAGGATGTGGTGGTGCATGTATCTTAGTTAGCTCTAGATTATCCTCTAAAATTATTACCATGAGGGAATACCTGTCACATTGGGCAGTCTGGATTGTTATTGACATTGATGGCTATCTTTTTGGTATCCTCAACATCTATGCTCCCAATTATGGCCTTGACTATTCCCTGATCTAGCGATCTTTGGCATATGGATTACCTCTTACCACGTGGCTAGTGTGCGGTGACTTTAATATGATTAAACACCCCCAAGACAAAGCTAGGAACCTCCCCATAAATTGGCGTGTTGGTAAGTGTGAGGCTTGGTACTTTATTTTTAAAAATGGGGGTTAGAAGACCCTCTCCTTCAATGATAAACATTTAATCCCATATCTTTGTTTATGTGGTCCAACTACCAAATCGGGGATCATCATGTGCTCAAATAGTTAGTCTAATTTATGCTATGAGAGCTAAAAAAATCAACATTTATGGCCTACCTATCAACATCCACTTGGATATTGTCTTGTTAGACCATTCCTCCATTTCTTTCAAATTGGAATGGACCTCTAGGCAGTACAATGTGCCATGTAATCAATTATTTCTAAACACATCTATGTTGAGTCATATTGGCACCATCCAACTCATTCACTACATTTGGGACCTGGCCTCATGGACCCCATATGCCACTAGCTAGATTGAGTGGTGGAATGAATCCATTATTTGAAACACCTCCTTCCTCCACCACCACATCAAACATGTTGCTCAGATTTTCAAGTGATCAAAGGAGGCTACAATCCAGGAATTCAAATGGGTCTCTACCTCCTCGAGATAAATCTTTTCAATATTCAAATTCAAAGGCTAGTTGCCTCACTTAAACACCACTTTAAGATGGTGGATAGTTATGTAGCTACGGGTGCCCAACTTTGATCTTAGTTACATTGACTCAAAGTTGGTGACAAAGCCTCTAAATGATGTGGATCCTAACCACATGATGGATTCAACAATCCCTAACTCTCACATAACACATAATCCTCTTACAAAAAATCTCATATTCTCATTTATCTATCATACAAATCAAAATCTTTAACAGGCTATCTCACATTACAAATACCTAGCTTCAACATGCTAAGGAGGCTCTACAGAGCTTGATCTAAGATTAAACTCTCTACCCAACTAGCCTAACTAATAAGCAAAGCAATACATGAATTTATAGATTATACAGTGAAGAATGAGAGAGAAACCAAAAGAGAGGCCCATAAATTTGTCCCCTTCCACTTGGATGAATATAAAGATAAAATACTAAGAGTATTCCCTAAGAAAATGTGCCAACCTTCACATGAGAGGAATTATTCGTCAATAGTAGAATTTGTCTCCACCATGTGCCAATGATGAAGTCTTCCATGTGGTCCACTTTTTATAGGCTTCAAAAACATGTATAAGTCATCTAGAATAGTGTTCTTTGTCTCCTCTATGTTCATGACTATAGATAGGGTCCTCTTTGCATGTGCAAAGCAAATGATGTCCTATACTTTTATGTGCAAACAAAAAGGTGTTCCTCACTTGTAATTTCAACCCACATGGATGATGGAAGTTAAGGACAAGTCCTCCACATGTGTTTCAATAGAATGTGGTGCCCTATGACACCTATCCATCATAAATAGTGTTGTGAACACCTCTTCAGAATAAATAGTGTCCACCGCCTTATTGTCATTTGAAATGTGCACCCATGAATGATCTACTACGTAGGAAATTTTTACGATACAACATAGAGTGTGAATTCCTTGTACAAGGTACAAAAGTGTTTGGTTCTAGGCATGGAAATGTTATTGCATACCTGCATGCATGAAGCATCGGTTGTATCATCACAATGATGGGAACATCCCCAAGGTGTGGGACCCTTGCATACCTTGGGATGAGCCTCTGGAGTAGGTTGGATTCCTTTCATGCTAAGTGCACTTGGTTTAAGACCAACACACAGACCTAAAGAGCATAAAGGTAAATCTACCACTAATCTAAACCTAAGTTTTTTTAGGGTAAAGGGAGGGAAAAGGTAAGAGAATGCTAAAAATAAAAAGGTGATACACCGAGAATAGAATGAGCGATCCTACTTCTGTGAACACAATACAAATATTTGGGAACAAGACATTATCACATAGACTCCACCAAGGACACTCTAAATGCATAAGTATTTCACATAGAGGCACACAAACATAATGCAACATTGAGAGGGATGATGAATGATCCACAAATAATGTCTATAGAGACCCAAATGTGCACAAGATATGACCTACAAGTGAGTTTCGAGTTCAACATAGAGGTGCTAGGAATAGACAATGAGGATAGGGGTGAACATTACCCTCAGTCAAAGATAAAAAAATGCTAATAGTACATAGGGTGTAAAAATAATAGAGGGAGGTGAAATTAACTCTCATTAACATGCAATGTTCATGTAATAGAAGTAATCTTGGAGGAAAATTTTTGGTAGTATGAGGTTTCCAAAAATGTGTCAACCCTTCTTACAATGAAGAACAAGTATTTTATAAGGAATCAAACCTTTTACAATTAATGCACCACTTGGGGTGGTAGATACAGTTTTTAATTCTATTGTGGCACTATGCCTATGCTTATTGAATTCTACCTGGTGATTCAGATCTAGAAGTTGGTGGCAGGAATATTTCTAGATCTATTTGTGTGTCTAAGAATGGAAGATTCATAAAAAGGTTAGAGGGGTGATGTGTACTCATATTCTAATGTTTGATAACCACTTTTGCATTTACTTGATATGACAAGGCCTCAAAAACTATTCAACTACTTTTTTAACTCCCTCTTTATACCTTGCTACCACCTATCAATCATGATTCAAAAACAAGATTTACCCCCTTAGATAAATTAAATAGTTTTTTAATAATTAGATACTAAAAAATATCAATTCCAATAAGTATATAGAATTGGATGTGGAATATTCTCAATTTCCCAATTAAATCAAATAGGAATTGGATTTATTGTTCTAGAAATGAATATGTGTGAATTAGAAACTCTAAAAACTCATTTATGAATTAAAACTTCTTTTGTGTCATTTTAAAATTTTCCAAAAACTACTAAATGTTTCCTTAATTCTTTCCCCAACTGAATTATAAAGAAAACACAACATACTAAAAAGGAAAATTGACACAAATCTTGATAACTTAGTTCATCTTTTTAGGGACTGCATCTTTGGGTTCATGAAATAATGAATTGATCCAATATAACTGATGTGAATACAATAATTTTACAAACTTACATCAAAATGGATTTTTGAATATGCAAATAGTACTAAAATATAACTGTGTGAAGACTTTGAATTGATTAGTAACACATCTTCCCTTCATCTGCAATACCTATACTTCATCTCTATGCATTCAGGCAAGTTTCTTCATTAAGAGTGTATGAAAACTCTTAAAATGGGCACTACAACATTGGGTGAGTGTCTCTGGTTTATAACCAACCTACAACTCCCTTAAATAACCCTATAAAGACCTTACAATCATTCCCCATGGCCAAAGGCCTTACAAAATAGAGGTGTTGTAAAACACAGGATTGGGTCTGTATGTCTACAAATATAAATTTATACATACAGATTTGTCTTATAATTCCATGGTGTAACGTCTAGATACAAATCCTTTTAGCATGCAGGTCGACGGTTTGAATCTAGTGAGCTTTGCTTGTTTTCAACCACCTAGACCATGCCTTTTACCATATAGGGATTAATATCCCACATGCAACAGTTTATAACTTCGATTAAGCCTAACAAAGGTTATCATTGGTGTATGTGATGTGGCTTAGGCCACGTCTATATCTCCTTTTGTTTGGTTTGGTTTAAACGATTTGAGGCTATCCTTCAATGGTTGTGAAATAGGATCTTGACCAAAATTAGGTGAGGTTGGTGTTGAGTAGTTGGAATTGCCTACGAGTTAGTTGATTAGGTCTATTGGATTCTATTGGAATAACTACTTGAGTTGGCATATCTTAAACTCAAAAAATGACTTAGAAAATATAATTACGTGGTGGCAGGCCATGTGGTAGCCTGAGGACCCACCACGTAGACCTCTCTAAACACTCCTCATCCTACAAGATGAACCAAAATAACATATAGTATTTGGTTTAAAATAATAGGATTATTAGTCCCATATGCACGATGAAAACAACATAGAGGCTTATATATACAAAAACATTACAATGGTAATATGAAGTAACGGAGGCAAAGATACCCCTTCGCAAAAAGAGTGTGTTGACCCTGGCTGAGGGTTCCCAGCCAAGAAATAACAGACCTTATTTGTCTGAATATGAGTGTCAAAGACTAGAGGAAAAAACCAAAACACCCTTTTACCATTGTACTGCCAGATGTCACATGCCAATTGCTCCACTTGGCAGCCATACATGCATCCATGTCATTGTTTGATTGTTGACAATTTTTTATCCAAACTTTGACTTGCGGTACATGGAGCATACGATGTATATTTTACACATTCTAATATGAATTAGAAATCTCTCGGAATGATCTTCCATACTATATTGGTTTTGGGAGATCTTGTGAACTTTTGATGCCCAAAAATGACCTTTGGATCACACCTCCCAAATAAGACCCTTTTGGTCTCCAAAGGGAGAATAACTCACTGAATTTGCTAAATGGCTATCTGCATCACACCAAAGTATAGAAACTAGAATATAGCAAGTGAATTTGTTATGAATTTAAGCTACCAATATGATGAAATGAAACTCCATTTGAAAAACACAAGTCTACATCAGTGAAATAAGATGTCATCAAAAACTTCCCTACAAGAAGTTAACTGTTCAACTGAAACTACAACCTGATTATGGAGAGTAAAATAAAATCTTTACCCATTATGTTGAAATGACCTGTTTACCCAAAATAGTTATTGAATCTAGAATATTATCTCAACCCTTACACTGCATAAAGGCTAAAGTGTCACCTATGTACAAAAATGCCCCAAGGAACTTACAAACAACTACAACACATATATAATTGCATTTAAAAATCTATGGGTATTTTAAAAGTACATCTACATGACGTGAATGTAAAACATACATGTGAGTGTACAAAAAGTTTGGAATACAAACATTGCTCGATATATAGTAAGACTTAAACGTATAAGATGTCAATTATATACGCATGTAATTAATTTATCCATCCTAAGGTTACTAATGCACAATATACTCTTGAACATATATGAAAGAATAATCAAGGGATTTAGATGTGATAGACACCCTATAAAAACAACATGGTTAACTGTTGTGTCCCTGAAACTGATTATCAAATCTTTTCCTATAGCTGTAAAAATCTAGTGTCAACTTAGAGAATTTCACAAATAAGAGCCTCTTTACCAACATACAAAATTTTCAAGTAACTATAAGACATATCATAATCATGAGGAAAAAACTAAGTATCTAAAACTCGTCTTGAAGTTTCCTCACTATCTGACAGCTCCTTGAGTCATACCTCCAAAACTCATCAAACTGAGTTAGTTTCCCAAAAATTCTATCACAACAGAAAACTAAAATAAGAGATAGCAAATTTTACTTCAAAACACAAGTTTACCAAAAATTCCTTCCCTGGATCCAATAGTAAATAATTTCCCTAAAAATAATGTTTGAAGTGAATAAAAGCATATTAATCAATATTATAGTAACTATCCTTTAAAACCATTTTATCAATAAGGGTTGTTCCCTCTTCATGGTTTCCAAAAACTAAATAAAAGGTTTCATCTTATAAACTCTATCTTATGAGAGTTATATGATCCATTTTTCATTTTCAAAAGGCTTTAAACAATTCCAAATCAAGGCATATTTTACTTCCAAGGTAACCCACACAAAGGATTGAAACCAAAATTGTATTACAAAGTTACGCTTCAAAATAACTTATACCTCTTAAAGAACTATGAAGTGCATCTGTTGAGCAATGGTTGACATATTTTTGGGTTTAAACAACTTCCTATTTTCTTCTTGCAAATATTAAAAATAATTGTGAAGATATAAATCAACTTTCAAACAATTACAAACTCAAAGTGCAAAAATTTGTTCAATATGCTAAACAATGCCCTATTGCCATTTCCATATCTTACCATGGAAACTAGTCTTTTCACTTGTTCCTATAATTAAGTACACAGGCTTCTAAAATATGATTAGTTATCCAAAAATAAAGGATACACAACTAGTTATCATTAACAAAATATTATGTCAATACCAATATGAAATCAGATCACCATCATACCATATTCTACCCTTTGTGTAAGAATGATAATAGGATTACAACTGATTCCTCTTGGATGTGCATCATTGAAAATGTCTTGCATTTTATCTGAATGCATCCCAAGAAAGAAAGGTTGATCCTCTCTCAATACCATCTCACACCTTCAAGTGAAAATTATTTGTTCATCATCCAGATTGAACCTATAGGCCAAGTGGTTTTAGAATCTTAGTTGTTAGAATATTGTCTTTTTTCAATGGATTGGAACACCTTCTAATTTTCCTTTGCACTAGCCATCCTGCATAGTCAAATCAAACATAAAAATAGTACCAAAAAATTTGATATACCAAAAATTCCAAACTAAAGTATATCAACAATTGAAGCAAGCCTTGTATCAACCTGCTCTGATACCAAAATTGATCTAGAAACAAGATTTACCCCCTTAGATAAATCAAATAGTTTTTTAATAATCAGATACTGAAAAATTTCAATTCCTATAAGTACATAAAATTAGATGTAGAATATTATCAATTTATCAATTAAATCAAATAGGAATTGGATTTATTGTTATAGAAATGAATATGAGTGAATTAGAAACTTCAAAAACTCATTTCCGAATTAAAACTTCTTTTTGTGTCATTTTAAAATTTTCCACGGATTACTTAATGTTTCCTTAATTCTTCCCCGAACTGAATTATAAAGAAAACACAACATACTGATAAGGAAAATTATCACAAATCTTGATAATGAAGTTCTCCCTTTTAGGGTCTACATCTCTAGGTTCACGAAACAATGAACCGATCCATTATAAATGATGTAAATACAACAATTTTACAAACTTACATCAAAATGGATTTTGAAATCTACTGATAGTATTAAAATATGACTGTGTGAAGACCTTGAGTTGCTCGGTAACACATCTTCCCTTCATCCACAATACCTGTGCTTCATCTCCATGCATTTGGGCAAGTTTCTTCATTAAGAGTCTATAAAAAATCTTAAAATAGGCATTATAAAATTGGATGAGTGTCTCTGGTTTATAACAGACTTGCAAGTCCCCTAAATAACCCTATAAAGATTTTATAATCATTCCCCATGGCCAACGGCCTTACAAAATAGAGGCATTATAAAACACAAGCTCAGGTCTTTGTGTCTACAAATATCAATTTATACATACACATTTTTATTCTAATATCATGGTGTAACATCCAAGGATAAATCCTTTAGCACGTGGGTCGGTGGTGTAAATATCATGAGCTTTGCTTGTTTTCAACCACATAGACCATGAATTTTACCATATAGGGATTAATATCCCCCATGCAATAGTTTACAACTTCGCTTAAGCCTAAAAAGGGTTGTCATTGGTGTATGTGATGTGGCTTAGGCCACATATATCTCTCCTTTTGTTTGGTTTGATTTAAACGATTTGAGGCTATCCTTTGATGGTTGTGAAATAGGATCTCGACCAAAACTAGGTGAGGTTGGTGTTAAGTAGTTGGAACTACCTGTGAGTTGGTTGATTAGCTAAATTGGATTCTATTGGAATAACTACTTGAGTTGACATATTTTAAACTCATCAAATGAATTAGAAAACATAATGACGTGGTGGCAGGCCATGTCGTAGCCTAAGGACCCACCATGTGGACCTCTCCAAACACTCCTCATCCTATGAGATGAACCAAAATAACATATGGTATTTGGTTTAAAATAATATGATTATTACTCCCACATGCACCATGCAAATAACATAGAGGCTTATATATACAAAAACGTTACAATGGTAATATGAAGTAACGGAGGCAAAGATACCCCTCCGTAAAAAGAGTGTGTCAACCCTGGCTAAGGGTCCCCAACTAGCAAATAGTAGGGCCCATTTATCCAAATACGAGTGTCAAAGACTGAAGGAGAAAACCAAAACACCCCTTTACTATTTCACTACCACATGTCACACGTTAATTGATCCACTTGGAAACCATACACGGGTCCATGTCACTATTTTAATGTTGACCATTTTTTATCCAGACTTTGACCAACAGTATTTGGAGCATATAATGTTCATTTTATGTATTTCAATATGCGTTGAAAAGGTCTCAGAATGATCTTCCATACTATATTGGTTTTGGGAGATATTTGGATCTTCTAATGCCCAAAAATGACCTCTAGATCAAATCACTAGTGGGTCTCCCCTAAACTTCCACATCATTGTTGCACATATAATGGGGCTCATTACCTTATGCCTTTCATAGACATTTGTGAACTGAGGGCTGCATAGTTAGACTGTGTAGTGAGCCATGAGTAGGTGAAGGGCACATATATATAATTCCTCTATGAGGGTGCATGAGATTTTACCCTTTTGTGCCATGTCCCCCTTAAATAGTATTCTCAAGTCTTTTATTTACACCTAGGTTCCATGTTAGTCTACAAAGTAGCATGTGCATAGCATAGACTGTAGTCTGTGATTTATGAGAGTGAAAATTTGAACTTTGTGATTTGGTGTGAGACTTCATCATGAAGGCATAGGAAACCTTTTAAATAAGAACACGCATGAATATGGGAGATCCTGGACACACTTCTCATGATTTGGAATTACTTCCTGTGTACCTTAACTATGTTTTCTAAAGATTGGGGTTTTGCATACTTGAACATGTGCACCATTTTAGATTGTGTGATGAAGGATATATTCATAGGGCATACATTGAAAATTCCTTATGAATGTAATTTGAGACTTAGTTAATGCACATATTTATGTTGTTTTTCCTTAAGTGTGGGCACAAATGGGAGGCATCTATGCACGGCTTGTTTTAAAAGACTCAACACTTCATAGGTGCACAAACCTTCTATAAAATCCTTGTGAGATATGCACAAGTTGGGGTGACTTAGAAATTCAAAACTTATAGTGACATATGACTATCGCTTGCCTGTTAATTGAGAATTCAGTAGCCTTTGAAGTAATCCATTGGGCATGGAGTCGTTGAAGTTGTAACTCGTTTGGCCTATACCTAAATATAATGAATTGAGTCTTGCCCTCAACAAAGTAAAGGGAGAATAATAAACAATAGGTGTGTGAGATATACTTAGAGGAAAACAAAACTAAATTAAGACAATATAATTTTCCCATAGGCACTTAGGAAAACACAATGCGAACTAATCTAATCTATTATATACAATCTAAAAATATGAGCCTTCGTCCTCTTGAGTCAAAACAGAAACCTCTTAGGTCCTTTAAATTGTGCACTGTCCCATTATTAATATGTGATGGGCTTAAATGAAATAGATTTTATTTTCTAATAACGAGATTCACCCTGGTTACTTTTGAAGAGTGCTCGATAAAGATAGTTTACCCAGGATTCCTTTCAATGAGTGACTTTATCAATCTTCGCATAAGCTTTCCTACCAAATGGATAATGTCTTTGAAGTTGAGCTAATCCCTGCCAAATTTATCGACACCTAGCTATGATTTTTGCTCAAACTGAACCTTCTAGAACTCAGGAGGCCTATACCTAATGCTCGATGATCTCATGAACTCAATGGGATGCCCTTATTCATCGCATAACTATTGATACAAATTCAATGTGCCTTTTGAAAACACCCCTATGATGTG
The DNA here is from genome assembly GCA_037957365.1 of Torreya grandis. Taxonomy (NCBI): domain Eukaryota; kingdom Viridiplantae; phylum Streptophyta; class Pinopsida; order Cupressales; family Taxaceae; genus Torreya; species Torreya grandis. Next base: position 5,104,662 of record JARHVA010000004.1, on the reverse strand, counting down.
TCTATGTGTGCAATGATTGATAACAATCATTACCACAATATCTTTTGCATTTTTGTGTTACTTCTTGGGCTTGATTTGCTAGTATTTCTCCCTCAGTTTGAATGAGCCTTTTGATGATTTATTCATGCCTATATGTGCGCCTAGATCTCTATATACCTCCCCCATTTGTTGAGGTTACAACTTCCTCAACATGTGCACCCTACCTCTCTATGATATACAATTGAAGGTGGCAGTTGGCGTATAATTGGTCATGGGTGTGCTCTTGAGGGGATGCTAGTTTATTATCCAAACTCAAGTAGAATTTATTTAGCTCATCCCAAAAAGAGTCTTCCTCTTGTGCTTGCAATTGTGCCCATGGGATAACCTTGAGGTGATCATGATTATTCTCTTTAAGAATGCACTCCTTTTTAAGGTTTGATTATTTTTTGAGGTCCTCTTCCAAAGCATCAAATGGTAGCCCATTTTCCAAAGAGAAGTCTGGCCCAAGATTTTGTATGCATTCTAGAGCATTATAGATTGACCCTTCTTCATTCAGATCCTCCCCTTCTACTGACACTTTGTTCATTCACTCACCAACTTGTTACTCTATCTAATTATATCTATATTTTACTCATAGATGGGTTGATCTTTATGGTGTAGTATTCTAGAAGGGACTACCAATGATTATATCCTTTTCTTTACTTGAGGTACCCTCCTCTTCTTTTGAGCAGACTTTCTCTGTGCTTCACACAATTGGTCTTTCTTTGAATAGGGATATGGTGGGAGGGTAGAAGGTTTTGATTGGCTCAGAAGGAGGTTTCATAAGTTTGGGCATTGTGAAGTCAGGGTGTGTGGCTCAAGAAGGCTTCCATAATGGCACTTATGGTTTTTAAGGAGGAATGAGAGTAGTTTCTTTCAAGGAATGGGGGGATATGTAACTTAGATCCTTGAAATTTGAGTATTTACTTGAAAGTGTAGAGGATTTATCTTTCCTGAAGCTAGAAACCTTAAGCCCAAAAGTTTCTTGCTTCACAATATGGGTTACGAGCATAGGGGAAGCTTGATTGAAGCTAGGAAAGGAAGGAGTGGAGGCAATTGGCTGTAATTCAACTCTCTACATCTGTGCAAGTAACTAATGCATATGGTCTTATTTAACTATGGTATACTTAGCCAATCCTTCCTATTCATATCTACACTACTCCATCATCTCCTATTATTAAGTGTAAGCTTGATGCACAAATTCTTCATACTGACTACTATAAACTTGCTATCTTTCAATCTCCCTCAACTATCTCTAGAAATTCAAACATATATCATTGATGCTCTTTTGGGGTTGATTAAGAGGGTTTTAATGTGGATTGGGAGCAAAGTACCCTTCTTGGGGCTGGTTGTAGGTGCTAGCAGGCTACCAAGAAGGCTGAACTGGGGTGGGAAGGGGATAAATGTTATGATAAGGGTAATACCCTACTAGTCTAGGCCAAACCAGCAAGAAACTATGGTCATTATCATGAGCTTGATATGAGGAATGGCAAGGCATGATAATAGCATTTTCATGGAATAGGGGATGAAAAGACATATCTTTAAGCACTCAAACTACTTAAACTAATAGATTGGACATTCAGAGTCATCAGGTGCTCTAACAAGTGTCTTCAACACTTGTTAGCTAAGGGTAGCATTGATTACTTAGCTTTTTATTTGAAACTATTGCACTAGGCATGTTATAAACTATTATCATTCAAAATGTGCACTTATGGATGGTTTGTTGTGTAGGAATTGTTTGCGGTAGGGCATAGAGTGTGAATACCTTGTGCAAAACACATAAGTGTTTGGCGCTAGGAACAAAAGTGTTATCGCTCATATGTGCATGTAGATCATCAATTATCTCATCTCAATGATGGGAATGCCCCCAAGGCATAGGACCCTTGTGCTCCTTAGGATGAACCTCTATAGTAGGCTAGATTCTTTCTATTCTAAGTGTACCTAGTTTAAGACCAACGCACAGACCTAAAGATCAAAAAGGTAAATTGATCTCTAATCTAAACATAATATTTTGAGGGAAAAGAGAGGGAGAAGGCAAGAGAATGTTGAAAATAAAAGGCAATACATTGAGAATAGAGTGACCGATCCTATTATCATGAACACACTATAAATATTTAGGAACAAGACATTATCACACAGACTCCACCAAGGACACTATAAATGCATAATTATTTTGTATAGAGACACAAGAACATAGTGCAACACTGAGAGGGATGATGAATGATCTATAGACAATGTCTACATAGACCCAAATGCACACAGGATATGACCTACAAGTGAGTTTCAAGTTTCACATAGAGGTTTTGGGCATGGACAATAATGAGAGGGGTGAACATTACCCATGGAAAAAGGTCAACAAACACTAATAACACATAGGTTGTAAGAAGAACAGAGGGAGGTGAACTTAATTCTCATTAACATGCAAGGTTCAACCAACATAAGTGCTCTTGGTGGGAAAATTTTGATAGCGTGAGGTTGCCAAAAATGTGTCACTTCTTACAATAAAGACAAGGATTTTATACGAAAACAATCCTTTTAAAATCAATAAAACACTTGGGGTGGTGGATACAGTTTTTAATTTTATTATGGCACTACACCCATTCTTTGTGAATTTTACTTGGTGATGCAGATCTAAGAGTTGGTGGTAGGATTGTTTCTAGATCCACATGTGTTTTTGAGAGTGGAAGATTCTTAGAAAGGTTATTAGAGGGGTGACATGTACTCATATTCCAATGTTTGATAGCCACTTATACATTTACTTACTCTAATAAGGCATTGAACACTGCTCAACTACTTTTCTAACTACCTCTTTATACCTTACTTTCACCTATCAATCACTATGTAGGTCTCCCTTGAACTACCATGTCATTATTGTGCATTTAAAGAGGATCATTACCTTGTGCCTTTTGGTGACATCTATGCACTGAGGGTTGTTTAGTTAGACCATGTAGTGAGACACAAGTAGGTGAAGGGTACATATATATAAGTCCTATATGAGTGTGCATGGAATTTTACCCTTTTTTTTCCAAGTCCCCCTTAAATAGTCTTCTCAAGTCTTTGCTTTATACCTAGGGTCCACGTTAGTCTGCGAAGTAGCATGTGCACAACATAGATCGTAGTTTGTGATTTATGAGAGTGTAGTAGCATAAATATGCAATTTGGTGTGAGAATTCATTGTGAAAGCATAGGGAGCCTTTTGAATAAGAATGCACATGAAGAAGAGAGATCCTAGGCACACTTCTCATGATTTGGAACTTCTTCCTTTGCATCTCTTCCTACACTATCTGAAGATTGGGGCTTTATTTACTTGAACCTATGCATCATTTTAACTTGTGCAATGAAGGATATCTTTACATGGCACACATCAAGAACTCCTTATGAATACAAGTCGACACTTATTCAATGCACAAATATGTGTTAACTACCTTAGGCATGGGCACGGATGGGAGGGATATATGCATGGATTGATTTAAAGGACTTGACACTTTACAAGTGCACAAACCTTCTATAATATCCTTATGATCTCTATGTAAACTGGTAGTGTCTCATGAATAATACCAACATGAATAGTGTTCTTCTTCACCATATCATTCTCTTCTAGTTGAAAACAACTTAGCTCTTATGAATTGTCCTTATTTTACCCTTTCCATTTATTCTAAAAAAATAGAAAATGAACACCACTCTTTTTTTGGGTGATGCAAAATTACTTGAACCCTTGGATGCTCCTACATTAGACATACAAGGTATTATAATGTGATCTTTCAATCACATAGATGGGTTAAGTGGTAGAACCACTCTTTTGGTCATGGATTTTGATGACCATGCCATCCCCTTCCAACACACCAAGTACTCCAAGAGGTTATTTTTCTTCCTTCTCCACTTCCAACATCTACATACTGGCTTTCTTAAAACCATCCTCCTCTACCAAAAGCTTATCCATATTCCAATGGATTTATATGTGGGATCTAACCCACCATAAACTATCCTCCCCCAAGATTTTTTATCATGAATCTTCTCTTCCCATGTGAGCTATATCCCACCAAATTCTGTCCACCTCCACCTAAATCCCTCTTATCTTTCTTCACACTATGTCTAACCACCTGCTGGATCTTTCACTACATCATAAACCACCACCACTTTCAAATTATCCCTTATGGATACAACGTCATCATCCATTACTTCATCATGCTCCAAAGTCTCCTCATGCACACTAGCTTTCACAAAAAATTCATCCAATATTTATTCCAAATAAACTTGTAACTCTTCTTCAATGCTCTTTTCTTTCACATGCACCTCTTCTTGGATGCCTTCCTCCTCCATTTGCGATTATTCATGGATGTAATATTCACTCTCATGTAACAATACATGGATTAAATATTATTCTATCTTTTCTCCATCATCCTTTATTAGGATGCCTCCATCTTCTTCTTCAATAATAATCACTTCCATATCCTCTTGCATGAGGATTTATTCTTTTACTAGCTTCTCAATAGCTTCTCCATCTTTATTGTCTTCAAAGATAACCATCTTATTTTAATTAACTTTATTTTAATCATGTAATTCTGCATGGTTTCATTCTTCACTCTTCCATGTGGATACTTCTCTCTTTAATGAAGCCACTTTTTCTCTTAAGGAGTTTATTATCTCCCACACCATGTCTTCTTCTCCATTTTCACATTCTTCAAATCTTTCCAGTAACAAATACAATAGTTTGTCCCAACTCTTTAATTTAATCTCCCATTATTTCAGTTGTGCTCTACCACTCTTCTTTTCCATCTTCATACTTTCAAAACAAAAACACAATACTTTTTCTCACATCTTCTACCCAAAGAATCAGAACTTACTCTGATAGTAGTTGATGTGGATTCCAACCACATGATGGATTCAACAATCCATAACTCTCACATAACACACAATCCTCTCACAAAATAATCTCATATTCTCATTAATCTCTCATAAAAATCACATATATTCAACAAGCTATCTCACATTACAAATACTTAGCGTCAACATTCCAAGGAGGCTCTATAGAGCTTCATCCAAGTTCAAACTCTCTACCCAACTAGCCTAACTAATATGCAAATGAATACATGAATTTATAGATTTTACAAGGAATAATGAGAGAGAACCCAAAAGGGAGGCACACAAAGTCATCCCCTTCCACTTAGATGCATGTAAAGACAAAAGACTAAGAGTATTCCCCAAGAAAATGTGCCAACCTTCACATGGAAGGAACTATTCATCAATAGTAGATTTTGTCTCCACCATGTGCCAGTGATGAAGTCTTCCATGTGCTCCACTTTATCTGGGCTCCATAAGCATGTGAAAGGCATATGTAATAGTGTTCTTGGTCTCCTCCATGTGCATGAATTTAGATAAGGTCCCTCCTTGCCTGTGCAAAGCAAATGATGTCCTACACTTGCATTTGTAAAGCAAAATGTGTCCTCTACTTGTAATTTTGACCCACATGGATGATGGAAGTTAAGGACAAGTATTTCAAATGTGTTTTAGTGCAATGTGGTTCCCCATGCCACCTATCCATCGTAAATAGTGTTGTGGACACCTCATCAGGATTAATAGTGTCTACCACCTCAGTAGTGAATAGTACCTCAAGAATAATGCCAACATGAATATTGTTATTTCTCACCACATCACCAAAGAATTTTTCAAACCTCCATTAGAATAAATTTCAATTAAAAATAGTTCCCCTAAATAATCCCTAAAAAATTAATTATGACATGAAAACAATGGAAATCACTATAAGTATGACATCATCTTCTCGGATGACATCACTTTAAATAAAAATACATTAATTATTATTTATTATATAAAAATTACTAAATATTTTAAATTAACTCACTTTGATTAAGGTGAACCTACTTGTTTTATCCTCTATTTTCTTGTTTAATAAAAAATGTAAATATTTTTTGTTTTTTCACTTAAAATAGAAGGTAAGGAAAAGTTTTGGACAATGAACTTACATGTAGTAAAAATCATCAAAGATACCTATGATCTAATAAGAATGCTCCTCAAACATTATACTAGAATTTGAAAAATTATTACTATTTTGTATAATGTTAATTATGACATTTTTTAATAAAATAATAGATGATGGAAATCAAATTATATGTGATTTATATTTATATACTCAACTCAGCTAGAGGAAATTTTTGTCTTGTTCAGCAAGTAGAGGCAGATTCATCATGCCTTCTGATCTATTCTATCTATGTGATTTTTGAATTGGGGATAAGTTAATCTAATTCTTTAATGCAATGTAAATATAACACATCCAATTTTCGTATCAAGATATCTTTGTAGAAATAATTTAATATGATGTTTTATGATGTATGTATAGATATTAAAATAATAAGAATCAATGTTAAGTTTTTCTTTATCATACCTCCATGCATAATAAGCCCATGTGATTATATGAACATTAAATGCATTTAATTTGATTGCAATGCACTTTAAATAAACCCATTTTATATTTATACTACTTTGATGGATTTTCATGAGATGGAATTATCTCCTTCCAATCTGTAGTAGTTTTGCAGGTTTTCTTCCATTTGAAGGCACGACTCTCAGAATTAGAGGATGCAACTAATGCTTCATTTCACTCTCAGTGGAGGTGTCAATGAGACGTCTTATTTTTACAAATGCTTTCACAAGGTTGATGGTAGAAACGGTTCCAGATGTCTTTATCCATAAGCACATTCCTCACCTCAATATCAGAAATATTATACCATAATTATTTAATATGTCTATAAAAGGATTTTTTTTTTATGCCTTTATAATTTTGTATGATCTTTTTGATAGGGTATATTTCTCTATTACATCTCATAGATATTTGAAATCTTTAGCCTTCTTGCCATGCAAATATTATGATTAGTGCCTAATAGCATCCTCTCTTGGGGTAACCATAACAAACTTTGTTCCTCTTTTCTTGCTTCACATCGAATGCATTCAAGAGGGAATGAAAAGTCTATGAAAGGACTTTAATTTTTAATAGGGTATATTGATCTGTTAGGGATCACAATTTTTTTATCAGTACCACATTAGTGTCCTCTGTTAGGGAAGCCACAACAAACTCTATTCCTCTATTGGGGCATCCTGTTGAAATTTTTTCTCCTTTAGAACTGGTAGGAGCAGCACCTATCATTGTATTTATTTCCTTCTCGGAATTAGAGTCCTCTCTAGGTAACTCTATTTAGATAGACTTGACAATAGCTTTAGATAGTTTTTGATGTACAACTTTTTAGGATTGTAAATTCCTGTCACTATTTTCAAATTATCATAATCAGTCACTTCAAGATGTTGCATTATTCTTGGCATTATTATGCTCTACAAATCCCCACATTTTATAATGTTAAAACATGAAATATTTTTTGATCAAGTTAGAAATGGTAGCTCTTTAAGCTTCGGGTATTTATATATCCATAACCTCACTCTTTTCAAATTTTTACAAATCTGTCAATGTAAAACCCTTGACCTTATAACACCCTTCAATTGTAACCATATTGAGTGAACATAAAGAGGAAAGACATGGAAATAAATCAATCTCATTATGGTTACAAATGATTAATATCACAAGCCCATAAAGTTTAAACAGCCCAGCTACTCTTCTCAAACTCTTACAATCATTTAGTTCAATACATTTCAGCTTCCTACAATGATCAATTATTATACTCTCTAGAAGTTCATACCCACTAGACACAACTCAAGATCCCAACAATAACTCATTAAATTATACAAGATTCTCAATATGGGATATTCCTGGCACATTCTTTAATTTTTAACAATTTTCAATTCTAATCGATTCCAGGCAGCACAGACGAACAAAACTTAACTCTAAAAGCTCCTGAAAATCCCTAATTTTCAATTCCATAAGGTTTTTAAGGGGTATTTCTAATACATTCTTCAATTTTATATAACTTTCACATTTAATCGTTTCCAGACAACTCAGATGAACAAAATTTAACTCCTCAAGCTTCAGACAAGCACTAATGTCCAATTCTACAAACTTATCAACATGGGATATTCCTGACACACTTTTCAGATTTGAATAATTCAAGATTTAATTTTTTTAAGATGGCTATGAGGGGAAAAAAATAATTCCTTGAGGTCAAAACATTTTATAATGTTAAATAATTCGATATTTTAAAGATTAGATCCTAACAATCTTTTCAAAATTTGACAATTGATAACTTGAACTGTAAGATAATTCAATGTCTTTGATATGCTCTAGGAATCTGGGAACTCTTCCAAAGAGAGCGAACCAATTTTCATCTCTTTCAACTTGGAGGGTGCTTGAAGTTCAATAATAATTTGTTTTTAACGTCCATGATAAACAATAGTTAGCAAATTATCATAAATTTTAGTGGAAAAAAAAATACTTGTGCATTGTTGAGTTGTGGAGCTAAAAGCTTCACCAATATGCTAATGTGGAGGTTGCTGGGTTACACAGTAACCGACATCAGTCAGAACCAACCAACATCGGTTAGGGGTCGATCGACATCGGTTATCTCTAGCTACACAGGAACTGGCATCGGTTAGGTGTCGGCCGGCATCGGTCATCTTTAGACCGACATCGGTCATCTGTGCGTTTTTAGAATTGTTCTAATTTTAGGAGAACAGTTAGTTTGCATGTAAAGACTAAAATTAGTCTTGGGTCCACTTTTCTAATTGTTGTTTGTTTTGGGTTCTATTTAAGAGACCCATGGGGCTGTATTGTAATTAAGGGAATAACAACTCAGTTATTGAGTTGATTGTAATTGATTGAGAGAGAGAGAGAACTCTTGAGGGAGAATTACTGTACATTCAAGAGGTGTGAGGAGAAAGAGATTTCTTCATTGTATTTCTTTCTGAAAGAGTTTAATAAATATTGGTTGTTTCTTGTATCTCCTCTTATATGTTGTTTCTGATTTCTAGTTACTTATTTTTTTTGGTTTAATTCTGTGTTTAGTTGCTTATACAAAAGTAATCAATTGTATTGTAAGATCTTAACAATTGGTATCAGAGCGTGTTAGTGTTTGTTGATTACAGAATTCACTCACAGGGGTTTCTGATTGAGTGGGAGCAAAGCAATGGCAGAAAAAAGTAAACTAAAAATGGAGAAATTCAATGGAAAGAATTATCAATTATGGAGGATGCAGATTGAAGATTATCTCTATCAGAAAGATCTATATTTACCGTTGGGTGGGGTTTCAAGTAAGCCAATAGATATGCAAGATGAAGAATGAGATGTTCTTGATAGAAAGGCTCTAGGATATATAAGATTGAGCCTGGCATCTTCTGTGATTTCTAACTTATCACAGGCAAAGACAATGGTAGAGTTAATTGATACTTTGACATATTTATATGAAAAACCCTCAGCTTCAAATAAGGTATATCTTATGAAGCAATTATTTAATTTGAAAATGCAGGAAGGTGGATTTGTATATAGTCATCTTAATGATTTTCATAAAATTGTAAATCAGTTAAATTTAGTCAAAAAAATTTTTGATGATGAAATTAAGGCTCTCTTAATCTTATGCTCTTTACCTAAAAGCTGGCACAGCTTGGTAATGACAGTTAGTAATATTGCATCTGCTTCAAATATCTTGAAAGTTGATGATGTTGTTAGTGTAAATCTTGAATGAATAAATTCACAGGAAAAGCACATGGGAAACATCAAGTAATACTTTAAGTATTGAAAGCAGGGGAAGGCAAAGAGATAAGGGCAAACAAGGGAAATCAAGGTCAAAGATGGGAAGTAGATCCAAATCCAAAAATGGAAGAATAACATGCTGGAATTGTGAAAAGAAAGGGCATGCAAAGAGAGACTATTGGTTGAAGGATAACAAAGAAAATCAGCATGAAGGTAATAAAGAAGCAAATGTTGCAGGTATTGTTGCACACGATGCTCTTATATTTTCTTTAGATAATAAAGTAGAATCATGGGTTTTAGATTTTGGTGCCTCTTTCCATTCAAACCCAAATAGAGAATGTTTCAATGATTATTTCCATGGAGACTTTGGAAAAGTTTATTTAGGGGATGATGAGCCTTGTAAAATTGTTGGCAAAGGAAAAGTGTAGCTGAAATTGCAGAATGGCAACACATTGGTGTTGAAGGATGTCATGCATGTACCCATCCTGAAGAGGAATCTAATTTCTGTAGAAAATTTGGGTGATGAGGGTTGTACAGTAACTCTCACAGTTGAATCTTGGAAAGTTTCCAAGGGTGCACTTGTATTAGCCAGAGGTAAGAGAGTAGGTACACTTTATCTATCTACTTGTATTACTGATTATTCTCCTTCTATTTTATCTACTTCAAATGTAGATGCAAAGTTGTGGCACTATAGGCTTGGTCACATGAGTGAGAAGGGAATGAATGTTCTTAAGTCAAAAGGTAAGCTTTCAGATTTGAAAAACATAGATCTAAATTTCTGTGAGCATTGTATTTTTGGGAAACAGAAGAAAGTGAGGTTTCTCAAAACTGGGTCAACAAAGAAGAAGCACACGTTGGAGCTTGTTCACACAGATGTGTGGGGACCAGCTCAAGTAGCTTCCATTGGAGGATCACAGTATTATGTTTCTTTCATTGATGATGCTACAAGAAAGGTATGGGTTTATTGCATAAAGAGAAAATCTGATGTTTTTGACACATTTAAGAAATGGAAAGCTTTGGTTGAGAATGAAACAAGTTTGAGATTGAAGTGTCTTAGATCTGACAATGGTGGTGAGTACTGTAGCAATAAATTCAACAGTTACTATTCTATAAGTGGAATACGCAGGGAAAGGATGGTTTCAAGGACACCTCAACAAAATAGAGTTGCTGAAAGGATGAATAGAACAATAATGGAGCGTGCACAGAGTATGAGGTTGCATGCTGGTTTGCCCTTACAATTTTGGGCAAAAGCTGTAGATATTGCAGTTTACTTGATTAACAGAGGACCTTCTACTGCACTGGATGGTGGAATTCTAGAAGAGGCATGGACAGGTAAAAAATTAGATCTTTCATTTCTCAGAGTTTTTGGTTCTAAAGCTTTTGTGCACATTGATAAAGAAAATAGAAAGAAGCTGGATGCTAAATCTATGCGGTGCACTTTCATTGGTTATGGTTTTGGAGATTTCAGATTCTGATTATGGAATTTAGAAACTAACAAAATTAATAGAAGCCGTGATGTAGTTTTCAATGAGAAGGTGATGTATAGTGATCAGCTCAAGAGGCTAAATAATTCTGAGCAGGGCAATCTTGATTTGAAAGAGGTTATGATCCAAAATGAGCTCACGGGTAAAAATCATTACTCACAAGAAAACACAAAAATTGACATCGGTCAGGCAGAGACCGACGTCGGTCAAGAAAGAGTCGACGTCGGTCATGTGGGAACCGACATCGGTCAGGTGAAATTGACATCGGTCAGGGACAGACTGACATCGATCAGAGATGACCGGGATCGGTCACTGTCAAAAAATTTGGGCAGACAACAAGCTGTCAATGAGTCTCAAAAGTCCATAAAGAGGTCTGAAAGGGTAAGTAAAAATCTAATTCGTTATTCCCCTTCTTTATACTACATGTTGCTCACTGATGGTGGAGAACTAGAAATTTTTGATGAGGCAATGCAGGTAGAATCCAAGATATAGTGGGAGCATGGCATGAATGAGGAAATTAATTCCTTGGAAGAGAACCATACGTGGGATTTGGTTGAGTTCCCAACCGAAAAGAAAACACTGAAAAACAAATGGGTTTACAGGTTAAAGGAAGGAGAGAATGGACAAATGAGACATAAGGCTAGGTTAGTAGTAAAGGGATTTGCACAGAAACCAGGAATTGACTTTGGTAAAATTTTTTCTCCTGTAGTAAAGATGACTTCTATTCAGACTGTATTGTCTTTAGTTGCTATTGAGGATTTGCATCTTGAGCAGCTTGATGTTAAGACAACATTTCTTCATGGAGATTTAGATGAAGAGATATATATGGATCAACTGAAAGGTTTTGAGGTCAAAGGAAAGGAGAAACTTGTGTGCAGGTTGAAAAAAAACTTATATGGTCTTAAGCAAGCTCCAAGACAATGGTATTTGAGGTTTGACAGGTTTATGACAAAGCATGGCTTTAGTAAATGTCAATCTGACCATTGTGTTTATTGTACCAGATTGGATAATGGTAGCTATATTACCCTGTTACTGTATGTAGATGATATGCTTGTTGCAGGTTCACACATGTAGGAAATTACTGAGCTTAAGGTAAAATTAGCTCAGACATTTGCCATGAAGGATTTAGGAGTAGCAAAGAAAATCCTTGGCATGAGTATTAAGAGAGATAAAAAAAATCACAGTTTGATTTTGTCTTAAAAGGATTATGTGAATAAGGTGTTGGAGAGGTTCAATTTGCAAGATGCAAAATCGATAAGCACACCTATGGCTGGACACTTCAAGTTGAGAAAATAACAGTGTCTTAAATCGCATGATGAGGTTGAGTACATGACTAGATTTCCATATGCTTCAGCAGTTGGGAGCTTGATGTATGCAATGGTATGTACTAGACTTGATATTTCCCAAGCAGTGGGAGTTGTCAGCAAGTTTATGGCCAATTCATGAAAGGAGCACTGGAAAGCAGTTTAGTGGATTCTCAGATATCTGAGAGGGACCGGCAGTAGGCATTTATGCTATGGAGGGTCAAACACTTCTCTACATGGGTATGTAGATTCGGATATGGTAGGTGACTTGGATGGCAGGAGAAGCACCACATGATATGTGTTTACTATTGGTGGAATGACGGTTAGCTGGATTTCAAAGTTGCAGAAGGTTGTTGCCCTGTCTACTACAGAGGCAGAATACATTGCAGTCATAGAGGCTAGCAAGGAAATGATTTGGATGACTCGGTTCATGGAAGAGTTGAGAAAGGAGCAAGAAAGTTACAGATTGTACAGTGATAGTCAAAGTGCAATTCATTTGGCAAAGAATTCAGCCTTTCATTCAAGAACCAAACATATACAGCTTAGGTACCACTTCATTAGATAGGTATTGGAGGAGGGACAGTTGAAGCTGAAAAAGATCCATATGGATAAGAACCCTGCTAATATGTTAACAAAGCCGATAACAAAGGAGAAGTTGAATCTTCATTCAACTTTTGTTGGTCTTCAAGATTGAACTTGAAGAGGGAGAAATAAGCCAAAAATATGTTAGAGGATGTTGCACAGGTACAGGTGCAGCTGTTTATCTCTAAGTGGGAGATTGTTGAGTTGTGGAGCTAAAAGCTTCACCAATATGCTAATGTGGAGGTTGCTGGGTTACACAGTAATTGACATCAGTCAGAACCAACCGACATCGGTTAGGGGTCGATCGACATCGATTATCTCTAGCTACACAGTAACCGGCATCGGTTAGGGGTCGGCCGACATCGGTCATCTTTAGATTGACATCGGTCATCTGTGCATTTTTTAGAACTGTTCTAATTTTAGGAGATCAGTTAGTTTGCATGTAAAGACTAAAATTAGTCTTATGTCCGCTTTTCTAATTATTGTTTGTTTTGGGTTCTATTTAAGAGACCCATGGGGCTGTATTGTAATTAAGGGAATAACAACTCAGTTATTGAGTTGATTGTAATTGATTGAGAGAGAGAGAACTCTTGAGAGAGAATTACTGTACATCCAAGAGGTGTGAGGAGAAAGAGATTTCTTCATTGTATTTCCTTCTGGAAGAGTTTAATAGAGATTGGTTGTTTCTTGTATCTCCTCTTATTTGTTGTTTTTGATTTCTAGTTACTTATTTCTTTTGGTTTAATTCCGTGTTTAGTTGCTTATACAAAAGTAATCAATTGTACTCTAAGATCCTAACATACATCTCTCTGCCACAATATTTTTAAACTTCTGCCAATGACTCTCAAGCACTATAAATTTTGAAGTGGAATCCATGATGGAATGCTTCAGTGCGATATACTACCATATATCAGGCACTCAATTCGAAGCCATAGAAAATAAATTGACATCTTAGCACTATTATCTGATCCCCCCATAAATATGTAATTCAACAATTCATGGAGTTGTCAAGAATTGAATGGAAACACCTGCCTCTAGTTTGGGTGAGGATGTTTTGGAATCCCTTTAATTCTTGCATATATAAAAGCATCTTAGACTTGTTCTAGTTTAGGATTTTAAGATTTTGAATATCACTATACGAAGCAAATAGATCTTGAGGAGGAACAAGCTTATCAAAGGCTTAAGAGCCATTTATTTAATTCAATAACTTTGTAAAGAAAAAATTCACATTCACATTATGAATTAAGTGAATTTGGTTAGACTCATTTTTTTAATATACCAAATTTTGGAGAAATATGGAAGGTTATAACTCCAGGGTTACTCAAATTAACATCCAAATGACTTCTTTAAAGCAATCAAGTCTGACTAAGTCATCTTCTAAAGTTGGGTATTCAGCTAATGATTTGGAGTAGGAACATGTGGGAATTGGGAAAGGCAAATTGTATGACCCCAAATAAGGAGTTATATATCATATGAAAGACGAAAATAAAAAACCAATTGGAGGCAAGCAATGGTCAGCAGAAATTGTATTCTACACAAGGTGCTCAAATTCAGAAAAAAATATTGGATTGAAGGAGATGATGAAGATATGGGAAACACATGCAAGAAATTTTACTCTGTTGGCACAACTCTGCAAATAAATGAAAAGAATAATATGATAGATCATTCTTAGCTGTGGAATAAGGGGAAGGGCATTTTAGAGGAAAACAAGGGAGTTTTTGGGGATATTAAGAGGAGTTTGTCCCAAATGAAGGATAAAATTATGGATAAATTAGCTGCAATCCCTGTTCCTACTGATGATATAGATAATGCACATCTGCCATTGGAATCCATTATCAAGGATTTGACTCATGCTGCTCAAGGATTGACCAAGGATGTTGCACAAAAAATTAAAGTTCACCTTACAAAAATTGTGTACAAAATTGACGAATGATTATCTCATCTCCTAAGTCAAAGCAACATGCATTGACAGGAGATTAAATTACAATGTATGGGCCCGTTCACCATTGTTCCCAATTTTTAACAAATTATATGCCATGTCTATTCCCATACTAATAATCTAGAAAAAAAACTCAAACTTCCAGTCCTCTAGGATAAATGTCTGTCTGCAATGGATTACATCCATTCTACTAGCATGTGCACTACATATTTATTTATTTATGGGTTCCTTTATAAATATAAAAACAATGAAATATGTCATATAAGCCCCAAACATTAACTAAACCATTTTTTCTCGCAATTAAAGCATCACTTTTTTTATATGGCAATGCAGGAATATAACTTGTTTTTAGCAAGTGGTTGTAATACCTTGCAAGTTAATAATAAGTTAATAATCTAAATTTCTGTATAGTAAGAGTGGTGTAATTTGGGAGTATAAAATATATTTTAAACAGTGGCCGAGCATATTTGATCCCAAGATGACACATTCTTATTGTTATTTTTTTCAAATTCAATGATTGTTTCTAGCATTTTAAATTGGAAGAATTAAATATTGCTCTCTTTTGAAATAAATTAAGTTATTTCTAAGTTTTGGAGGAAGAAAATTTATGGTGTAAAAACAATTATGGCCATCTCCATTCATTTAGTGCTATGCACACGAGGTGAGATTACATCAATGGAACATTTTTTTAATATGGATATCAATTTATGGAATCTCCATTCTTCCAAGTTTATGAACGTAAGGTGCTTGTTATCAATAGAAAATATTTTTAAAAGATATTAGATTAATTATGATTAAAAAGCATTCATTAATGCCTTAAGAAATTAAATCTCATTAGTTTATGGTTCATGCATTACTATGTATTACGTAAAAAAGGCATATATTTATTTTGTGTTTTTCTTGGTATTTTTATGTCAAATATATAAATTTGATTTACATCAAAAATAAGTTATATATAAAATGTAGACTTCTATTGGGAAGTTTACTTTTAACCTAGATATTACAATAGTAAAATATAAAATCATTATTGCATGACTCTTACATGAGTAAAACTTAATATTTATTAATTTAAATGGTATAACAAATAAACTAAGCCAAATCAAATCACTTTCAAATAGTTATGAAATATTATAATATAATGCTTCCCTATTTCGAATTTGGTTTTTACTAACATAAAGATATAATAAGCATAGAGCTTTGTGGCAATCCACTTATTATATAAATCAATTATTTAGCACACACAAACATTAAAAAAAGTGTCAATTTTTTTAGACAAAAAGATATAAACAACACAAAGATATGTGCCAATCTATCTAGTTTATAAATCAACCATCCAACATACATAAACATTGATAAAAGTGTCGATTCATATACACATATGTCTAAAAAGTAGATTTAATTATTCACAAGAAGTAGTGAAAAAACGAAACATAAAAACTATAATTTTCTTTTTAATAATTGAAAAAAATAAAATTTAAAAAATAAAAACTATTTTACACCATATAATTGATCATTACTACTAAGTGACACTCTTGATCATTGTGAATATTTAATTAATCCATTAATTGATATCCATGTTGGTAATTATATTTCTCATGATGTAGACCAAATTTTTCTTTTATAATCATAAAATTTCTTGACATATGTAGCATCATAATTTTATATAGACTTTCATAAGTCAAATTGGTCCATTTAACCTCACATTTACTTCATGTTTCTCAATTTTATGGTTTAATATTTTTTTTCAATGTGAAACCATGAAATACCAAGTCCACCTCATGGTATCATTTATAAAAATTAATCTACATAAGTATTACACCTGGTCACTTCCATAGAAATCTATCCATGAAATACCATTAATAAAAATATTTCATTGCATCATTCACTCAAAGAAATAACATACGAGTTCATTATTTTTTCACACAAAATTCAAATTCAACTTATTTATATACCATGATAAATTTGATATTATGTAATATTTAAATAATTAATAAGACATTTTTATATTCCTTCATTGATATAATTAGTTGTAATTTTTTTAATAAATTTTTTATTTTTGTTTGTATTTTTTTTTTATCTATATAAGAATCAGTTATAATCTTAAGTTTTCGATTCTAATAAACATCTACTATAATCTAGACTCTTCTCTATAAAATCCAATCGGAGTGAGAGAGACTTTTGGCGATACAAGTTTATAATCATCGACCTTCGAACTAAAAACACTAAAAAAACATTACATAATTATAATTTTTAATTTTAATCTTTATTTAAAAAATAATTTTAATTTATATTTTTTATTAAAAAAAAAAAAAAATATATATAAAATTTATTAAAAAAAATAGAATTATAATTTTAAACTTTAGAGTAAAACATTTAACGAATTATAATTTCATTTTCATATATGTATAAAATTTTAATTTTTGAATAAAAATATATAACAAATTTTAATCCTTATTTGAAAAAAATAATTTTAATTTATATTTTTTATTAATTAAAAAATATGTATATATTTTTATTCTAATTTATAAATATGTATAACAGAAAATATGATTTAAATATTTTACAATCCTTTTTTTGATGAAATATATCTATATATTAATAGAATATATAATATACAAATAATTCACCAAAAAAACATGCGGTATAGAAGCACGCCTCAACATCAGACTAGGCCAAGCCTAAGAATAGGAAACAACAAAAGCAAAACAATACTAGGCCCCACTTAGGAACAAGTCATTAAAACATCATAAGAGTGAACATTAAGCTGCCAAAGCAAGGTCAGAAGGCAGAGGATCCATATCATTAGGACCTTAGCCCAAGCTTGGCAAGTCATTGTCATCTGGAATTGGGTCCCAACCAAAAGCCTGAGTAGTGTCCTTATCATCTTCTTGTGTCCGAGTATGAGAGATGGCTAGAGAGAGCTTGGGGAACTTGTCCAACACATCTGAACAACCTCCAAGTGGTACCCCCCAAGTATCTGGACATAGAGGAGGAGAATCCCAACCATCTTGCCTAATAGGGGAAAGAGGCAGGGGTTACCACCCTTGTTGCTACCTAGGGGGGGTCATGCATTGATCCTGGATGCTATTATGAGAGTGGTGTTGAGAACGGTTGCATTGGTGACCACCTTGAGGTAGAATGAAAATTCTATCTTCAAGTCTATGATTCTTGAGTGAAGATAGAGGAACCCATGCCATAGCACAAGGAACATCTCCCCAATGAGTGAGAAGGTCCTGTAGATGGCCAAGCTCAATGGCCATTTTATTTACTTGTACTTGTATCTATAAAAGAACATTAGAAATAATAAAGGACTTGCTCAAAGCAAAAAAATACAATCTGAAGAAGCATTATTAATTACTACATTATTTCTTTCTTTCCATAACCAAAATAGAATCTCTACTCTAAAATTATGCCAAACTTGGGTATATTTAAAAGGCAAGGTGGGTTTATCTCCAAGAATGATATGCTGCCAATGAAATAATTCAAGTTGGAAGGCTTGAAGAGGTAATGAATCCATCTCTTGACCCTTTGAGCTTAGGAGAAGTACCATAAAAGATGAGGGAGTGTTTCCATATGGCCACATAAAGGGCATGTGGGAAGGGAAATTCTTAAGTGCACAAGCCTTTTGCCTATGGGTAGGCCCTGATATAAGATACACCAAGCAAAATGAGCAAGCTTAGGCTCCAAGAAAGCCTCCCAGATAGTGTGAAAATGGAAACACCATGTACGAATAGAGGAATGCAAACCCCAATGAGAGTTAAACTTTTCCACCATAGGCATATGGGGACTAAGCCACCCATAACCAAGCTAGGGGGTGTGATTATGAAATAGAGTTTCAACATACCACTTCCAGTCCTTCCATGAAGGATGAACAGAGTGATTTATTTTTGTGAAGCATTGAAGGTGGAACGACATTAAGGATTTCTTGGTAGGATTATCGATTAGCATTGGCTAACTAAAATTTGGTTTTCACCTCTTCTCAGGATAGTCAAGAGTGAGTCTGCTTATAAAAAATATCTTGGACAATATGAATGCCTCTATAAAACAACTTGAGAGTATTGATCCAAGGAAACTTGACTAGAGGTGCTTCATTGAAATTGAAAAAAAGCAACCACCATAACGAGTGTGAGTTAATAGACAACCCATCTCAAAACCCTAAGCCATTCTATAGAAGCCATGGTTTGATCCTTTCCCATGCTTTTTATATAATTTTTTCCAAAAAGGACCCTAAAATTTGAATGGGAGATTTGATGATGAGCATATTGGAGAAGTTAAGCCCTTTCCAGGCTTTCTTGCCTTTAGGCAATCTTAAAGAGATACAGTGTCAAAAAACACCTTCCAAGCTTCCTTGTTGTCAATAACCCACACAATCCATTTGGCACATAAGGCAGTTGCTTGATGAGCCACATCAATGATCCCCATACCTCTAGCATCCCACGTGAGGCAATAGTAATCCCATGAAACCCTATGAAATCCATGGGCATGAGAATAATTGGCTCAAAAAACGTCCCTGAGAAGTTTTTCAAGTTTCTAGTAAGAAATCTTTAAAGGCACCCAACATGAAGAGTAGTAAACATGGGTGGTCACAAGCACTTTTGAGTAGATTTAGAATTTACCTATTAACGATAAGGGCTTAGTCACCCAATATTCCATCTTTTTAGTTAATCTATCAACAACATATTACCACAATAGGGGCAGAGAGGCATAAAAAACAAAAGGAATTCCAAGAAACTTGAAGATTTCATCATGTTGGATCCAAGCCCATCTATATTTGGCAGCCCACACTGACAGGGGGAGGTATGATTGCCTATAGCAATGATTTTTTTACCATTGGTTTCTTGAGCCAAAGGTAAGGTAGAAGGTGTTAAGACACTAAAAACATTGTGATCATATTCAATAAGAGTAAGGAAGGAATCATTCACAAAGTGGCCATTCAACAATTGCATATCTTCTTGAGGGTTTTCTTTATTTGGGGGGAGATAGATTCCCTTACCAAGGACCCTAGCTTGGGCATTGCTAAGAAGGTATCCAAAACCCTCAGTTGCAAGCACATACATGGTAGGTGCCAAAGGGCATCCTTGGTAAATAGATCAAAGCAAACCAAATTGCTCATAAGTGACTTCATTAATGGAGAGGATGATTGAGGCATCTGAAAAAATAATCTTGATAGTTTGAATGAAATTGGCCCCAAAGCCCAGGGCTTTAAGCATGGCTAGGATGAATGGCCACTCAATAAGGTCATAATATTTTTCAAAGTCAATTTTTATGAACATAGCCTATTTCTTAGACCTTCTAGCCTAGTCCATTCCTTGCCAAACCACAATGATATTGTCTAATATATATCTACTTCTGATGAATCTTGTTTGCTTAGGGTGAATGATGTGCATCAATAGATTACACAATCAAAGTAATAGAGCTTTGGCAATGATTTTGTAAGAAACATTTAGGAGGATGATTGTATGCCAATTATAGATCAATTTGAGATCCCCTTGCTTAGTTATGAATTTAATTTTTCCTTTATTTATATTCTTTCCTAGAGAATGTGTGCAAAAGGACTCTTGATAAACATGGCGTAAGCTAACACTCACAAGATCCCAAAGGGTTTTATAGAATTCAAAGGGGAAACCATCAATGCTAGGAGATTTTTCATTTGTCATATGAAGCATTACCTCATGCAGATCATCCACAATGAGGATACTATTGCAAGCCACCCACTGAAAGGGAGTGAGTTTACAAGGCACCACTGTGATGCACTGATAAAGGGCAATATCATGCTCTATAGAGGATGCTTGAGATCTAAACACTTATTGATAATGAAGGACAAAATCTTGAATAATCTATGGTGTCTCTGATAGTCTCCTTCTAGCATCAGAGATAGCCTGGATTTGTTGCTTCAAGTTTTTGGCTCGAAGCATTTGAAAGAGTTCTTTGGAAGCTTTGTCCCCTATCTTGAGCCAATAGATTTTGGCTTTGATTTGAGTTCCCTAGGCATTGTAATTATTTTCTATTTGGATATGATGCCATAAATAAGAGACTTTGACTTTCAAGATCTCATTGAAGGGATCTTTTTCTAATGCTAAAGCCACGCAACTAAGCTTTGAGGAAGTAGCAGATTAAGAGTGTCTTCAAATTTTAGTAAGTTAGTGGCCATAGATTCTCAGAAAGTAAGAGGTCCTTCTGATGTCATCATCCCACCAAAGAATCCAACTAGAATCTTGGGATGGACAGGGATCTAGATTCCAAAATCTATGAATGTGCACGATAGTGGGCCCATACTTGAGTAGGGAGGTGTTTAGAAATAATTGCATTTTATGGACCTTGGGTTTCATGAATTTTCATGTCACTCAAAATTAAATGACTGAGTCATCGAAAAGCCTAGAATCTAGCAATGCCTATACCAAAGGAGAAAAAGCGTTATCAAAGGAAAAATAAGGTTGGGTGGACATCATTGCTCTATCTAGGCACTTCAGAATCTAAGCGAGGCCCTCCCTAAGATTGCTCTAGGTATACCACACTCCATTTGTAGGACGATGGATTAAATTAGGGTCATAAAATCCCCATTTATTATACATATAAAACCATGCCTCCCTTTCGCCAACTGTTTAACGTATTGGTAGTGTAAATCCTAAAGGAGGCAAGACAATCATTTTTTCAATGTGAAATGTTTCCTAAATATTATATATTCATTAATACCTTCACATGGTCTTAAAAATCACTAATGGTTAGTGTAATGTATGTTACCATCCATGCTGATTTTAATGTCCATGTATCATTCTTATTTATCTCATACATGTGCAACACGATACTTATTTAGAAACATATGTAAGTCATTGCTCTTTGGATGCATGAGGTGGTTAAATTTATATGTTAGATTATATTTATTTAGTAATATAAAATATAATAATAAAATGCGAGTTAAAATAAAATTATGTAATTTTTAGAATCTTAAGATTGAGTTTGACTTTTGAAAGATAATTTTTTTTAAGAACTATCTAAAAAATATATAAATTATAGGAAACAAGTATTTGTTATGAGTCAATATATAAATATATGGTCCCACTTAGCTTATGTAGTTAAGTGATTCAGTTTTATTTGTATTTAAATAATTTGTGAAATACAAAATAAAATAATTTTTCTTAGGATTTTTTAGGAGGCCCATTTTACATCTAAAGTTCCCCTAACGTGAAAGCTAAGCAGCCCCATGGGAAAATTAAAGCCATACAAGTGGCTCAATCTCATTTCACCTCTCAGGCTGATATTGCCTTAGCCTTTTTGGAGCATTTCCAATAGGTTTTTCATGCCCAACCCTTTACAGTTGAGAGGTCTACTCTTTTTAGAATTGCCTCGAAGTGGTGCCTTGCAAGCTCAAGCCTGGAGATAAGTGGTTATGTGATACCTCACTCACCCTACACGAGCTTACAAAGGCTTTGAATCATATGAGCAATGATAAGGCCCCCAACCTCTATGGTTTCCCTTACAAGTTTTATAAAGCCACTTGGGAATTCACTGGCCCTGACTTATTGCATTTCTACAAAGAATCCTTATGGACTCTGTCTATCGGCCCTCTTATCAACCAAGTCAATATCAAATTTATCCTCAAATTTTGGGATCCTGAGTTTCTCAACAACTGGAGGTTGATAACCCTGCTAAATCTTTCTTAAAATATCCTCACCAAAGCCCTTTCCAACTGCATCCAACTTATCTTACCTGCCATAGTTAGACTAGAGAAAACATGTTTTATTAGAGGAAGGTATACGATTGATAATCTTATTACAGTTTGAAAGGGCATGTCTTGGGTTTTCTCCTCTCTTTAGAGAGTTATTTTTATTAAGATGGATTTTAAAAAAAATTATGACAATATTGAGTGGTACTTTATTCTTGCCATGCTCAAAGCTCTTGGATTTGGTCCCTATTTCATCAGAGCTATGCAGACCTTACTTCATGATGCCTCCACCTGAATCAATATCAATGGCTATCAGATCACGAGGATATAATTTTATTGCTATGTACATCAAGGATGTCCCCTTGATCTATCACTTTATGTTCTTTCTACTGAAGCATTGGGGTACTTTTGGTTTCTAAGGCCTCGTAGGGGCTTGCTCGATAAATTTTTATACCCAAAAACACCTCTCAACTTATCAATGATCACTTTATAGATGACACCTTTCTCATGCTTGAAGAGCAAGAGGCCACTTTCACTAAAACCATGCAGTGTCTTGACACCTTTTGTTTGAATTCAGGCTCAAACCTTCAATGGAAGAAAACCTAGTGTTTCTAACAAAGCATGATGCTAGTACCTAAGTGGCTTAAAAAAAAATTGGCAGTGGATCACTCGAGGAAAATAATTCAAGTTCTTGGGATTCCTTTTACATTTGACATCTCACGTTTTGAGCTTTGGCAGTATGTCCTCAATAATATTGAAAAAAAATTGACTACTAGATCACCAAGCCCCTCTCTCTGGTGGGCAAGTTTCAGATCTGCACCAAGATGTTGGTGGCCACTCATGTATACTACTCCTCTTATTGGGCCCCTTCCAAAGCCTCTTATGATAGTCTAGCCAAGATTCTTCATGATTTACTATAAGCCAAGTCTAACAAGGAGTAGTGTTTTCATCGGGTGGCCTATGATATTTGTTGCCTTCCTCATGACAAAGGTATCATGGGCATAAGTGATTCTTATCGACAAATTATGGCCTTGTGTGCTAAATGGGTTATTTAGGCCATTGAGGGAAATGAAGCTTGGAAAATCTTCCTCTGACATTACATCTCTTTTGGTTATCCTTATGGCAAAACTAGCTAGTAGAATATTGGCTTTCAGTCTCTTATTATCACTATTGTGTCGATCAAAATTACAGGTTCATTCATGGTCAAGAGTATTTGGAAAGCTTTTGAAGTAGTCAAACCCCACTTAAAGTGTGTAGGGGATGGTTTTCATATAGGTTTATCTTTAGATTATCATAGTTTATGTTGGTCTCCTATTCTCACTAGTTATTCTATTCCCCTAGCTAAAATGCCTAGCGTTAAAGTGTTGTGATTATTCTGTAAAATAATCTTTACTATTTGTGATTTAGTTAGTTCTAGAGATTGGATCCCTAGGCCAGATTTGAAACTCAAGTTTTAATTAAATAATGTTGACTTACCTTCCATCCTTCACATTCAAGAACTACTTCCTGATGTTATGCTCTATAAGCTTAGCCTTCAGCTTCCTTGGGCATGGCGGAAAGACTGGAGGTGAAACTATGATACACATTTTAAAGCATATTATCCAAGACTTCTGTATCAAGTGATGATTCTCTTCTTCCCATCTCTATACAATCTCGACATATGATGTGGCCTTCAATGCTCTCTTAGGACCCGACTTGCCCATCTATAACATGTGTGGCACCTAGGATTGGAGCCAAAATTAGCTCATTTTCTTTGGTGTTTAATTTACCAAGGGATCCCCCTCGGTGAGAGGCTTCTCTACCTCCGCATTCCCCAGCTCTTCTATTTGGATTGCAAGTGGCTTGAACATTTCAAACATTTATTCTAGTTTTGCCTAAATCTTAATTTGTTTGGCATTGGATCCATTCTCTATTCCAACCTTTTCATCCTAAACCCTTTTCTTGGATATAAGCACTTTTTGGGGATTATTCAAACTAGCCATCTTCTATTGCTTTTTGTGGTAGTTTTTTCATGCTATTGTCCTTTTTCAGCTTTGAAAAGCCATAAATAATGCTATATTTAATCATGAAGATTGTGATATTTCATTATCTTTTAATGATAAAGTTGTTGTTATCTCCTCGATGTACTTGTATATCCAGGCTCAAGTGGAGAAGATGGCACTAGACCTTTGCCACTAGTAGGACCTCTTCAACCACTGGGGAGTGCCCCATGCACTATGAACAAAGTTCCCCTAGATGTCCTGTTTTGTGGGCCCTTGCCACCTCCTCCCAAGAGGTACCAAAGTAGAAGTTGGTCTTGCAGCAGGGGCCACTTTTCACCTCACTCTCCTCTAGGGGGTGGTTGGAGTGATTTTAAAAAATTGGATGTTGGTCTTGCTCAGCAGTCTCTAACAAGTGTTGTTGTTCCTGCTTAGCATACTAATGGTTGGCTGATCAGTATACATGATGACCCCTTGGATGGTTAGACTGTTTTAGAGATCCCAGACGTGAAACTGCCTACTTGGTCTACACTTCCTAGGGTTGACCCTCCACCTCCACCCCTTGAAGTGGCGACATGTGCTTGATTTTCTCTCTGATTATTTATAGCTGTTTTTGTTGTGTTTAGTTTGATAATTTATCAATTTTTAAATTAGTATTTTTTCCTAGCATAAAATTTAGGTTGTGATATGTCCAACCATATTATTATGTAACTTTCTATATTATATTTTAATTTTTTAATATAATATGAAGTGTTCTAATAGTAAATTATTGTTAACTATTATAAATATGAAAAATAACCAACCTTCAACTTAGCATAATGGAAATGCTATAATTATGCTATGTGATATGCGCCCCTTGATTAAGAATGATGAGGAGTACTTTTCTAGATTTAAAATTTTTGGAGTTGGAACTATCGAGGAACATGTGTTAGCTTATAAGGCTTCCCTTATATATCTTAATGCAAAGCGTAAAGATGTTTCTTGTAGTTTTTTATCCTTAACTTTTGAAGACTTGTTTTATATTGGTATTCAAATTTAACCATTGGATCCATTTTTGTTGGGTTTAATTTGAAAATGCATTCATTTCTTAATATGGTGATTCCACTAAACAAGTATGTTGTAATTTTTGTCTTTAAAAAAATTTTGGCTCTAAAGAGGAAGAGTAGCAAACTTATTATAAATTTTGTTAGGATTACTATAATATTATAGTAAATTAGTTATAATATATTTAAATAAAATATGTTTAGGAGTTTTTAAGTTAATTATAGGAAATAATTTTAAATAATTAATTATCTAAACTTAATTAGTTAGGTTATTTTAAAATGGTTGTTGAATCATTCGTGTAGTTATAATTGATAAAGGGATAAATGCAAAATGACGAGGGTTTATTGAGAAAATGTATCATAGAAAATAAGATCATAACAAACTATGAATTGTATAAATATGTCTTCATATTTAAATAAAATAATTGATATGAATACAATATTTCCAACATTTAATATCATAAAAAGCCAATATCCTATGATAATTTATGAGAGTTGTAAGGAAATAATTTTGAATGTTAAAGTGTTTAAATTGTTGAAGAGTCCAATATCTTGATTCTAATTGTAGAGAGCCAATATATTAACTACAATTTTACATTATGCAGAAACATAGACATGGAAACAAAATGCAACACAAGTGGAGGAATTAGTGCTTAAACAAGAAAGTCTAACTTGAAAATCCAAAAAAAATTCAGCCTCAATTTTTGAGTAATGCGAAGGAAGAGATCTATCTTAGCATGAAGAAATAATAAAAAGCTGTGATCTATCTTGAAGCAATGCTCTGAGGAGGAAGAGTGATTGGGCGTGAAGGCATGACATAGAAAAAACAAGGTTGAGCGTGAATTGGGTGCAAATAATTAACTAAGAAAGAAATTTGAAGCATCCTAAGGCATCTCATGAGGATTATAGCACAATCATTTCAATCAAATATATCCAATTCTTTGTTGAAGTAACAAGTGGAAGAGAAACAATTTGTTTATGCATCAAAATAAAGTGTGAGAAATTTATTAAATTCTATAGGATTTTCATAGATATTTTAGGGGTTATATTTATTTAACAAGTTTTCAATACAGGTGTTGATTATGTTTAATTCTTAAGTTATGCATAAAAGAATAGGTGGAAGAAAAATAATTAAATTAGTATAGGATGTTTTTAATTAAAATCACTATAGATAAACATTCTTTTGTGATAGTGGTAATTATATTTGGGATAGTTTTATTTTATACATGTTAACGTAAGATAAGTGGGGTTCGAATATCTATATTTTTACTATGCCATTTAATTAATAATATGTTTCTTGATGTGGGTACCTTATTTGTTGGTGGGATATGAACTTAGATCTCTCTAATATGAATACATCTATTTTAACTATTACACCACAACTTAGGGAACAACTACATTCAGAATAGTTAATATATAGATTCTAAAATTTAAAATTCAAGATAGTGTGATATAAGAATTGGTTATAGATTTTACCTTTCAAATCCCCTTCAAAAAACTCTTTGAATTATTTGTATTGGAGCATGGATTCATAATTATGTCTTTGTCATGGGTGACATTTTCAACATTTTTATTGATGTATTATTGAGTTTAATATTGATATTACTATTCAAAAGGTACATTTATTTAAATTGTTGTTATGAGTGATTATAGTTTTCGTGATTGTATGATGTCACGATGTTTATTAAACAATTATTATTTTTATCTTTACATTTTATTATGCAATATTTATTGTTATTTATATCACCATTTAACAAATGTTGTTGATGTATTTTAGTTGTAAGTATGTGCAAGTACATGTAGATTATGGATCATGGGATGGGTGGCTATGAGTAGATTCAAGCTCTATAATATTATCTCGTTGAAAATTTTAGTCACTCACTTGGAGGACACCTACACTTGAGTTTAATATTTATTGCTTTTGATGTTTCATTGTTGCATGTTTCGTAATTGAATGATGTGTATCTTGTTTGTATTGTTTCATTGATATTTTTTGTGATAATTTGCCATTTGGATGTAATAGTTTGTATACACATAATATTTTCAAATTTTATCATTTACAAATTCTTTCTCTCTTGCAAGAACTTGTCGAGCCTTAACCTCTCTAAGTGCATGCCTTAAAGGGTGCACTAGGTAAGGGGTGGGCAAACCATTGATGCTTCACAAGATTGTTGTACCCTATACTGCCATTTGATATCTACACAATCTTCTCCTATGTACTTTTCTAAGCCTAATATCTTCTCTTGTACACTCCTCCAAACATTTATCACATTCATTAGCCCCTTCCTAAGCCTAAAACCATTTTTGATGGTTTACAAATTACATTGTTAACCCCATCGACCCTGTATTCAAATTGATAAAACACGTTAAGGGTATAGGTCAGTGCCTAGCTGACCTAGACCAAAACCTAATTTATTTATATCAATAATGATACAGAGTCGATTGCACTAGCCCTATCGGTAAAACTTTTAGAAAGGTTTAGGGTTAGATTCAACTATATATACACATCCATTTCTGCCATTTATAGAAAAGAGAAGAAAAATATATATTGTGCATCTGCTTATCCACCATTTTACTTGAGAAGCATAACTTAAGGTTTCAATACTTTCTTTAGAGATACGGATCTTGTCTTATGGAGATGTCTTTTGGATGCAAAGAGAAGTTGTGTATCCTAGAGCTGACTTATCCTTGTTATCCTTACATACCACAACAACCTCTTGTGAATCATCTTGTCCAAGAAAGATATTGAGGCTTTGTGGGTTCGTCTTCAAAGGTAAGTATTCTTAACTTTGTTCCTCTTTGGTAAGAGTAGATAGATTTGCATTTGTACTTCTCTCCCATGCATTAGGATTTCTTATACATTAACTTGAATATAGATCTTCTATGCATGTTTACTTTAATGTTTATTACCCCCACTTTGTGTCAAAATCTTTGGTGAGCACTAGATTATATTCTACTTTACTTTATCATTTACTTTGTGAATATGAAAACATAGGACCTAGATAGGGTTATTGCATGGTTTTGGTTGACTAGAGGCAGTAAGAGATCCCTTAGTTAGGTCTAGAGGATCCATCTAGGTCATGACTCTGAATATCTAATGTATCAATAATCGAAAGTGTAATTAAGATTTATCTTCTCCGAGCTAGGATTGATTAATAGATTAGTTGCATTTCCCTTTGCAGACACAATTAAATTATTGAGTTTTTTTAGTCTATATGGTTGAAATTTTATAAATGTGAATAGCCATAGGCTATCACATTAATAAATTTATTGTTTTGGTCATTTTTTCAAATTTAATTTTTATTGAATTTGTTTTTATTAATATGAAGATATGATTCATCTTAACATATAATTGTGCATTAGTTATGAATTGCACATTAATGTGACTAGTTTTCATCTTCATCACCATTACTTGGAATATTGGGTAATGTTGTCAGTTTTGCTTGAATCTTGTTTTGAAGTAGACTTAGTCATTATTGCCACATGCTCTAAATGATTTATTCTTGTTGATTCGATTTACCTTCTTTGGCATTTTTTTTTACAGAGTGAGCATGTTTGATTGTAGAGTTTTGAACTTTTACGATGAAACTTTTATCTCTTCTTTCATAGTGAATATGATGTGTGTTTGCACATGCTTATTTATGATGTTGGTTGTATTTTATAACCAAACCATAAAATTTAACTCAGACTAAACCTAAGCCTAAACCTAATTTAAGACCTATCCTAAAGCACCCCATCCTAAAATATTTTGAGTAACTAACACCTAAGTGTTAGTGATAGGGTGCATGATTTTTATGAAGATTTATTTTGGAAATGTTTTACTAAACACAACAAAAGTGGTTGGCAACTTTGGGGGATTTTGGGTATGCATTCATCAACATTAGAGTTGGTGTTAGTGACAGGGTGAATGAATTTTGTGAAGGTTTATTTTGGAAATGTTTTACTAAACACAACAAAAGTGGTTGGCAAACTTTGGGGGATTTTTGGGTATGCATTTATGAACATTAGTTTTTGTGTTAGCGATAGGGTCCATGACTTTTATGAAGGTTTATTTTTAAAATGTTTTACTAAACACAAAATAGTGGTTTGTATACTTTGGGGGATTTTTGGGTATGCAATTATGAACATTAGAGTTGGTGTATCGACCATGGCAAAGTAGCTACATTTATTTTTTTAATTTATATTGATCCATGATTTTGAATTGATGAAACTTCCCTGAGAAGTTGATGAATCATTAGGAATTCACCCTAACTACAAATAAATTAAAAAAAACATAAGTGGGTTAGGGTTGTAGAAAGTGTTTATTTTTATTATTATTTTGGAGGCCATCATTAGAGCATATGGATGACAGACCTGGATGGAAAATTAAATAGTATCATCATCAATAATATCAAGCTCATGAATGTGATAATAGGTATATTTATTTGTTTTTATTTGAGTTTACTAATTATACTATCAATATGATGTTCCTCTTCATCATTAGAAGTCATGTGCATCTCAGGAATGGTCTTGATTTTTATTGCTGTGTGAATTTTAAAGGGATCAAAAAATATATTTAATTTTGCATTTCTGTTAAGTTTTGTCCTTCAATATTTTTTAGATATGATGATATCATTGAACTTAATAATGTTGTCATAGATTAGATCATGTATCTTATGTATCAATTTGAAACATTTGTTCTTAGAGTGTCCCATGCATTTGTGATAATCACACTATGTATTGACGTTGAATGCCTTAGATGGTGCCCTATTCATATCAACCTATTTTCATGGAGGAATAAATATAATATTACACTCCAATAATTTCTATAGTATCTTATGATGAAGTTTAGATAATTTTAAAACTGCCTCCTTTGAAGAGCTAATATGACTAGCTAATTAGTTGGTGGTGACACTACATTAACCTTTTATTTTGCCTCATTTCTAGTATCATTCACCTCATATTTTAATGTTGGTTTGCTCTAAAATTTTGCACAAGAAGTTGGAGTATTGGACCCATATTTTAGCATATTCATAACAAGGAGTTTAACTTTGTGTTCCTTGACCACATGACACAAGTCATCAAAATTTTGGAAATGCTTGAACATAATAGACTCACATAGTGGAAAAAGAAGGAGTTACATGAATATGTCTTGCAACTCATTATCCTTTATCTTTTACATAATAGACTCAAGTAGTGGAACAATCAAGAGTTGCTTGAATATGTCTTGTAACTCATTATCGTTCATAGAATTTGTCATCTTAGAGAGCATAGTCTTGTAACAAAACACATAATCATTGATTGGTTCATTGGGTCCTTTCTTAAGTTTTGTAATTTGAGCATATGACATCATCTCACTGAGGTTGATTGAAAAGTATGCTAAGAACTGATCAACTAAAAGATTGAATGCATTTACCAATTGGAATGTGAGGTCATGGAATCATCACAAAGCATAAAGACTCTGTGGAAATAATTTAGTCATCACCTTGTCATTGGATGCATAGTTTGAACATGTTGCGTCAAAGGATACAAGTTATTGTTATGGATCACCTTTACCATCATATAATGTGAGCTTAGGGGCAAAAAATCCTATAGGCTAAAATATATGGATCCAATGGAATATGTATTAATGCTTGAAAATTAGTCGAATGAACCACTCTAGAAAAACCTTGATCCAAGTGTGAACCCTTAGTTTGAAGATCTTGATTATTTTTTGTGTAATGGTTTGAGTAGTAGGGATAGTATATTTTGTAGCAATGGATGATGTCACATGGGTAACCATCCTAGGAGGCAATAAACTATGTTGTGTAGGGATAACCACATAAATATAAGGAAAACCTTATATTAAATCCACATTATGAGTGGCCATCACATATGTAACCATAGGTGTAGACATATGAATAGTAGCAATAAGTGTAGTGGTCTAAACACATATTGTAGAATCAATACCTCTAAAATTTATATTAGTATCATTGAAAGTATCATGTTTTTCCTTAGATGTGACAACCTTAATGGTCTTTTTCTTTTCATCTTTAACTACATGTAACAATACATCAAGCATATGTGAATTCATTTTAAGATATTGAATTAATTCTTGTTGATCTTTATCATTGAATCTACCATGAAAACCAATATAATCATTTCATTTATTAGCATCCACATCAATTATATTTTCCAATATGACTATGTGAAAATTAGGAAATTGTAAATCAGGTCTGAAACCCTAACATAAAATATTAAAAACTTAAGAAGGAAGATCAAACCTTAAGAGAAACCTAGGGTTTACAAATATGTGAGGAATGAAAAGTTCACAAGAATGTTTTAACTTATTTTGGATTTAGTGATATAAACAAGCTAAAACTTGGATAATTTAGATTATGTAAGATATTTATAAATTACACAAACTTGAATGTAAAAAGGTAGATTGAGATTGATTAATTCCACTTATTATTTATAAAAATGACTAAGAGGATAGGGTATTCAACTTGTTTATTTTTTTTAGCATGTATCTGTGTATAGTCGTTATAAATTCCCTAAAATGGATTTGTGGTCACTCAGCTTAGGAGGATGATTATTTGAATTTGTTTGGACAAATTTGATATGCTCAAACCCCTGTGGTTACTAAATGTGTCCATTGTCTACTGGAAATTCTTCTATGTTTTTATAGTTTTTTACACCACATGATGTTGCACTTTCTTGTCAAGACATTTTTTGTCCAATTTAAGAGGCTTAGTCCTATGTACAAATTCAAATTTGTCATCTTTTCACCTTGAAACTCTAGTTCCACTTTTGTCACTTTTCTTGGCATCTAAAAATAGGTTAAAAATATGGGTTGGAAAGCTCTAAACACACTTTGTTGAGTGGTTGAACATTTATTACATTAAAATACTCTGAAGAGGGCTCAAACCACACATATTTATCTCACCTATGTGGATGTGTGCTCAATAATGATTAGTTATAATGTATGCAACATATTTGGCTTTCAACTTAAAAATATGCAACTTTGACCTTGTTTTAGGTGCTTAGTATTGGCTTAGAGACTATTATTTTGAGAGGTTATTATATTTAGATGCTTTATGGAAGTGCCTCAAGGATGTGTACATCTATTCCTTAATGTGCAAGTGATCTCCAAGTGAGGGCTAGCTAGGAATAGCCTTAGGTTTTTATTGTATATATAACTGACTCTTTAGGTAATTTCCCCACTATAATCATCATGCAAAACATGTGGGAAACCTAAGGGAAGGGTTTAAATCTAAAAAATAATCATTTGGATAGCTTGGGACATTTATGATGAACGTAGATGATATTGATAATTGGTATAGTTCAGCTATTGTCAGAACTGTCCAAGATGGAGGAGACAATGATATGGAGAATGGAGACAATCTTCTTAGGATAATAGAATAGTTAGGCATAAACTAGAGAGATCATGTTTATGAATAATGGAAAATCTAGAAGACCAAGCTCATAGATAGATAAATGGCTAGGAGGGAGGGAATGGAAGCAAGATTTAATTATGCATGCATAAGTTATGTATGGCAAAGATTGGTCAAATTTGATATTTAAAGTGTTTAACACAATTTATGTATCTAAAACTCTATGTTGTAGGAGGAATGCATATGGAAAGGTGTATGCATGAAAAGTAGCATTGATGGAATGCATATCATAAATTATATGAAAATTTTCCTTAGCTTAAACCATTGATGTAATTATATTGTAGCCCATGAGAGTTGTGATTAGACTAATGCTAGATTAATTGTTCAAGGGGAAGTTTGCAAGGTTTGGGCCTCGATGAATCCTTCACCTTGGGGACATTATTGGTGTTGGGAATGTTTTAATTACTCATATGAATTAAGAGTGGCCATTAATGGAAATATACCATTCCAATATATCATAAATTTTGAATTTGTTAACTATTGTATATAACAAGTGAGGTACATGGTTACTTCAGAGCAATCAAGCTTTGTGATTTAATATAATTTAAGATATACAGGATGGTATATTTTTTTATTGGTAAAAAAGGGGTTATATTGAGGCCCTCACCAAATAATTAGAAAGGAAAAGAAAACCAGTTTTCCAAATGGTAATACATGATTAAAAAATACTAGATGTAGGAGAAAAATTCCAATGACCCATTAACATGCCTCTTTAGGCCCAAATAAAAAAGGGGATTCAATCTATACCTTTGCTTGAAGTGAGGTTCATATGGATAGAAGAGTGTAAGTTTCCAAACTAATTTTTTTTCTTGACTTCGATCCACCCTTGTACTGAGGACTCCCTAGATGGTTCCTCAAAGGGAGACTACGATAGGGTCATAAAACTTAATGGGTAAACAACATTTTTTGAGACCAACTGCTCTAGCATAAGCCAAAAAACTAAACACTAGGAGAAGGGGAATTTAGGCTCCATTCCTATGATATAATTGACCACCCATTTCACATAAACAATACTAACCCTATTGACAGTGGAAGACAAGCAAGCCTTGGTGCTCATCTAATTAGGTACAAAAAGAGTTACCTCTTTCTTTAGGTAGGTAGATATTATCTCAGTAGCTAAAATATTGAGAGATGAAAACACCAAGGCCCCCTCCAAAGGGGCCATAAAACTCTAAAGATATCCTCATCCATTGGGAATCTTCCGTTCCTATGCCTTCGTAAAATAATGGGATGTTTTTAATTTCTTATGGGAAATAAACTTGGCCTTAGCGTTTAAATATTCAACCATTAGATCCACCAAGTGGTTGCATTTCTTAGCCTCATGCCACCAAGTCAGAGGAAATTTTATCCCCTTTATACAGTTACCACCAAGACTAACAACATTTTTAGCGAACTCCTTTGGATAATAAACAACCTAATGGCCATGTGAAAAGTAAGATTTGTGTCTAAAGTCTGTTTATCTATAGTTATAATTTTAATTCCATACCCAATACTCCAACTTGTTCTAGACATTATTTGGCATGCCATTTGTGAATCCCACTTCCACACAAATCCTAGAATAAGTCATGATATGCCTTTGGGAAATTTCATGGGAGAGAAGTGATATTTCCTAAGGGAAATCATAATGGATCACAAGAAGGAAGGGATCTAAAATTGAAGGGGAAGGTTTAAAATTTTATTTCGAACCAAAGTAGGAGAAATATACTCTGAATAGGGGCCAAATGAGGGAAAGCAAGGCTTCATGCATAATCTGACATCTTCTAAATATTAGTGGCCAACATGGAGAATGGAATTCATGTCCTCATAAGCTTAAGAATACAATGAAGAAACCTCATACATAAAGAAATATGTAAATACCTCTAGACAGTAAAAGTTTTTAAGAAGTATAAATCCATTTGTGGATATATTCCATCCTAGACAAGAGGAAATTGAATGTGAAAATCAACCCATGCTTCTTGGTAATAGGTCTCCTAAATGATCATTTCATGCCCTATTTCTAAAATTGGAATGATATAAACCATATCCACCATAAAGTAGCCATGTATATGAGGGCGAGAGACACTCACAAAAGCAACCATTTTCAACTATAGGGTTATTTTGAAGAATGGGGGAGGGCCCAGATCAAGGCAAGAGAGAGATTCACGAGGTCAAAACAAAGAGGGATTGATAGGTGCAGTTAGAAGCTCTTTCATAGATTGAGTACATGATGGAAAAGGAGGCACAACACCAAAATTGACATTCTCGAACTTCTAAAAATAGACTCTAGAAAAATCCATAAAATTCCTCAAAAATGGAAAGGTTTTTTTTTTTTTTTTGGTTGGTTGGTTGGTTGGGGGTTAATTGAAGAATCAAAATCTCATGTGTTAATAGAGGAGAAAACTATAGAATGTGAGCAAGAAGAAAAAAGGTCAATCAAGGAGTAGACCCAACCACAACCATAACACATCCGTGAGCCAACGAGGGAGAATCAATTGCACAGGCAGAGGTTGTAACAAATGACAAGAATGTATTAAAATGACTCATTGAGAATATAATATTTAACTGACTCGAGATACATTATAGTAATATTAATGAAATGATGTTTTTTTATAAATTCAAAAAAAATAGATATCTCACATGTGCTATCTGAGCCATGTTTACGTATTGGAACCTCTGGAAAAAAAAAAAAACAATAAACAACTGCGGGTAATCCAAATCCGCTGTGAATGATAACAAAAGTGGTAAAATTTGATGGGAATTGACCAAATGTGGAGAATACGTGTAATGGCAGAGAGCTCAAATTTTACAGCAGAGGTTATTCGAGAAGACGAGGAAAAGTAAAGAGGAATAAAGCAATGGGGTTGGCATTGCATCAAACATATATTGTTGCAACTTCACAGATGGTAAATATGATACCTTAGCTTTAACATATTCTCCAAATGACAGTTCATGTGCATTGCTCAGCAAGGATACTTTAAAACACCTTGACTTATCAAATTGAATATCTACATTATTTTTTAAATTAATTTATTAAATTATAATGTAATATTTTTAATATAAATTTAATTTGAATAGAATTTAATTATTATTATTTTATTAAATAAATGAAAATTTATACAAACAATTTAATTAAATTTAAACTATTTCAAAATGTTCTCCATGAAATATTATTATCCTGGTGACATTTATTTGTATATATATTTTCTCAATAATTACAAGTTCTGAGAAGGGAATTGTGAAGCTAGTGATAAAATTGAAGGTGAACATTTTATATACAAATACATCAAGTATTTGTTAATGACAAAAAATGATGAATACAATAGATTTTCAAGGTACATGTTTTATGACCTCATCAACAAGATTATAGGGATTTATGACCTCATGGCATCAAACATATTGTAGGTCAACTTCAACATATTCTCCAAATGACAACTCATGTGTATGACTCATTAAGGATACCCTAAAACAACTTGGCTTATCAAATTGAAGACAATTTATCTATTTGTTATCTTTTTCTTTTCTTATCCTTTTTAAAAAGCAAGTATGTAATATTTTATAAGTCATGCATTTCTTACAATTCTTTTCAATATAAAATTAATTCAAATAGAATTTAATTTTTTATTTTTGTTAAATAATTGAAATTTTATACTAATAATTTAATTATATTTAACCTATTTCAAGATGTTCTTTATAACTTATCATTATTTTAGTTATATATATATATATATATATATATATATATATATATATATATATATATATATATATTCTCAATAATAACAAGTTTTAAGAAGGGAGTTGTGGCAGCAATAAAACGGAAGATGAACACTTTGTACACAAATACACAAGCATTTGTTAGTGGTAAAAAGGAATAAAAAATATGATAATATTCCATGGTACATTTTTAATGACCTATGGAGATCTATGTGGACAATATTTTTGGAGAATCTTACAAACATGTTGAACACATTCAAGATTTTTTTCATTTTTTTTTGAGATATCTATTGGGAAGCTCCTCAATTTATAGGTCTTTTAGTGAGCCATTAAAGTGGATCTTGAAAAACAAAGATGATTTTAGATATACCTCCCCCTTGTAACATTAAAAAAATACCCTTATTTTCGAGAAGAATCAACTTCCTGTTTTAGATTATCACTTTCTAACACTATTTACAAATATTTTAATTTATGTAATAAGTTATAAGCCACCTTTATAAATAAAAGTATAAATATAAACCTTGAAAGTCAAAATATGTTTGTAACATTTGCTTTCCACACAACATTGTTTCAGCACACATTTTAATATGATAAACATGTCGATAATTACATGTGTCTACCTATAATAAAATTGTTAACCCTAACCAATACACATAAATTAATAAAATTTACACTGTCCATGAATCACATAAATTATGCCAAAAAGTACTAAACATAAAATAATATATAATTAATTATTCAAATAAAATAAAATTATTTATAAATATCAATTAAGCTCACTCCAACTAGTAATGATTTTCGTAGAAGACAATTCTCGAAAACCACGTGGACAATTTTCACATAATCCACTTACACAATTTTCAATTTCTATGCCATGTATAATGTATACTTGTATTGTATACATTAGACTCTAATTTTCAAACTTATACTAAATATTTGTGGCATAGATAAGAATTGCCATCCTTTCCATCCTAACTAAAGTTTTATCATGTAAGAAATAAATGACATTTTAAAATAATAATTTATCACTAATAATTATATAAAAGAGGTGTAATAGAGATATTGATAAAGTAAATATTTTATTATTTAATAAATATAAAATTTACATAAAAAATAATTTTTTATATTGTTATATAAGTTTTAAAAAAAATATAGAGTAATACATTATTTCTATTAATTTTATTATTTTTCTTATTAATAAAATTGATTTAATACAATATATTTATAAAATTAGATGTAAATATATTTTTTCAAAAAATTAATCATTCTAAACTTATTTAAAATGATAAAAATAAAAATTATTTGTATTAAAACAAAATAATCTTATCTATAATCATTGTATGGTTTTATTCTTTTGAAAATAACCTAAAGATACATTAATCTAATCTAGAGTTATTACATGGTTTTATTTTTATCGAAAAAATAAATTAAAAATAGCATTCAACAATATTTATCCAACATTCCCTCTTTAATATTGAGTGAACTAATTTGATTTCAAAGTTTCAAAAATTAAATTTTTGTAACAATTTTAATTATGATATTTACAAAGAGTTGTTGGGTGTTTATATATTTCAATTCCACCTCTTTTTTCTGAACCAAATTTTAAATAAAGTACTACTTCAAATCAAAATGCTTTGATTTGTTGTGATGGAATGGATTATTAGCCAATTTGATAACATTCATATTATCACAAAAAATAATGTAGGTTTAATTTTTTTCTCCTAATTTATTCTACAACTTTTAGGAACTATAATACTTATGTACTTGATGAAGTGATTGCAATGTAGTATAATTCTGTAGATGAAATGATAACTAAAATTTGATTTTTTTTGACCCAAACCATGTAATTTTTTTTTTCAGATGTTGACTTATGGTCATCCAAACTACCTTGTAAATTAAAGTCACTAAAACTATCAAGATCAAAAAATTTAGTGGCATAATAATGATTATTGTTATTGATTATATCTTTTACATACCTCAAAATCCTCTTGGATGCCTTCTTATAAATTTCATATGGCTCAAACATATACCTTGAAACAAGAGAAACTAAATAAATAATATATGGTCTTATGTGAGTTACAAACATTAAGATTATAACGATACATCTCTAAATTATCTCCTTAATTGTTTCAGTGCTATATTCTTTACATAACACAACTCCATGAGTAGGTGGAGTGGAGACTGATTTACAATCAACCATACTGAATTTATTCAATGTATCCTTTCCATACTTTATTCGACAAATGAACATTTTATCCATACTTTGATGAACCTCCATTCTTAGGAAGTATTGCACAAGACCTTAATATTTCATATCAATTTATTTCATCATAATAATTTTGAATTTGTCTTTCATCTTAGAATTGTTGCCCATATACAAAAAATCATCAATAAGTCTATCATTACATTTTTCCTTGTATTAAAGAGTATGATCACTCTTACTTATTTTGAAGTTATTCTACTAAAAATATCCATCAATTTGGGCATACCATGCTCTTGATGCTTGATTGAGGCCATACAAAGCCTTCTTCAATTTGTAAATTTGGTCTTTTTTACATAGTACTAAAAATCATTGTGGGTGTTGTATATAGAAATTATCTTCTAAGTACCACTCAATAAATCATTTTCACATCCATGTGATATATTCTTCATTTATTTTGAGATAGTAATAAAATCACCATTATAATTGTCTCGTCTTGCCACTAGTGCAAATGTCTCTTCATAATTTATGCCAAATCTTTGTGTGAATATTTTTTCAACTAGATATGTCTTGTGTATTTCAACACTAAAATCATTATTTTACTTAGTCTTATAAACCTATTTAGTACCATTACACTTCTCATCACATGGAAGTTATGTAATTTCTGAAGTATCATTCATATGAATAGAATCCATTTCTTATTGCATTGCTTGCACCCAAACATCATTAGTATATACATTCTAAACATGATAATTACAAACAATATTGCATAAAAAAACATAATTTACCATCTCACCTCTTGGACCTTCTTCATGTGCTTGGCTTCTTCCATTCTAATAAGTTTTACTTAGTATTTTTACCTTCCTTTAATAACTTGGAATTGTACTTGGAATACAAGAATTAAATGAGGGGTTACATATTTGAGTTTTAACATTTGTGACTAAAATACTAGTGGGTTTCTATTCAACAATATCGTCATTAATACCATCATTACAAATAGATTTAGACCTATCAATATGAACTTTATCTTTGTCATGACCATACACTCCCCATCCATCAAAAATAACATCGTTTGACATAACTATGCTATTAGTGATAGGATTATAAAGCCTATAATATTTTCTTTGTTCATTATACCAAAAACAAATATAAGACTTACTGTTTGGTTCTAACTTCTTTCTTTTATGATCAGCTAAATGAACAAGGCTAAATAACCAAAGCCTTTAAAATATTTGACATTACGATTAGATTCATACCATGAGTCATATAAACTCATCTTGTCAAGTGCATTAGTGATACTTC
Source organism: Torreya grandis (assembly GCA_037957365.1). NCBI lineage: Eukaryota > Viridiplantae > Streptophyta > Pinopsida > Cupressales > Taxaceae > Torreya > Torreya grandis. Next base: position 5,064,397 of record JARHVA010000004.1, on the reverse strand, counting down.
AATTGAGAATGTATATTTTTATAGCAACTATAAAACTTAAAAATAATTTCTCAATCCCTTTGTTTGTAACATGTTCCTTACCATTTCAACCATTATACAATTCTCACTTTCAACTCCACCATTTGGTTAAGGAGTGTAGTTAGTTTTGAGCTACATTTTAATGTCTTTAAACTCACCTCCAAGATCAGTACTTAAAAAATTTATTTTGTAACTGCTTTCATTCTCTATGATGACTTTAAACCTATTAAATGTATCACTTTCATAATTAAATAAAAAACAACACTAACTTGAGTAATAATCAATAAATTTAATGAAATATGAGAACTTACCAAACAACATTGTTTGCATAGGACCAAAAATATAAGAGTGAACTAGCTGAAGTGAATGATGAGGTATTTGTGCACTACCTTTTGAAACATTTCTCTTGCATGTTTGCCTTTAACACAACCTTCAAATACCTCCTTGTGATTTTCAACCTTTGAAAAAACATAGACCAATTATTAGGATGTTATTAACTTCAAAATTTGAAAATTCAAGTGGACCCATATATCTAAGACGCCACAACCAACTCTTGTCTTCATATGCCATATTGATGAGGTTGCTATAATATTCTCTAAATGTCAATTGGAATATCATATTCTCAAACATAGGTATAACTATGAAAACATCATTTCCTTGATTCTTGTCATAGATTTTTTACATTACTTATCATCAAACACCATGTTATAGTTCTTTCCACATAGTTGTCCAACACTAAAAAATATATGTTTTAACTTTGGAGTGTAATAAATATCATTAAAAAAATTATTACCTTCTCTAGTATCATCTTCATAGTTATTTTTGCTACAAACTCATAATATTTGCCATCACTAAGTTAATATTAGTTTTGAAGCTTCTATATATTGTATAAAACAACTCATTATTTTCGGACATGTGATTGGAAAAACCTAAATCTATGTACCAAATCTCTTTGGGACTACTTTTAGCTTTGTCATATGAAAAGAACAAATTGCATGGATAAGCATCCTCATCCTCATTATCATAATTAGCACTTTTGTCTTGATTTCCTACTTTTAATTGACATTCCCATTCAAAGTGACCATACCTATGGCAGTGATATCATTGAAATTTTCTCTTACCAAATTTGCCTCCATTCATCCTCTTGCAGTTGAACCACCTCTTCTTCCTTTGTTTTCACTGGAATAATTCTGATGCATGTCTTTTCATTATCCTTGGTTGATTTTGATACTATCTTTTCCTTGTACTTGTTTGATTTTATTTTTACTATTTTCACATTAAATCTTTTTGATATTTAATTTTGAGGAAAAAGCCTTCACATCACTTTCTTTAAATGTCTCTCTTAGTCTTTCTTCATGAGATAAAAGAGATCCATCTAGGTAATCAAACTCAAGAATAATCAAATCTTTGCTTTCTTCAATGATGTTGGAAACATAATTCCACCTTGGTGTTAGAGACATTAACAATTTTTTCACCAAAAAATATTTTTTCAACATTTATCTAAGAGTAACCATCTATTTGATCACATCTTTTAATCTTATGCAAAAATCATGTACAATTTTAACTTCTTGCATCCTCAATTTCTCAAATTTTCTCTTCAAAGTTTACAACCTAACCACTTTTACTTGTTCACTACCTTGGTAAGCTTCTTGTAAATATTTCAAGCATCCTTAGCTATCATTGCGCCTACAATTATTGAAAATATGTTCTTACCTGGAGCTAATAAAATATGAAACAAAGCTTGTGAATTCTTCTTCTTAGCTTCCTTCTTGGCTTATCAATAATTTGATATAATAATGATCCATTAAGTTTGCTCTTCATAACCAATTTTTATAATCTCCCATAAGTATTTTCATGTCAAAAATGTAATCACCTTGATACTTTAATAATCATAGTCATTTATACTAAGTTTTAGAATGGGAAAAGAGTTTGATATGATTGATTGTTAGAGATAGAAAAAATGAAAGAAAAACTTATTCTGATACCAATTGAATATTTTTAAATAAAAATAAACACTTCAGTTTTTAACAGACATATTTTAAATAAAAGTAACTCACAACTAGAACACCATCTACAATTCAATTTTTTTATATCAACATGTTCTTTCTATTTATTTTTCTCATTCTCATTAATTAAATTGATATAATACAATGTATCTATAAAATTGAATGTGAACATGTTTTTTCAAAAAATAGATTCTTCTAAATCTATTTAAAAATATACAAATAAAAACTACTTGCATTAAAATAAATAAATATGATATATAACTATTGCATGGCTTTATTCTTCTAAAAATAGCCTAAATACACACTAATATGATCTAGAACCATTACATGGATTTATTTTTATCTAAAAATAAAATAAAAACTACAACTTAATAATGGCCCTTTTTTTGTCTACCACTGATGGCATCTAACTTTTAACTCTAGGATATGTTATCCAAAGTAATGGATTTAAAGAGATCCTAAAATTGATCCATCTTGATATCAAACCCAAAACCAAGGTGTTCCACATCCTCATGACCCACCAATGGATTTTTATCAGTGAATAGGACTATTTGAACTCCTATTAGCTATGCCACTTTGAGAGTATCAAGCCTAAGGGTAGACTGCTTTGGATCCACCATGGATTTAATAATAAAATATGGTATCCATCAAAATTGTAGCAAATAAAAATGTAGCGTGAAAAATGTAGCAAGGATAAAATGTAGCGAGTACAAAATGTAGAAAGGATAAAACATTGCAAGAACAAAACATAACAAAGGATGTGTTCACACAGAATATGACACAACTTTTAACTAAAGGTCAAAACTCATGAAATCACATAAATTCCTCTATTATTTTGCTTGTAAATTTGGTGCATTACTTTTCCACCATGAAATGTTAACTACTATCACCAAGATGAACTAGACAACAAATAAACAATGTGCTAATCACTAAAATGTCCCAATTATTCTCCTCATTATATTTTCATGACATTACCAATACCGCTACATTTTTTCCTCACTACATTTTGTCCTCATAATGTTTTGTCATACTACATTTTTACCTCTACATTTTTTACCACCATGTTTTTGGCCATTACGTTATCACATAGAGCCACAAAATATATAGCTATACCTCCACTAAGCCCTATAGATAGTTGTGCATGTGCAAGATTGGTATCCATTGACTTGAGTAGCTTCACATTATTGATGCATTCAATGAAATAAGTTTGCCAAAATTGTAGGGCATCCTTATTAGTGAACCTAGTGCCCTTATCCAATAAATTTAGAGTTAAAAAAATTCTTGAGTTTGAGATCGTTCACCAATCCCAAAAAGGAGTGATGAACATATTTCAGAATATTTTTGCATCATTTTAAAATTAATTTTCTCGATTGTATTAATTTTTGTGTGCTTCATCTTATTTTGCCTAGTTCTCTTGGAGGGGATCCACTTAGTAGAAGAGTCCTCCATACTTGTAACTATAAGAACAATTAAAAATTCAAAAATATATTTAAGATAAACCTCAAAAATCATCCCATATAAAATAACATTATTATATCTTCAAAACCCAAAGAGGAACTTCCAACAAGTGAAAATTACCTATGGGATAACCCTTAAAAATCCACTCTATCAACCAAATAATGAAAATAAAGGAGTGAGACATAAGAAAGGGCCTCAAACATGCCACCTTCCAAATCCAATTAATGCACCAACGATTCATGATTACCTTGAGCCACCAAAAATAATGACCAATATTAAGTGAAAAGAAGCACTCTCTCACCTTGTCCTGATTCATGAGTGAAATAATTATGAGTTGTTTGAGAAAAATATTTTGAAATTAAGTCCTTGGATTTACTATCTAGATAAAAATGAATAATAAAGCTCAAGGAGTGATCCTAGAAGTTAAGATTGACCATAAATTTTTTGAAATGATTAGTAACCTAATTTCCTTCTTATCAGGAATGAAAGATATCAAAATGGTTAAATCTATCTCAAAAATTCTTGGAGTCTTAAATGACATTTGAAAGGTTATAGATTTTTATGTTTCCTTTCTTCATGGTGTTAGGTATGTGGAGCTAAAAGCTTCACCAAGGAGCATAGACAAACAGGTTCGGGTCTACACAGACGCCGGCGTCGGTCAGGAGCGATCGACGTCGGTCAGTTGCAGTTACAGAGGCGCCGACGTCGGCAGTATGGTCGGCCGGCGACGGTCACAGGCGAACAGACAGGAACCGACGTCGGTTACCTGCGTGTCCAGAAAGCGATTTCCGAGGACAGAAGCGAGTGTTTGCATGATGAGTTTGAGTTGTAGACTCAAGCTCGCGTCTCTATTGTTAGCAATATTATTTTTAGAGCCCTTGTTGAAGAGGCTTAACTGTTTGTTGTAAGAGCATGCTTAAGTTTCCTATTTCTATATGTAGGAGAGATCTTCTAAGCTATTGTATGATGATGAGAGAGTGTAATTGAGTATGAGTAGAACATTGTAAATGTTTGAAGGACTGTACTTGAGAGAGAGCTCTTGAGGAATAGAGATCTAGTGAGAGATCTTGTGTGCATCTGAGAGAGGTGTGGAAGAACAAAGTTCTTCATTTGTATTCCTATTGTAAAGAGTTTTTAATACAAGTTTTCAAGGTGTTTTCTTGTATATCTTGTTCTGTGCTATTTATCATTTCAGTTACTTATCTATCTGATTTATTTCCGCATTCATTGCTTTCATAAGTGTAATCCATTGTTGGTTGATCCCCAACAAGTGGTATCAGAGCTCAGGTTCACTAACAGGTGGTTCAGATCTGTGTAGTGTGTTCGGATTACAGGTTGCTCATAGGGATTTCTGTTTGAGTGGGAGAAGCAATGGCAGAGGAAAGTAAGTTGAGAATGGAAAAGTTTAATGGCAAGAACTATCAGCACTGGAGAATGCAGATAGAGGACTATCTGTATCAGAAGGATCTTTACTTACCGTTAGGTGGGATAGCAAAGAAGCCCAAGGACATGGAGGATGAAGAATGGGAAGTTCTTGACAGAAAGGCTCTTGGGTCTATAAGACTGAGTCTGGCCTCCACTGTGATATCTAATTTGTCACAGGCAAAAACTATGGTAGAGTTAATGACCACGTTAGCTAATTTGTATGAAAAACCCTCCGCTTCAAACAAGGTATATTTGATGAAGCAGTTATTTAATTTGCATATGCAAGAAGGTGGATCTGTTTCTAATCACCTGAATGATTTCCATGGTATTGTTAATCAGTTAAGTTCTGTTAATATTGTATTTGAAGATGAAATAAAGGCTCTTTTAATTTTATGTTCTTTGCCTGAAAGCTGGCATGGCTTGGTAATGGCAGTTTCTAATACTGCTTCTGCTTCGAATATTTTAAAAGTAGAGGATGTGGTTAGTGTTATTTTGAATGAGGAAATTCGCAGGAAAAGCACAGAAGAGACTTCTGGGACATCCGGGAACGCTTTAAATCTCGAGAGCAGAGGAAGGCAAAAAGAAAGAAGCAAGAGGAGATCAAGATCTAAGTCTAAGGGAAGAGGCAGATCCAAATCCAGGAATGGCAGAAGGCCACAATGCTGGAACTGTGGAAAGTTGGGGCACATAAGCAGAGATTGCTGGTCAAAGCCTAAGGAGGACAATCAGCACGAAGGAAAGGAAGAGACAAAGGTTGCAGGTATTGCACACGATGCTCTTATTTTCTCTTTGCATAATAACATAGAATCTTGGGTATTAGATTCTGGTGCATCTTTCCATGCTACCCCTAACAGAGAATATTTCAGTGACTATGTCCATGGAGATTTTGGAATAGTGTACTTAGGGGATGATGAGCCTTGTAAGATTATTGGCAAAGGTAAAGTGCAGCTAAAGATGCAGAATGGCAACACATGGGTGTTGGGGGATGTGATGCATGTTCCTAGTTTGAAGAGAAATCTGATTTCTGCAGGTAAGCTAGGTGATGAGGGTTGTACAGTAACTCTCACAGCAGATTCTTGGAAAGTGACCAAGGGTGCACTTGTTATGGCCAGAGGTAAGAGAGAAGGTACTCTCTATTTGTGTAATTGTATTACTAACAAATCTCCTTCAGTTTTATCTACTTCAGATGTGGATGCTAAATTGTGGCACTCAAGGCTTGGCCACATGAGTGAGAAGGGGATGTCAATCCTTAAGTCTAAAGGTATGCTTTCAGATTTGAAAAGTATGGATCTAGAATTTTGTGAGCATTGTGTGTTTGGAAAACAGAAAAGGGTTAGTTTTCTAAAGACTGGGTCTACTAAGAAAAGGCAAAAGTTGCAGCTTGTTCACACAGACGTGTGGGGACCGGCTCATGTAGCCTCTATTGGTGGATCACAGTACTATGTTACATTCATAGATGACGCCACAAGAAAGGTATGGATCTACTGTATTAAAAAGAAATCTGATGTTTTTGAGACCTTTAAGATTTGGAAAGCCATGGTTGAGAATGAAACAGGCAAAAGATTAAAGTGCTTGAGATCTGATAATGGTGGTGAGTTCTGCAGTCTTAAGTTCAAATTGTATTGTTACATAAATGGGATCCGTAGGCAAAGGACGGTTCCAAGGACACCTCAGCAGAATGGTATTGCTGAAAGGATGAACAGGACTATTATGGAGCGTGCAAGATGTATGAGATTACATGCAGGGTTGCCCTTAGAGTTTTGGGCAGAAGCAGTTGACACCGCAGTGTACCTGATCAACAGAGGACCCTCTACAGCGCTGGATGGTGGAATTCCAGAAGAGGCATGGACAGGTAAAAAGGTTGATCTCTCATATCTCAAAGTTTTTGGTTGTGAAGCCTTTGTGCACATAGATAAGGAAAATAGAAAGAAGCTTGATGCTAAGTCTATGAGGTGCACGTTTATAGGCTATGGCTTAGATGACTTTGGTTTCAGATTTTGGAATCTAGGAACTAACAAGGTAATTAGGAGCCGTGATGTTGTTTTTAATGAAAGAGTGATGTACAATGATCAGATAAGGAAGCTAGATCAAGCTGGGCAGAGCAATAATGAATTGGACGAAGTTATGGTCCAAAATGAGCTCGCGGGAAAAAGAAATAATCACTTACAGGAAAACACAGAGACCGACGTCGGCAGGTTTGGAACCGGCGTCGGCAGTACAGAAACCGATGTCGGTCATACAGAGACCGACGTCGGCAGACCAGGCACCGGCGTCGGCCAGGAAGAACCGGCGTCGGCCAGTAACAGGTCTACAGGTTGCCGAGGTCGGTCACTGTCAGAAAATTTGGGTGGACAGATTGTGGAAAACGAGTCCAAGACACCAATCAGGAGGTCTAAAAGGGTAAGTAAGCCTCCAATTAGATATTCTCCTTCTTTATATTATTTATTGCTAACCGATGGTGGAGAACCAGAAAGTTTTGAAGAAGCTTTACAGGTGGAGTCCAGAAGTAAGTGGGAGCATGGCATGGTTGATGAGATGGAGTCCTTAAGAGAGAACCAAACATGGGATTTGGTTGAATTGCCAGCTGGTAAGAGAACACTGAAGAACAGGTGGACTTACAGGTTGAAGGAAGGTGAGGATGGTCAGATGAGATACAAGGCCAGATTGGTTGTAAAAGGATTTGCACAAAAGCCAGGTATTGACTTTGGCGAGATTTTTTCTCCGGTTGTTAAGATGACTTCTATAAGGGTTGTATTGTCTTTGGTTGCTTTTGAGGATTTGCATCTTGAGCAGCTAGATGTTAAAACATCATTTCTTCATGGAGATTTAGATGAGGAAATTTACATGGAACAGCCAGAAGGTTTCGAGGTCAAGGGTAAGGAGAAACTAGTGTGCAGGTTAAAGAAAAGCTTGTATGGCCTCAAGCAAGCTCCTAGGCAATGGTACTTGAAATTTGACAGGTTTATGACTGAGCATGGTTTCAGTAGGTGTCAATCAGACCATTGTGTATATTTTAAGAGATTTGATAACGGTAGATACATTATTCTATTGTTGTATGTAGATGACATGTTGGTTGCAGGGTCTCACATGCAGGACATCTCAGAGCTTAAGGTGAAGTTAGCTCAAACGTTTGCTATGAAGGATTTGGGAGCAGCTAAGAAAATCCTTGGCATGAGCATCAAGAGAGACAGGAAAAATCACAGGTTGATATTGTCTCAAGAAGATTATGTGGACAAGGTGTTGAAACGGTTCAACATGCAGGATGCGAAACCGGTAAGCACACCTTTGGCAGGGCATTTTAAGTTAAGTAAAGAACAATGTCCCAATTCACATGATGAGGTAGAGTACATGAATAAGGTTCCATATTCTTCCGCAGTAGGAAGTTTGATGTATGCAATGGTGTGTACTAGACCAGATATTGCCCAAGCAGTGGGAGTAGTAAGCAGGTATATGGCCAATCTAGGAAAGGAACATTGGAAAGTAGTACAATGGATCCTTAGATATCTGAGAGGAACCAGCAGTAGACACTTATGCTATGGAGGTTCAGATACTTCACTACATGGCTATGTAGATTCAGATATGGCAGGGGATTTGGATGGCAGGAGGAGCACCACAGGTTATGTTTTTACTGTAGGTGGAACGGCAGTTAGTTGGATTTCTAAGTTGCAGAAGGTTGTAGCCTTGTCAACTACAGAAGTAGAATATATTGCAGCTACAGAAGCTAGCAAGGAGATGATATGGATGACACGGTTCATGGAAGAGCTTGGAAGGGAGCATGGGAGTTGCAGATTGCATAGTGACAGTCAGAGTGCAATCCATTTGGCAAAGAACTCAGCTTTTCACTCAAGGACCAAGCACATTCAACTAAGGTACCACTTCATACGGCAGGTATTGGAAGATGGTGAGTTGAAGCTGGAGAAGATCCATACAGACATGAATCCTGCTGATATGCTAACAAAGCTGGTTACTAAGGAGAAGTTGAATCTTCATTCAACTTCTGTTGGTCTTCATGATTAAGTTGAAGATGGAGGAGCTAGAAGATGTTGCTGTACAGGTATTGGTGCAGCTGGTTTATCTCCAAGTGGGAGATTGTTAGGTATGTGGAGCTAAAAGCTTCACCAAGGAGCATAGACAAACAGGTTCGGGTCTACACAGACACCGGCGTCGGTCAGGAGCGACCGACGTCGGTCAGTTGCAGTTACAGAGGCACTGACGTCGGCAGTATGGTCGGCCGGCGACGGTCACAGGCGAACAGACAGGAACCGACGTCGGTTACCTGCGTGTCCAGAAAGCGATTTCCGAGGACAGAAGCGAGTGTTTGCATGATGAGTTTGAGTTGTAGACTCAAGCTCGCATCTCTATTGTTAGCAATATTATTTTTAGAGCCCTTGTTGAAGAGGCTTAACTGTTTGTTGTAAGAGCATGCTTAAGTTTCCTATTTCTATATGTAGGAGAGATCTTCTAAGCTATTGTATGATGATGAGAGAGTGTAATTGAGTATGAGTAGAACATTGTAAATGTTTGAAAGACTGTACTTGAGAGAGAGCTCTTGAGGAATAGAGATCTAGTGAGAGATCTTGTGTGCATCTGAGAGAGGTGTGGAAGAACAAAGTTCTTCATTTGTATTCCTATTGTAAAGAGTTTTTAATACAAGTTTTCAAGGTGTTTTCTTGTATATCTTGTTCTGTGCTATTTATCATTTCAGTTACTTATCTATCTGATTTATTTCCGCATTCATTGCTTTCATAAGTGTAATCCATTGTTGGTTGATCCCCAACACATGGCTTACACAATCAACTAAGAATAACTCTCAATGTCCAGTTTGGTCTAATTATGATTGAAGATGGTAGATAGGCCTCTCCAAAGGGCTTGGCTTCAACAAGATTGTTAGTGCATCATCCCAAAGCTTTACTAGCCAAGGATAAGGGAACCTTTGGAGTCTCTAAAAATGCCTCCAACCCTAGCCCAACCCATATTTCATTTAGCCACACCATCAAAATTCAATTTAATCACTTGGCCTTGAGGATGATTCTAAGGAGTTTGTATTCATCCCATATAAATTATACTGTCCCAATTATCAGGGAGATCTAAGAGGGAATATTTCTAGTTGATGAAAAAATTATGTTCTTCAGGGACTATTTTGCCACTTTTGGGGGACCAAGTGCTGAGAAGATAATTGATACTCTTAAAAATTGAGGCAAGGATAAGTAATTCAATTTTGGATTAATTCTAAATGATTCTTTGATATCTTTCTAGCCAAAGATTCTAATAAACAAGAGATGGAATAGAACTCAAAATTTGTTGTAATTGGGGAGAGACGAGCTTAAGATTCCAATCGGAGACCAAATCCTTGATTTTTTTCAAAAAAAATATGAAGGATTAACTTGGTGAGAAAGAGATTCCAAATGCTAGAAGATAATTGACAATAAAGAAACAGATGACCTAAATCTTATTCATTTTGATAGCAAAGAACACATTGAGAAGGGCCATGAAAGCCTCTCTTTCTAAGATTACATTGGGTAAGAATTTGATCCCAGTAAGCAATACAAATGAAAGCATTAGCTTTGGGGAGACCATATTTGAGCCCAATCTAAGGAGTTAAAAAATTAACAATATTAAATTTTTCATATCCATTGATATTTTGTATCCATATTTTACATTATACTACTCACTTGGTGAACCCATCCAAATTAACTTATATTCCCTCCTTAAGAAGTGAAATGAATAAGGCATAGTTAAAAGGGCTGAATCTTCTTCTTCAATACGCCTTGGAATATGAAAATTTAGCCAACCATATTTAGCCATGTTGAAGTGGTCTTTCACAAAAAACACCACCAAGTTCCACACTCCAGGCTTGTAGCCCATGAAAGTGAACTGAGATGTTTAAGGGAGATGAAATTATCCATGAATTAATCAAGAATTTTTCATTATTTCCTTTTCCAACATTCCATCTTAAGAGAATTTTAAGGATGGGGAGAGATTTGACCATTAGGTTCTAAGTGTGAGAGCCAAGAATATGAGTCAATATTAAAAATTATTTCAAGCAACATATTGTCTAAATATTTTCTTCTAAGAAAAATAATATAGATAGATTGATGCTCGGAGTAAAGTCTCCAAACCAATTTTGCTCCCAAAGTGAGATTCATATTTTTATTTAACCAAAGACCTCCCAATTCTAGAGGAAGAATTATTTTACCCCATTTAAGTAAATACAAATTTATAACTTCATCATTCCCTTGACCCTCCCCCCACAAAAAAATCTAATTCTAATGGATTTTAGGCAAAATTGACATCATATAAGTGGGCATGGCTTGTAGGAAAGATTTGATTAATTGAATCCTTAAAAAAAAAAATCAATTTACATTTACAACCTTCTAGATTTATAAGACTCATATCTACCATAGATTTCCATAGATCATAAGGGTTTATTTCACTTAATAAAAGAATGCCCAGATATGATTAAGGGAGAAAACTAGGATTGATATCCAAAATTTTATAAATGGTTGTTTGAGAAAATGACTTGATTGTATTAAAAAATAAAATATTGGATTTATCTTTGTATGCACCCAAATTCACTCGCTTACATTATTATCACTAATATTCCTATTATTTGACACTAATTTTGTTTATCTAATTTATTCCCCTTAATCCCACTAATTTATCCCCTTCCTAATCATTTATCGAATGTTCCTCCTCAATATCTTTCATTCACTATCCTTAGTCTTATCCCACTTCATCATTAATATCCCTAATCATTTATTTATCCTATCCTAACCCCACTTACCTATTATTTGGGAATTTTAAATTCCAATCACCCACTTGCCCACCTACTAGCCTATGCCTAGGATCTCCTATATCACTAGTCCCTAATTACCTACCTAATCCATGACTAACCCCCTTCTAATCCTAATTAATCCCTAAGAGAATTCTATAATTGGAGGATTCTATAATCCTCTCTAATCTAACTTCTCTCTAGAAGCCTCTAAATCTAGAAGCTTCCAAGGAATTTTAAATTCCTTAAATAAACCTCAATTCTTGATCTCCCGCATCCAACTTCAAATCTCATCCATTGATCTCTCCCTCCAAAATATATTTAAACAACATCTATCTTCCATTGGAGCCAACTTAGGAATCTAGAGAAAATCCATGCCAACTAATCTCAAGCAATCATCCAACAATCATTGATCAAGCAACATCACTATGTCAAATTTCTAAGTCAAGGTACGAAATCTCATCATCTTGTCTTTTTATTCTATTTAATCATGGTGTAGAGCATTTAGATTTAGGATCATAGTGCTAGTTTTGAATTATATTCATCCATTTGAATTTTTGTCTTAATGGCTCTATCACTTTACCTAGTAGTTTGAAGTCTTAGTGATTAAATTACGTTGTTTAATCGATAGAGCTTAAATTTCATCTACATTTTGGCAACCACAATGGGAGATCCCTCCCAAATTAATCATTTTGCTTGTAAGGGGTGTTTTTTCTAGCTTGTAAGTTGGATTTTTTGAAATTTTTCATGCATAGTTGAAATCTATGACATTGCACTTATAATCACAACTGTGTAGTCACGATATTGTCCCCATAAGTCATGAGTTTGTGGTAAATTGTCAGACCTAACCACTAACAGTTTGCCCTAATTGTGATAGGTTTTAGATTTTGACAAAATCGTGACTTCAAGAATCTTGAATTTGTATAAGTAGTCACATTTTTGCCATTTTAACTTGTGTTTTTGTAGGTTTCTAATGTGAGCATAAAGTCACCATAAAATTGCAACTTTGATAATTGCAATTTTATCTTGTGAACTATGATGTTGTAAATGAGAGTTATGATATTGTTATTTATGGATAAATCCCTTATAGTTGGCATTGATCTCTAACCTACATGTTTAAATTTGGGTGTTTTATATTTTACAAGGGACCAGTAATTATTTTATCCTCAACTCCTCTCTTTTATCGTGTTTATATCATTAGGGGTCCTAGGAGGAAATTTTGATAACCACTTGTTATAACCAAATTATGTATCTTTTTGGTTTATATATGTTAATAATAGGGTTACTAGGGAAGGATAACAAGTAGAAAGAACATCCAAAAACAAGTTAAACATGCAACCCTTTAACATTTTTCCCTCATTGACAAAACTGTAGATTACGAAATTTGGAGAATCATGACTTTGTCCTATGCATTAGTGGTTTTGAATTTATACTCGTGATTTTTTCATTTTGATCAATTTTTCCATTTTATAATAATTTGATCTATTGGTAGTCATCTCTCCTTTATAAAGGGTAAATATCTAATCAACACATTTTCTAGTTAATCAAAATTTTATGGATATTTTGTTAAAAATCTAAGTGTCTATTTGTAATATTTTAATATATCATAATTATCCTTTTATCTGTCATTAATCATCTATAAACAAGATGTTTTTGAGCTTTTAGATAATTGATCACTGACATAATCATCTATCTAAATCTGGAGGTTTTTTAGTTTATAACAAAACCACAACTCTTGTTTTATATATAATAGTGATTTTGTTAGTTGGAGTCGCATTTTTGTCTAACTATCATGGTTTTTCATGGTGACCATCGTGGTTAACTAACCACTGCAAAATCACAACTCGCAATCTATGATTTTACACTCTTTGGTTACAATTTTGCACTATGTAATTACGATGTTGCACTAATTTTTGCCTTTGATTTGGTCTTTTTTTTTTGATTTTTTAGAGTGACTTTTAGTGATTTTTAAATAATTTTGGGCCTCTCACAAGGCCCAAATTACCTTTAGCATCGGGGGTTCCACCCCTTGACCCCACCCTGTATTGTGACAGGGAGCATGTCCAGGGAGATGCCCCCAGATCTCGTTAGGGGCTACCACCCCCAAACCCCTGCATCATGGCACACTCACCCAAAAGGAATTATAGAGCCAAATCATGATTTTTTTAGGGTGTTTTTATTAAGGCCTAGTAGACTAACATCTTATTTTTTATAGGGGTGAACCCAGAGGCTATTTTGTTTTATTTAACACCTTATTTTACAAGTCATTATTTTTGGTCTAACATTATGTCTTGTAAGTTTCCCATCAAGATCATCAATCAAACTACTAATAATTTTCTTGTAGGTTACCTCTTTTTAATGCCACTTAAACTACTAACCATGTGTTTGTAGGCTGCCTGTCAAAGACTCTTCGTGGCACTTTGAAAAATTATTTTTGAACCATTTGGATAATATTGTCTTGTATATATCATTTTGATCACTTTGTCTTGTATATATAATTATTTTATATATTCTTGTCTTTTATCTTGAAAATATACATCACACTTAATCTTAATCAGTTAATTAATCTTTTGGCTTGATTGATTATCGCTACGATTGGTGTATGCTCTCCCCCTTGCATCCTTGCGGTGATTCCTAAGGGATAAAAAACTACTTATAAACCCCATTCCCTTTTTATTTTTCTAGGAGGCTAGTGATCGTGGATTTCACCACCATGCACTAGTCCAAATTTTGTGTTCTAATGGAGTCTAATTGTCTTGTATATATCATTATTTTATATATTATTTTCTTTTATCTTGAAAATATACATCATACTTAATATTAATCAGTTAGTTAATCTTTTGGTTTGATTAATTATCGCTACGGTTGGTGTATGCTTTCCCCCTTGCATCCTTGTGGTGATTCCTAAGGGATCAAAAACTAATTATAAACCCCAATCCCTTTTTATTTTTCTAGGAGGCTAGTGATCATGGATTTCACCACCACGCACTAGTCCAAATTTCATGTTCTAATGGAGTCTAAAAATTAGGAAAAATATCATTATGTGCCTAAACAAAATTCCCCATAAAGGGTTCTATGGAGTGAGGGGTGGTTAAGTTTTAATACACAAGGTAGTTAGACAACATCTTGTATGGACTTGGACCCCACTGTACCTTCAAATATATAGTGGATACATCTAGAAACCATTGTAAATACCTAGATTAGGAACCTTCAGTCATAATAGGTGTACCACTACAAGAGTCAGTATCAGCTTTAAGGTAGCCACTATATACAAAGAGGGTCGAGAGGGCTCGATTGATTTCATAACAGGTCACTCGCCTATAGCCTCAACCACAAAGCCATTTTATGGTGTGGGTATTGAGTTACACACCCTTAAGTTTACCAATCAATATGTTTATGGCTTCCTTGATTGTTTGAGTGTTGTGTTAGACCAGTACTATTTGGGAGCTAAGTCAGCCTTCACCCAAACCTATACACACCTATTTAGGTCTTTACATAATCCATCATCTTGTATATACTTGCCTCATCATTTTGTCATCATCCTCTTGTACAAACAATTTTGTATATCCTTGCATTATCCTATCTCCCATCTTGTCTTTATTCCATCCTAATCTAGTCACCCCTATATTATCCTAGCTCATCTTTATTCATACCCCATCATATCATCCCTATCTCATCATTTCCTTTGTATATATTCATCCCATCTCCCACATTATCTTAGTCCTGTCATAGTCTATTTATATCCACTCATCATTTATTATATCCCAATCACATCTTGTACATCCTTGTAATTATCCCATTGTACATCATTTTTTCTTTTGTATGTCCTTATCTCATTCTCCCATTCTACATATTATTTTTTGTACATCCTTCTAGTCACATCATATCACTAGATCCACCTGTCATCACACCCCCATCACCTACATCTTATTTGTATATCCTATATCTCATCATTGCCTTTTGTATGTCTTTATCCCATATCATATCTGGTCTTTGTCTCATCCTAGTCTAATCGAATCTATTCATCATTGGTTATCCCCCCATCACCTACATCTTGTCTTGTCATCCTTGTCACCATCCCCTTACACATATTATTCTTTTGAACATTCATGTCTTAATCTCCTCTTAGTCGAGTCATTTTCACACGTCATTAGTCCTCACCATTATATTGTATATCATTGTCTTATCCTATTATACATGATTTATTTTCCTTGTATATCCTTCTAGCCACATCCTAATATATCCACCCATCATTGGTCATCATCCCATCACTCACATACCTTAATAATCATCTTTTATATCCTTGTCTTACTCTCTTTCACATATCTATATTCTCTTGTACATCCTTCTAGTCACATCATATCCTAGTCTTACTCATCATTAGTCATACCCCTACCCTATCCTAATTACATCTTATCCCACCATCCACATCTTATCCTAAGTACCTACCCCATCACTTGTCTTGACCTTATCTTCATCCCAGCCTATTATAACCATCACCACTCATAATTGATCATCCTTCATCACCTACATATTTCAATCATCATCTTGTATATCCTTGTCTTACCTTCTTGTACATATCCTCATTTTCTTGTACAACCTTCTAATATATCATTAATCACACCTCCATTATGTACATATCCTAATCACATATTATTTCATCCTCCACATCTTATCCGAAGTCCATCACCAATTCTTTGTCTTGACCTTGTCTTCATCACCCATCTAGTCTATCCTTTTTGGCTCCTTAGGTCATATACGGGTCCACACCATCATCATCTCATCTTACCCCATTCATCACTTCGTCTTCAACTATCATCACAGTTGTCCTTGTCCTATCATCCAATCACCATCTTTATATCATCCTATCCCATCCCATATTGAGAAAATAAGTATAGGGCTCTTGATCTAGTCCTATCATCCACATTATCCTATCATCTTATTGCTCATCATCTAATCATATATCATACCTAGTACATATCTTGTTAGCATCTTATCACTCTATTGGTTTCAATCTAGAAAACCCATCATCAATCTAATCATCTTTAGGCCAATTATCTTGCCTATTCATAACTAGCAACCCATCCAATCATCATCTTGCTAGTTTTAGAACCTAGACACTTGTCAATACCCAATCCTTTTGTTAGATTGACAACTAGACATTGTTGATAGGTCGTTAGCACCTATTGTGTTACTAGTTTGAAATCTAATCCCTATCCTATATCATCTCTATCACATTTCATCTATCTCCTCCCCATCAACACCTACCATACTAGCTCAATCCTTCTATGTCTAATCCTTAATCTACCATCATCCATCTTTTATCAATTATCATTATGGATTTGGACCTAATTCATGTAGACCAATACATCCTGGCTAATAAGGATGACATAATTTTTCAAGCTCTAAAAATGGGTATTTACCTATCTTCTAAACTTGATGCCATTCATCCTAGACCAACATCTCATATCCTTCCCCATCAACAACCCTCTCATCAAAATCAATATCAACATTCCTTGATGTGGTCACCCTAATCAATCAATACATCATAAAGAATAAAGATGAATTATTCTTATGGATATGGAAGATGGGTGCCTAACTTCCCAATGATGTTGAGCCCAAAAGCCTAAGACCCTCCCCCAAGTAAGCTTCTCATCAATCCTCATCCCCATCCTATTCCATTACACCATCCACTAGTCCTCATCCTAGACATGGCCTGACCAATTTACAAATTTCCTCATTCTATAAATACCTTGATGAAAATCCATAGGTAGTTTTCTTGTGGCTCTTGGAGATGGGTTTCTAATTTCTTGAAGACCTTGACACCGTCCAATTCACCTTACCCTCAAACCATCCTAGTCCATAGTCAAAACCTCCATCCACTCATCATATCCAATCATCCTCCCCTTCCTCTAATAAAAAATAGAATCTTATCCTAACCACCTCATCTAATACCAAACCATCCACCTAGTCGTGTCACCAAGCATATGACCTAAAGTCCAATGCTTCCACATTTGAATCACACAGTGAAGTGGGTCCTTACACTCCCTTCTTATGTCCTTGGAATCACTTTTAAAATAACTTATCACTACTAACATGATGGTCTACCCACACATATGACATCTTAGTACTACCAAGCCTAAGCCCTCATGGTATAAAGCAAATTGATATTATCTCTATAATCAAACTTGGGGGCATTCCATTAAATGATATCAAAATTTCCAAGATTGTGTCCAAGACCTCATCGACCATGGTGGCATAGTAATTGAGGAGGATCCAAATGAATTTATGTCCCTACGTGAACAAAAAGAGGGATCCCAAGATTCCATTCCCACTCTTGTTCAATCCATTCCCATTCTAAGCCAAGGTCATGACACCACATCCATCCTCCATGACTTCCCCATCTTTGACAAATCCTTCATCAAGCACCAATCCATTCCCCATAAGCCTAATTCTCATATATCCCATAATTCCTTTCATGGGCCCATCTTTTCTCAACCCATTATTCTTTCATAATCTCCCTCTTACTCATTACATCAAATACCCCATGTTGAGAGGCCAATCATGAAAAATCACTATTTTAATCATATCATTGCATCTTGTACATCAAAGTCAACATTAGAGCTAGAATAAGTTTTATCTACCTCAAGATCACATGCAAATTTAGTATCTGAATCAGATTCCTCGTAAAAAATGTCATCCCTCATTGATGCCAATAATGTCTATCTTTTTGAGGATACCTCTAACCTAAATACCTCCAATCCATTACCAGGCATATCTTTTGATCCCACTTAGGATGATGAAGTCATAACTAAATTCTTGAACACTTTATTTGTTAAAGATTTTTAGATTAAATCTTATCCTACCTTGGATATGTGTCTTAATGATCCTTTTGAGATTTTTTAGGATGCTTTCTCCAATGTTGAGGCTAGGGATCCTAGTGACCTTTATGAGGACTATGCTACCCTTTATCCCCTTACTCCATCACAAAATATTCATTATTTACCTTGCCTCCATAATCCCCATGTCACACTCCATGAGGGGAATAAATAGGAACATGCATCATTAGATTCCCTTCTGCATTTAACATTGTGTGCCATGCATCTAAATATCCAAGACCATATTTTAAAAGTCATAAATCAAGATCAAATCATTTTTGATCCTATCAATCAAAATCAAGCAAAGTCAAATCCTTGACCTAATAAAAAAATGTCTTCCCCTAGTGAAGCCCAATATCAAGCACTAAGGGATCATCAAATTCAAAATAATCATTATATATCAAGTTAAAAATCAATTATTCTTGGTGAAGCCCAAAATTCGGCACTAGGGGACAATCAAACCCAATCAAAAATTCAAAAGAATGTCAAAAATAATAGTCATATGTCTGACCATCCTCTTAATACTTGTATCAAAGAATTAAAAAATCAAAAGGTCTTGGATCCCTTAATCTCATGGCACCAATCTAACGAATCCATTCCACCATATCCAATGTTGTATGCAACTTTTGAACCCCATTTCTATTCCCCATCTTGTCATATCATTCACAATCACATCCCTCCTTACCATCGTATATCCCATCATCACAATCATGAAATCCTCCCATCCACACCCTATCTACAATCCCAAGACAACATTGTCCCTTATAGGGGTTATAAAGACACCTGGTCAAAATGTCTGGAAGATGTTAAATTAAGAATCAATAAAGGACATCAATACATGATCCTAGCATCACATATCTCCAAAATAGGCATCAGTTAAAGATCAAAACAATTTTTGCATTCCTGCATATATCCCCATATCCAATAAATCGAGATGCCATTTCAAAACATCAAAAAAATTGAAAAATAATCATTTGTGCAATGGTGAAAACCAGTCTTCTAGCACATTGGGCAAGTACCATGATGAAAATTAGTTTCTAACATCATGGTAGAATAATCAATTATCTGCATTAAACTACAACACTTGGGGATAACTCCTTTCATTCCCTATACTTTATCAATCCCATTCATCTATCTATACTAGTTCCATTCCCTATCCACCTTGTCTATATCACCCATTTTATCCCTTGTCCATCACCTCCATCCATTGTCTACCATCATATCATGCATCCTATCTCTCTTTGCATCCCTTGTCTTGAATTTTATAAGGATGAGGAAGGTGTCTTGAGAAATGTTCCAAAATCATATTGGCATATCCTCCAATGGACACTCAGGCAACTAAGCATCTGGTTCCTTCACAATGTGGTCATTAGTGCTCCCTAGTCCATTCTTCCTTAATCCCCATCCCTTTTTCTACATCACCCTCATCCTTTTAATCATCCCATCCATCATTCCATCCATCCTCATCTAGGCTTGGTATTCCCTTTGATAGTAACCCCATTTATATTGTGTACATACATATCCCACAAATCACTAAAATCAAAATATGTCCAAAACCCTAAAAATCATAAAATTTGACAAAGCCCAAAATACTCTGTTGTGTCTTATTTTATGCATAATCCCCGAGTTAAACCCATCCCCATAAATTTAATATTTTTACATCCTTGGATACACAATTTAGTATTGGAATGAAAATCGAAGTGGTTGCCCATTTCTCCATATCTATATCATCCTTTTGAATAGATATTATCAACATGCATCACCTCATCAAAGATTTTAATCTGGCACCCATCACTTCCTATAAATATATTTTCATACCTAGCACCCATCCAACCACTCTTTTTCTAGTATGGAAGGTATTTTATCCCATCACTTCCTTATCAATGCCTCTTCATACCTAGCACCCATCCAACCACTCTTTTTCTAGTATGGAAGGTATTTGATCCCATCACTTCCTTATTAGTGCCTCTTCATATCTAACACCCATCAAATCACTATTTTTCTAGTATGGAAGGTATTTTATCCAATCATCTCCTAATATCCTTACTATATTGGACTCTTGTAGGGCCTTGTCTATTGATGATCCTTGGTCATCAATTTTCAAATCACCTTCTTTGACCACTCTTAGATTTGATTTCTAGACCAGATTAGTATTTTAAGACCTTCTCCCATCTCCATCCTTCTATCCTAAACTAGGGGAAACATCTTAGCCTAATCCTAATAATTATCACCATATCCAAATCCAAGACCATCCTAAGTCCACAATCACATCATGATCATCCAACCCATCACCCAATCATTCATCCCATCATTAGACAAGACATTATGACACTATGTGTAGATACTCGTATGTGTTACTTATTTGTTCTATTTATCTTGTTTGCATGTTTTTATCATGTAAATATTTTATTGTCTTTGTCTCTTTTTGTCTATTTGGAAATGAACATGGATGCTATGATGTCATCAAAGATATGATAAGTCTTATAAGTTCCCTCGATGATACAAAGTTCACCATTTTCCCGTGCACTTTAGCATAATGCCCTCTTGGTCATACTTATATCATGGGGCATACTACCAAGTGCTATATATATATTAGATTGCTTAGACTCTGATGATCTTTATGACATTTGTGATGGCTTGATCACCTACACCCTCATCATTTAATCATCTCATCATTCCTATAACCATCATCAATCTAATTCTCTTAACCTATCTAACTAACATCCAACCTTTTCTTCTCTTCTCATCATTTGAATCATCATCCTTTAATAAATAACATCATCCTCTAGTCACTAATCATCATCATCATCATCTCCTAGTCACAACTACATCAACATGAGGTCTTTTTAGACTATGTAGGCAACACTTGGCCACATTTTTGTGCCCAAGGATAGCTCAGCAACTATCTCTCTCATCTATCCTCATCCCCCATTTTTTGGTCACTCTATCATATCACTATTCTCTCTTATCCTCCTTATCATATTGATCAAATTTCGCTTTGAGCTACACCCATCCTTAATATTATCAAATCATTGTCTTATCTTGGCCTAAAGCTCTCCCTTGCATGCATCCTTGCTTGAGATATTCTAAAGCTTGCAACCTTTTATCCTATCATCATTATGTTATGGTTGATTCTCCCTTGGGATGTGTCTATAACTGTGACACCCATCACCTCTATTCCTTGTGCATGTGTCTTTTCTAGTGGAATAATCAATCTATAGCTCATTTCTCAAGTCGAATCCTTCATCTTCTTCATCATCTATCTCAAAATCTAGAAGCCCATCCCCTCATCTATCCATCACAACCCACCCTTCATTTCTTCTTTTGAGTGGCCATCCATCTCATTCTTCCTTACGTGTCCCCTCGAGGGGGTATCATATCCCCTAACATTATAAACTAACATTTGTCCATGAAATAGTTTTTCTTTGAAAGACTATTACTCTTTCCACTTCACTCCAATCGCAATGCCTTTTCAAAGAGGTGAAAAATATATGCACCTAAATTTTCTTGCTTACATTATTATCACTAATATTCTTATTAGTCGACACTAATTTTGTTTATCTAATTTATTCCCCTTAATCCTACTATTTTATCCCCTTCCTAATCATTTATCTAATCTCCCTCCTCAATATCCTTTATTCACTATCCTTAGTCCTATCCAAATTCATCATTAATCTCCCTAATAATTTCTTTATCCTATCCTAATCCCACTTACCTATTATTTGGGAATTTTAAATTCCCATCACCCACCTACCCACCTACTAGCCTATGCCTAGGCTCTCCTACACCTCTAGTCCCTAATTACCTACCAATCCCCATCTAACCCCCTTAAAATCCTAATTAATCCCTAAGAGGATTATATAATTGGAGGATTCTATAATCCTCTCTAATCTAACCCTTCCTCTCTAGAATCCTCTAAATCTAGAGGCTTCCAAGGAATTTTAAATTCTTTAAACAAACCTTAACTCTTGATCTCTCTCATCCAACTTCAAATCTCATCCTTTGATCTCTACCTCCAAAATCTATTTAAAAAACCTCTATCCTCTATTGGAGCCAACTTAGGAATCTATATCAAATCCATGCTAGACTAATCTCAATCATCCATCCAGCAATCATTGATCAAGCAACATCACTATGTCAAATTTATGAGTCAAGGTAAACAATCTCATCATCTTATATTTTTATTCTGTTTAATCATGGTGTAGAGAATTTAGCTTTAGGATCATAGTTTTTATTTTGAATTATATTAATCTATTTGCATTTTGGTCTTAATGGCTCTATCACTTTACCTAGTACTTTGAAGTTTAGGTGATTAAATTACATTGTTTAATCCATATAGCTTAAGTTTCATCTACACTCTTTGTTGAATTTCTGCCCAAAATTTAACTCATGTAATTCAAAATATTTTTGAAAGTATGTGCTTCCTCAATGGAAGCGAGACTTGCTAACCCAATGTCATCATAACATTGGTGGTGGTAAATTCGAGGGGCATTGGAAGCTACCGTGAATCCATTCAAAGCACCCAATTTTTTAATATGGGAAACCCATATACTCAAAAATTCAATGATGATTATTTAAAAATAAAGGGACAGGGGGTCGCCCTAATGAAGACCTCTGGAGGATCCAAAAAAACTAGTAGGCTCATAGTTGATTAAGAATGAAAACTTTGGGGAGCTAATCCAACTAAAAATACATTATCTCCAAAGCTGATCAAAGTCAAATTTATCCAAAATGTTGAGGATGAAGTCCCAATTAACTCTATCAAAATCATTGTTCATATCAATATTTATTAGCTTATAACTAATGTTTTGATTAGAAATAGAGTGAATAAGTTCTTGATTAATGACAATGCCATAAAAAATTATCCAGTTTCTCTTGTGTATGAGGATTTCAAAAAAATATCTTGTCGCCCCAATTTCCAGTAGTTTCTAATCACCCTCACAAGTTCCTACATACAAATCAATTGAATCTCCTTGCTCAAGGAAAGATAGGTGCTGCCCAAACATAGTTCACATGTTGTTTCAAAGGAACCCAAATATTAAGACTTCCAACTTTTACCCTGCTGAGAGGGGTCCAAATGTGGACAAGAATGTAGAAGATAAAATCTATGGGCATAAGGAAGATTGCATATGCTAGAAAAGGGTATAAAACATAAAACCCCTAAGAGGAAAATAGGAAATTACCACCCTTTCCTCCTCACATAACAACCCCTATGCCAAAACTATTAGCAACCCAACATGGTGGACACCATGGTAGTTTAACTTAACTCAGGGATGATGTCAATCATAGGTTTACCTATCTAGCCAAGATCTAACAACAACCCAAGCTTACTAGGCCTTGAAAAAGCAGTCTCCTCCACTTCCCAAATGAGTCAGGTGTATCTTCATGAAGGCTCTATGGTAAATGGAGATAGCCTGATTAACTCACGACTCTAGATGGAGATTACATATCCTAAGACTACAAACATCATGGTTTAGGATGTCATAGAGATGGAGGCCATGGTGGAATCTAGGGGCATGAGCATCAAATCCTTTGCCTAAGCTATCTCCCACATAGCAGCACCAAGATATGATCCAAAACCCCTCAAGCTTACTTCCTCTAACCCCATTATATTCTTTGATGAGGAGGATACTCAAATCAAAGGAATATTTCTTAGCTAATGGTGTTATCTATAGATTCATAGATTACTGGCCAAAACTTCAATAACTTCATGCATGGATCATGAATAACTGGTAGCCCCTCCTAGAAGGTAGAGTTGAAATCTACCCGTGTGCAAAAATATTTTTTATTATTGCTTTTCATCATCTTGATGACAAGGATAAAATTCAAAACCAATTATGGATCTTGAATCACCATCACCTAATATTCAAACTATGGTCCCCAACCTTCAACCCTCTTACTAAACCACTTAATGTAAAACCCATATGGGTTCGCCTACCCCATATCCCTCTTCAATTTTGTACTGAATCTAACATCAAATCAATTGGTAAAGTTTTGGGTGAATTTATACAAATGCACCTAGAAATTGATCAATTTTCCCATACTACTTATGTGAAGATTTTGGTAAACATAGACACCTCTACATACCTACTTGAAAAATTTGACTTGCAAGTAAGTGAAAGCTCTTGGTCCTTATCCATTGACTATGAAGGAATTATTTTTCACTATTGTAATTATTTCAATATGGTAAATCAAACAAAAAACTATAGTAAATTTAGAATAAAATAGATTCTTCTAGGTGGATGTACTCGCTTCCTACCCATCTTACAATTCTAACTAATCTTGAATGTGATGATTTAGTGTCATTTTCAGAAGAACCCAAATCTCATATGCAAAATAGGGGAATCCAATCCCCCTTTTAGATTGAAGAGACCCTGATTTCATATTCAAGGAATACCTTCGACGTATATTTGGAAACATTTGAAATAGATACCTCTGTGGAAGTGAATCTATAATGTGATATCTTTAGGGAAAAACCAAAAAGTTACATCAACAAAAGTCAAATCTCATCCCCCTATACCAGTTGAAAATACAATCCTAATTTAGCCAGAAGTTAAGTAAGACAAAGGTGATTAGACCGACATACAAAAAAAAAAAAAATGCAAAATTTTTATGGTTCAATCCTCCACTATGGTTCTCTGCTTGAGGGGGTCCATTCAAAATTGTATAAGATAATTTAATGCATTGGTAACATGATAGAAGATTTGCATAAGATTACTCATGGTAATTGGGTTGATAGAGCAAGGTTGTGTCCATTATCTGGTATGACTAGTATTGATATTTTCATTTTAGGATGTTTTGCTTGTTTGTTTTACTATTGCTAGAGTCATTGTTGGAAATAGGACCAACCCGAAAGCACACAGTTGATTACCAAACCAAGCAACTTAATATGTGGAAATAAACCAGATTCAACAAGTAACTAGAATTTAGAATAACACAGAATACGAGAGACAATACACAACTTGTATTAATAACTCTTACAGAAAAGAATACAATAAAGAAGATGCCACTTCTTCTCCACCACCTCTTCAGAGGTTTCCCACACCTCAAGTGAACAATAATTCTCTCCTCAAAGCTCTCTCTACTAGGTCCCAACACCCAACTCAAACACAGAGTTGGTGTTCACCTTACACAAGTGCTCCACGCACTCCACAAGTGCTCCACGCACTCCACAAGTACTCAAAGTACTTCAAGTAGATCTCCCATGAACCTGCAACAACCTGCAATTCAACAGACCATACTTATGGAAGGAACTGCCTTGCCTTCCTCTTAGCTCTCCATGTACTCCACGTACATACCAATGAGTACACACCGTACTCCAAGTAGATCCTCCCTGATTCTGCTCCCTGTTGTGTTGCTTTCCTATCTGATCTCCAACCTACAGATCAATAATGGTTCTGCACACCTGTGAACCTTGACCTTGCACACACACACACTTGCAGATCAACGATCTTACTTACCATGTAGATCTCCTATAAGGGCCATGCTCACCTGATGACCAAGATCATACATACCTGAAGAATCCAGCTGACTCTCCAATCCAGCACCAACACAACTGGTACTGTGGCACTAGGAGGAACGCACCATTGCTCTACCTCACACACCGAAGGAGCTTATAATTATGCTCTCTTACTCCCTAGCACTAATTTTACAATACAACCATGAGTCTAATATATAGAGCTCATCCAAACAATAATTAGACATCTAATTACAATAATTAGATCCACAGCTATGAGTCTAAAATTAGCACTCATCATGCAAACACTTGGTTCGTTAGCTAACTGCCCATAATAAACTCGCAGTCAAACCACACAGGCGACCGACGTCGGTCCCTGTCTGCCTAGAGGTGACCGACGTCGGCCGATCCCTGACCGACGTCGATTGCTTCTCTTTCCCTATCCTGCCGACGTCGGCTGATCAGACCGATGCCGATTGCTCTGACACTTAGCAACCTTCAGCAACTCCTCCAATGGCCTTCTCCGTGTCTGCATCAGTGAAGCTTTTAGCTCCACAACCCAACAATCTCCCACTTAGAGATAAACAGCTGCACTGCACCTACACCTATACTCCATCTAATCTGTTTCCTGGTTTGTATCCCTCTTCAAGCTCAACCCTGAAGACCACCCACCACACAACCTGTGATGTACCTCTGTCATCCGAGTACCCTACCGCATCCGTTCCTACATACACATGTAGTGAAGTCCTGACCCCTAAATAGCATGAATCCCTGCTGCTGGTCTCTCTCAAATACCTGAGAATCCACTTCTCCGAATTGGCTCCTAACTCACTGACAACTCCCATTGCTTGGGAAAACTCAGGTCTATACTAGACCTCATGTGATTTCAAACACTGAACTGTCCAGCCCTTGGTGCGCTCCGATTCTGCATCCTACGTAATGAACCTCGCCAACACCTGATTCACATCAGCTCCCACTGGAGACAAAATCTACCTGTGATCTCCATGTCTCCCATGTCAAAGAATTTTGCTGCTCCAAACTCCCCCTAACATGCCACTGAACTAATCTTACCCTTAGCTCAGCAAAACCCTGTATGTACACCCCTGCTAGCTAGCATACTATCCACATACAGTAACAGAATGATGTCGCGACTCATCATCCACCTAGTAAGTCAAACCACAGTAGTTCCCTGACATCGACTGAAGTCATGCTTCATCCTCCACCTGTCAAAACCTGTACCACTGTCCTGCAGCTCCTCAAGACCATATGCCTGGTCTTCCATCTCACGTATCCGTTCACTCTATTCTTCAACTAAGGAATCCATTCGTCTCTGTGCTTTCGCACCGGCTGGCAACCCTACCAAAACTCTCATTTGGTTCTGTATCATATCCCTGCCATACTCCCACCTGTTTCCTGGATCCTTCCTGCTCTACAATTAGCAACAAGTATAAAGAAGAGGAACAACAAATTTGAGGGCCTACTTACGTCTTCAGTCCTTCGTATGGGTGTTTGAGACTCCTTGACAGCATGCTATCCACCCAAAATCCGTTACAGTGACCGACCTCGGTCACTCCACAGTCTGCATCCGACCGACGTCAATTTCCATGCGTCTGTCCCTGACTACCAACTTGCCGATGTCGGTGTCCTCCTGCTGCCGATGTCGGTCCTCCTGACCGACGTCGGTCTTACATACTGCCGACGTTGGTTTTCCTGCCGACGCCGGTACCTGTGTTTCTTGTGAGTGATGACTTTTTACCCGCGAGCTCCTTTGAATCAATCTCCATGTCCAAACTGCCCTGCTCAAAAGTATCCAGCCACATCCACTGATTTCTATCCGCCATCTCCTCCAAGAACACCAAGGCTTTCCAGTTCTTAAGCCTATCAAATATATCTATCTTCCGCTTAAGAACATGCATCTCCTTCCTGCTCATGTGACCAAGCCTATGAAGCCACGTCTCCGCAATAGAAGAAGAATCAGTAATATAAACAAGTAGATAAAGAGTACCTGTTTTCTTACCACCAGCTAATTCAAGTGCACCCGCTGTGAGAGTTCTTGTGCATCTCTCATCACCCAATCTTTCTGAAGAAATTAGCCATATCTCCAAACCTGGGACCTGCTTGACCTTCATCAACACCTGTGTGTTGGCTGCCTACAATTTCAGCTTCACTTTCCCTTTGCCAATTCTTTGGCAAGGCTCACCAGCTCCTCTACCTGGGGCTGCATGGAAAGAGGCAATCAAATCTTTTATCCAAGATTCAACTTTATCCAAGAAACCTCCCAGAGCATCCTGTGCCATATCACCTACAACATCTGCTTCTTCAGTTTCTTCATGCTGATCTTCCACAAACCAACAATATTCTTTTACCTGCTCTTTCTTTCCATGGGACCTTAAGTAACCATCTGTGCTTTTCAACTCCTCCATTCTTAGCTTACTTTCATCTGCCATTGCTCTGCTCCCACTCAATCAGAAACCCCTGAGAGTGACCTGTAACCAAACACAAACCCTGCTTCCTGCAACCTTAGCTCTGATACCACTTGTTGGAAATAGGACCAACCCGGAAGCACACAGTTGATTACCAAACCAAGCAACTTAATATGCGGAAATAAACCAGATTCAACAAGTAACTAGAATTCAGAATAACACAGAATATGAGAGACAATACACAACTTGTATTAATAATTCTTACATAAAAGAATACAATAAAGAAGATGCTACTTCTTGTCCACCACCTCTTCAGAGGTTTCCCACACCTCAAGTGAACAGTAATTCTCTCCTCAAAGCTCTCTCTACTAGGTCCCAACACCCAACTCAAACACAGAGTTGGTGTTCACCTTACACCTGTGCTCCACGCACTCCACAAGTGCTCCACGCACTCCACAAGTACTCAAAGTACTTCAAGTAGATCTCCCATGAACCTGCAACAACCTGCAATTCAACAGACCATACTTATGGAAGGAACTGCCTTGCCTTCCTCTTAGCTCTCCATGTACTCCACGTACATACCAATGAGTACACACCGTACTCCAAGTAGATCCTGCCTGATTCTGCTCCCTATTGTGTTGCTGTCCTATCTGATCTCCAACCTACAGATCAATAATGGTTCTGCACACCTGTGAACCTTGACTTTGCACACACACACACACCTGCAGATCAACAATCTTACTTACCATGTAGATAATCTATAAGGGCCATGCTCACCTGATGACCAAGATCATACATACCTGAAGAATCCAGCTGACTCTCCAATCCAGCACCAACACAACTGGTACTGTGGCACTAGGAGGAACGCACCATTGCTCTACCTCACACACCGAAGGAGCTTATAATTATGCTCTCTTACTCCCTAGCACTAATTTTACAATACAACCATGAGTCTAATATATAGAGCTCATCCAAACAATAATTAGACATCTAATTACAATAATTAGATCTGCAGCTATGAGTCTAAAATTAGCACTCATCATGCAAACACTTGGTTCATTAGCTAACTGCCCGTAATAAACTCGCAGTCGAACCACACAGGCGATCGACGTCGGTCCCTGTCTGCTTGGAGGTGACCGACGTCGGCCGATCCCTGACCGACGTCGGTTGCTTCTCTTTCTCTGTCCTGTCGACGTCGGCTGATCAGACCGACGCCGGTTGCTCTGACACTTAGCAACCTTCAGCAACTCCTCCAATGGCCTTCTCCGTGTCTGCATCAGTGAAGCTTTTAGCTCCACAACCCAACAGTCATCCCATTTGAGCATGAATGTTATTATCTCTTTATCCATTGTATAAAGTTTTTAGAGCTTTAAAACCCATGACCACTTAACCTTATCAAATAAAAAAATGATAATGCCATTAAGAATTTTCATTATAATAACAAAGCCTCATTCCATGGAAATGATTTTGGGAAGGAAATTTTGTAGTCTATGAGCCATGACCTTGGCAATGATTTTGTGGCAAACATTATAGAGGGAGATTGGCCAGTAGGAGTAAAAGTAGTTAGAATTCTCTTTTTTGGGATGAGAGTTATAAAGGGAAATCATCTGTTTCATAACCTTCTTGGAATTACCCGATTCTTGAATTGCAGTCATAACATATTATCCAATAAAGTCTCAATATAATTGATAAAAACCTATTGGAAAGCCATCAGGGCTAGGGGATTTGTCTAGCTTGAATGAGAACACATTAGATCTAACTTATTCATCAGTGATTAGAGAATTAAGAAATAAGGTATTAGATGTAGAGAGAGGGAAGGAATTTGGATAAGGATTGATTCTCTAGGACATGATATGTCCAATCCTGATTCAAAGAGAATACCTTTGAAGTAACACTCTGCTTCCTCTTTAATTTCACTCACCTTATTAAAATTTTCTTCCTTAGGAATACATTTTTCCTAGATTCTATTAAAGTTCCTTCCCATGACATCAGTCTATTGGAAAACCCCTTTGTTCCTATCTCCTTTTAACCCTTTGATTCTAGACTGTTGTTTCCAGTGAATTTCCTCTTGAAGAACTAATTTTTTCCATTCATCCATTATTTTGTCTTCATCTACCTTAAGCCCATCACTCATGCCATTTTAGACCATGCATTTTTCTAAATCTGAGATCTTGTTTTGTCAATTCTAATTTTTTATCTAATTTTTATTGAATTCATTCTTATTCTAATCTTTAAAGAGATATTTGACTATTTTTAACTTTTATACCAGCCTATACACACTTATCACATTAGACGGAAGGCTCCACGATTCTTTAATTTTGTCATAAAGAGATGACTCTTTTATCTAGATTAGTTCAATTTTAAAGGGTTTGAAGTTGGGAGAAGTTTCCAAAAAGGTTAAACTAATGGGCCAATGATCATAGACAACTTTAATCAGGATGTTAGACTAAAAAAAGTAGTCCTACTATATCTAGTTTATACTTAAAATAAATATGTCAAGCCTTTCATTTATGAAGGCATCACCAAGCTTGAAATTCACCCATTTTTAAGAATCAGTATGGGATTTAAAATCAAAAACAAAGATGTCCTTAATAAATTGGGCCAAGTTGGAAGTAGAAGGAGAAAGAGTGCCAGAGCCACCATAATTTTCTAAAAGAAAGATGATAGTGTTGAAATAACCTCCAAAAATCCACTTTTCATTTGGAAATAGGGTTTTGAATTTTTTGAGAGATAACCAACATAAGCTCCTACCTATGCCAGTATGTGGCCCATAGTCATTGGTGCAGATAAAACTATGATTTGATCCATTTACATCAAATATAATGTATTCAAGTTGATACAATCACCCAAAAGAGAACCAAAGATTGTGGAGGGGTTCTAAATCATGGCAAGCCCTCTAGAGAAGCCAAGCAAATATTTGACTAAAAAATTACCATTTCTCTAAATGCCCTTAATACAATTGAAACAAAGAGAAGCCTCCATTTTTGTCTCTTTAATACGGATAATGTTGGGCTATTTATAGACAATAAGCTGCTTTAGTAGCCTATACTTATGAAAGGGCATTGAGTTCACACAAATTCCAAGAGATAATTAACATTGAGGGGTTAAGGCCCATTGTTGTTATGGGTAATGGACATATCCCCCCATATATTGAGCTTTGCTTCTTGTTGGATTTTACTATAAACTAAGTTCCTTCCTTTATTTTCCCCCTTCCATCCTCCCTAGGATTGTTTAGTTCCTAATTTTCCTTGAGGAGATGATCTTGAGGTTTGGACAACATTTCTGAGATTTGTTTTTGGCTCCCTTTTCCAATGATAATTTGAACTTCCAAGATTCTAGAATTTGAAAGTGAGGTTCCACCAGGGTTATTTTTACCACCTTGAAAATATTTTAGGGCAAGGTTAGAAAATTATAGCTTGGCCATACCATGATTGTTTAATAAATGCATTATCTGTGATTGATTCAACCCATCGATGTCTATAATGGGTTGCTTTTCTTCTTCATTATCATAATATGAAACAAACATCTCTCTGTCTTCTAAAACCCTTGGCTAAGCTTCTGAGAAGTCTAGGAGCACAAGAGACTAGTACCTTTCTGAAATTTGATCAAGGTCTTAAATGTTAGGCAGTGTTGAGTCTTCAGATGTCTCCACTTCAGCCTATAGTACCTAAAGAATATTAAATTTGTTATCCATTTTCCCTGTATTTGTTTCCTTTATCTCCTTTGGCTTCCATTTTTTCTCTTTTTTCTGCTATTCTTGTTCTTAGGCTCATTTAAACTGTGATCTCCTTTTTCTTTAAATGGTGTTTGATCGGGACAGTTTCTAGCAAAATGGCCAAAAGAATGGTAGTTTTTGCATATGAATGGGACATTTTCAAAGTCTAGATTTTGTAATCATTCTCTGGTTTCTGATTTGAATTTGACCACCAAGAGAAGTGATTTGGAAAGATCCATATTAAGATATATTCAAGCATAAAATGCCATCAAATAAACCTTTATAGTTTTTCCAGTTTAGATATATTCTCCCTGGTGGTCTCCAACATGTTTGAAGATTTCTTCTTTCCAGAGTTTAGAAGGTAGACCATAATGTCATGACCAGATGGAGACTTTATTTAAATCCACTGAATTAGGGTTTAAACATTCTTCCTAAGGCTTCGTAAACAGACCAATGTGCTCAATGAACCAAAGGTCAAATATGAAGATGTCATCCCTTTACTTTGCACTATAAAAAATGACTTGAAAGAAACATTGGGGAATAAAACTAACCTGAGAGGTAGAACCCACTTTCTAATTCTTTTCCAACCATTTCTGCAAGATTACCACACTAGGCCAATAACATATTAATTTTCAAATTAAACCACACTCCTTGAGAGGTCCTATTCGCTCCTCTAAGTCAACATCTAAGAGTTGAATGGTCGGAATGCACTCAATAGTCGAGAGAATGGAGCCATCTCTAT
This sequence comes from Torreya grandis, assembly GCA_037957365.1. Classification (NCBI taxonomy): domain Eukaryota; kingdom Viridiplantae; phylum Streptophyta; class Pinopsida; order Cupressales; family Taxaceae; genus Torreya; species Torreya grandis. The sequence continues at coordinate 5,031,504 of JARHVA010000004.1, read as the reverse complement.
CTTTTGGAGGGATCACAACCTTTATATTGTTTGTTTCACCCGAGCTTCAACCATCTTTGCTCCCTTTCCCTTCCAAAGATCCTTTGTTCAAAGTTCCTAAATCAAACTTGTTTTACTTGTGGACCATTACTTTTTTTTCATCGAAATCTCCAACATCTTATGTCTAATAATATTTCTTATTGATACTTCTCAAATATATTCCTTTTATATAAAAATAATGGTGATCTACAAATTAATTAAAACTTATTTTCTATATTCTTAGGAAAAAAATGTTTAGATATTCATAATCAATATGTCACAAGTTACAACTATCCATAAAAGGCTTTCCCTAATATGAAAATTTTAAAATACTAAAAATCTTTCTAAAATATGAAATTATGTTTATAAAATTTGAGATAATAAAATATTATAAAAATCTTTTCAACCATTAAAAGGAGAGTGAAAACCAAACAAATAAACTCGTCTCTGACCAATAAATCATAATATTAAAAAGACGCTAAGATCCAGCCAAACTCACAGTCTGAAATCATCAATGAAGGTGCAAAATAATCGGGGGTTTCCAAGTTTTGGAACTCGATTGTCTTTTTGCTTCCTGCACCTTATTAAGGTGTAACAAGGAATTGACGGGATTCAACAAGTTGTTTTTGAATTTTTGATGGAGTGCTATTTACAATTCACGGTTTCCCACAGTAACTGGGAAGATACTGAAGAAACCAGATTCTCTGTCGGCCACAAAAATTCAAAACAGATTTTGATTTTATGATCGCCCGGCAGGAACGCGAGTGGCATATCAACATTTACGTTTTATCCGGCGAGATGATTGAGAGGGTAGAGAAATGGGCATCAAGAAAACGAACATAATCTGCAACTGCTGTAACCCATTTCCTCAATATTGTTTTCATGTAATCTGGATCTTCCATATGCCCTTCAAAATCAGTATAATATTTTTCGATGCCCAGTTTGCCACAGGCTCTCTCTTCCATTGACGTTTGTTGTTGATCTCTCAAGAGATGCCATGGCTTGTCCATAACTACGAGTTCTACGCTTCTGTAATCCACACCCAACTTGCAGGCCCATGTTTCTACACAGGTCTTGTATTCAGCATCCAATTCCATTGTGAAGTAATCAACAAAACAATTACAGATATTTCCTTTGTGGTGGTGTATGTTTCTATTTCCTGTATGGCTGAAATATATTTTTAATATTATTACAATGCTTGTAATTTGATTGTAAAATGTATTGTCAAGCTATCCAAAAAAAAAACAAATCCCTAAAAAAATATTTAAAGAGGACAGTGAGGCTGGATCCAAAACCGAAAACATCAAATATTTATTGAATTGTGTGCCATAAGCCTGCAAGCAACGTGGTTGAATGCGTGACGTGTTTAATTGTTTTAATGTGAAGTTTGGGGTTTCTTGCAGGTGAAGCCTTGGATCGTTTCCGGAAGCTGCAAACAAAAACATAACAATACGCAACTACGGCTAATCCAACCCCGCGGTGAACGACAACAGAAGAAGTAAAATTTGATGGGAATTGATCGATTCGAGTGAATATATTTATGTTAGATATGTGATAATAAAGTTAAATTTTGAATCTTATTTTTAGGAAGATAAATTTCATTTGATTTTATTTTTAGAATAAAAGTTTTAAGAGGAGGAATTTTAATGGTACTTTGCCAATTAGGTATATTTATCTTTGTGGACTCTGTATGTATCTACACAATGAGTTCTCATGTAATTTGATCATCTTGAAATTAATAAAATTTGATATCTTATGTGGTAGATATTTTTTTAGCTTGATAAGGTTTTATTATGTAAATTTTGTGTTTTGTCTCATACATGTTGGGTTTTTTAGTCTGCTTATATATATATTATTGCATTCTATTATTTATCTGTTGTTGTAGCGTGTGTAATTTTTTAATAGTGGTATCATAGCGAGGTTACTATTATTTTGCAATAACTATGTTCTAGATTTGGTGTTGTTTCCTGTAACATTAGATGGCAAAAGTTACGAATGCAAAGTTTGAGGTGGAGAAGTTCAACGGCAAGAACAACTTTGAGTTGTGGAAACTCAAAGCACATGATGTGTTGGTGCAATAGGGGTTGCACAAAGCCCTGGACAAAAAAACAAAGAAACCTGTGATGATGAATGACGATGACTGGGAAGAACTAGATACAAAATCTCTTAGTACAGTATGATTGTGTTTAGCAGATGAGGGTATTTTCAACATAGCTGGAGAAAAGACTCTGGTAGGCTTATGGACCAAATTAGAAGCCCTATACATGACAAAATATGTAACAAATCGTATTTAATTGAAGAGGCAACAATATACATTGCGAATGAAAGAAGGTATGAAAATTGTTGATCATTTAAATATTTTCAATACTCTGTTATAATGGTTGACTCGTACTGGTGTAAAAATAGATGATGAAGACAATGCGACTAGTCACATTGTTATGTACAATAACAAATTCTTTGAATCATATAGTAACTTCCATTAGCTTTAATACTAATGATGAGCTTGACTATGATTTTGTTGTGGGAGCATTGTTGGTTGAGGAGAGAAGGAGAAAATCTAGTCTAGAGACTTCTATGCCTGAAGTTATGGTTGCTAGGGGATGACCTAGAGAAAGAATGAAAAGCTCCAAAGCAATATCTAGATCTAAGTCAGAACCCAGGAAGAGTAAGGTAAAGTGTTGGCACTATGGTAAAACATGACATCTTAAGAAAGATTGTTGGAAAATAAAAGAAGGTGAAAGGAAGGAATAATCCACCAAGAAAGCAAATTAAGTAGAAACAAGTGAAGGGTATGAATGATGAAGTTATATCTATTTGTAATGTTTCCTCTTATTATCATGAATGGTTATTAGATTCAAGTGCTGCATGTCACATGTCCACATAGGAGTTGGTTTTATTCTTACCAGACCTTTGACGAAAGTTTTGTTCTTTTGGGAAATAATGTTTCTTGTAGGATTGAAGGGATTGGTAGCATTGAGATTAAAATGTTTGATGGTATAGGAAGAATTCTATCAGAATTAAGACATGTATTGTAACTTAAATGAAATTTGATTTCTTTGAGTGAATTAGATTCCTGTGATTATAAGTTCACAGGTCAAGATGGATCTCTTAAGGTGTATAAGGGTACCTTGGTTGTAATGAAGGCTCTAAACATTGAGAACCTTTACATATTTCAAGGGAGTATAGATATCAATCAAATAGTTGTGGTATCTAAAAAAACAAAAGATCATGTTCATCTATGACATCTATGTTTGGTCCACATGAGCGAGAAAGGGTTAAAGGTAATGAAAAATCTTGAGTTACTTCCTGGTTTAAAATCTTTAGATTTGGATTTCTGCAAGCACTGTGTTTTTGAGAAATAAAGTAGATGGAAGTTTAGTGTAGGAAGTCATGTAAGTAAAGGTATTCTTGATTATATTCATTATGATCTGTGGGTTCCAACCCCTATAATTTCGTATGGAGGATCATTGTATTTTGTTACATTTATAGATTATTACTCCAAAAAAGTGTGGGTCTATTATTTGAAAAGAAAATTTGATGTTTTTATTGTATTTAAACAATTTAGATCTTTAGCTGAGAAGAAAACTGGCATATCAATCAAATATTTAAGAACATATAATGGAGGTGAGTTCACATCCTTGAAGTTTTAGAGCTATTTCAAGGAAGCTAAGATTGAAAGGCATAAAACCACCAACTATACACCATAACAAAACACATGAATATGAATCTTCTAGAGAGAATAAGGAGCATGCTCAATAATTCAAATTTGGACAAGCATTTATGGGCAAAAGCAGTTTGTACATCATGTTATCTAGTAAATCACTCCCCATCAGTTGTAATAGACTATAAGACTCCTAAAAAGATATGGATAGGTCATCCATGTGATTATTCAGATTTAATTTTTGTTGTTGTAATGCTTATGCTCTTACTAATAAGAATCAATGTTCAAAGTTAGACCCAAGATCCAAGTTGTTGGGTATGGTAAAGGAGATGGTGTTAAGGGATACAAAGTATGGGATCCTACTGCCCACAAGATCATCATTAGCAGAGATGTAAAGTTTGATGAATCATCTTTTCTAAAATTAGATGAATCATATTTTATAAAATTAGATGCAAAAATGAAAAAAAAAAAATAGGAACCATAACATCAACATGTCAAGGTTGAAATCGAGCCATCTTCAGATTCTAAAAATGAGAAAATTTAGCTTTTTTTATGGTGAAGATGTTGAAGATTTAAAACAACTTGAGGAAACACCTCAGTAGTTAGAGTGGAGGTCAGAACATAAAAAAACACCTCCATAGTTAGTGTGGAGATCTACAGGATCATACATCCTCCTAGTAAGTACAGTCCCAATGTTTTGATTGCTTTGATTTCTGATGATGGAGAACCTAGTTATTATCAAAAAGTATTAGAAGATATGGATAGTTCCAAATGAAAAAGGGAAATGTAGGATGAAATGGATTCCTTGGGTAAAAATAAGTCATGGGACCTAACTTAGAACTTCTAAAAGGTAGAAAACTTGATGGCTAAAAATGGGTTTACAAACGAAAGATAGGTGTCGATGAAAAAGTTAAAAGGTACAGGGTTAGATTTATGGAAAAAGGATTTACATATAAATAATGTATTGATTACCATGAAATATGTTCACCAATTATTAAACTTGTTTCAATTCGAGTTGTTTTAGCATTAGTGGCTTTACTTGATTTGGAGTTAGAGTAGTTAAATGCTAAAACAACATGTTAAAATAACATTCTTGCATTGAGATTTTGAGGAGGATATATATATGGAATAACCTAAAGATTTTTTACGATATAGAAAAAAAGGATTTGTTTGCAAGCTTAGGAAATCATTGTATGGCCTGAAACAATCACCTAGACAATGGTACAAGAAGTTTTATTCCTTCATCAGAATTTTGTTAAGAGTGAGTATGATCATTGTGTTTACTTCAAGTTTTTGGACAATGGATTATTCATTATATTAGCCTTATATGTTGATGATATGCTTGTAGAAAGAAAAATCATGACATAAATCAACAATTTAAAGGCTCATCTAGTTAAGACATTTGGTATGAAGGATCTAGGAGTAGCAAAAAAAATCTTAGGCATCGAAATACATAGAGACAAGAAAAATGGTAAGCTTTGGTTATCATAGCAAATGTATTTGTAAAATATATTAACTAGATTTAGTATGAAGTATGTGAAACTAATTAATATCCCTTTTGCTTCCCATTTCAAGCTTTTTTCAAATTTATGTCCTAGTAGTGACGAAGAAAAGCAATATATGTCTCATGTACCGTATGCTAGTGTAGTAGGAAGTTTAATGTATGTTATGGTATGTACAAGGCCATACATTTCACATGCAATTCGAGTTGTTAGTAGATATATAAAAAATCTAGGTAAAGAACATTAAAGTGAGTGTTTTGCTACTTACGAAGCACAAGTGACTATTGCATCACTTATAATAGAACTGGTGATTCTATTTGTGGATATGTTGATTTTGATTTTTCAAGAGATATAGACAAATGATGATCAACATTTGGTTACATTTTTTATATTTGTAAGTGGACCTATTAGTTGGATGTCGAAGCTTCAAAAGACTATTGTTGCATCAACTACTGAGGCAAAATATGTGGTTACCTATCATACTTGTTAGAAGGTAATTTAGCTAAAGGGCCTATTGGGTGAATTTGGAAGAGACCAATAAAAAATGAAAGTATTGTGTGATAGTCAAAGTGCAATTTATTTGACCAAGAATTCAATTTATCATAGTCAAACAAATCATGTTATAGTAAAGTACCATCTTGTTAGATATGTGATTGATGAAGGAAAAGTAACACTTGAAAAGGTTCAAACAGAGGAAAATGGTGTTGATATGTTCAAAAAACTAGTTTTGTTAGATAAGCTAAAATGGTGTTTGGCTTCTCTTGGCTTGCAGAAAAGGTGATGAGTTGGTCAGCAAGGTATTAGGCAGAAGGTGTTGTCAAGGTAGAGATTGTTAGATATGTGACAATAAAGTTAATTTTTTGACTCTTTTGCGGCATGGTTTATAACCCACTTCTGACAATGAGGGCGGGGTGTGGGGGGGCATGGGGAGAGGGGGGGCGTGTGGTGGTTGAGGGGCAGCCCCTATTTCTATGAAGATGAATTCCAATAGATTATATTTTTAGAATAAAAGTCCTAATGGCATTTTTCCACTCTATTTTTAGGAGGAGGAATCCTAATGGTGCTTTGCCAATCATGCATATTTAATTTTTGGAGAAAGCATGTAATCTACACATAGAGTTTGCATGTAATTTGTTGATCTTGGAATTAATAAATCTTGATATCTTGCACCATGGATGTTTCTTTAGCTTCTTAAGGTTTTACCATGTAAATCCTGTGTTTTGTATCATTCATGTTGGGTATTTTTGTCTGTTTAATTATCTCTATTATTGCATTCTATTATTTATTTGTTGTAGTAGAGTGTGTAATTTTGTAACAATCTAATGGTTGGGTGATCAAATTTTATAGCAGAACTTTTTCGAGAAGACAAGGAGATGTAAACACTAATAAACCAATGGGATTGATATTGCATCAAACATATTTTAGCAACTTCAAGATATTAAATATAATAGAAAACTATTGATAGGTCAACTTCAACATATTCTCCAAGTGAAATTTCATGTGCATGACTCATTAAGGATACCCTAAAATAATTTAGCTTATCAAATTGAAGACACACACACATACATATAATATATGTATGTATGTATTCAAAATCTCGAGTCTGTAATATTTTAGAAGTCATTCATTTCTTACAATTCTTTTTAATATGAAATTAATTTAAATAGAATTTAATATAAAATTTGGCTAGTCAAGAGACACTTGATGGTTGACTTTGATTTTCAATAAGATTATCTTACCACTCTTTGGTATGATAATCAAAGTGTAATCCATATTTCTTGTAACATAGTGGAACATCAACTCAAAAAATATATTTAGATCGACATGCACTTCATTTAGAAACACATCCAGGATGGTGTCATTAGCTTGAACACATGCCTATTGAGAATCAAGTTGCAGACATCTTCACTATGTCTTTGGCATTACCTCTTTATGTATTGTTTTATTGATGCTTGAGGTCAAGGAAGTTGTAGTGGGGATTCAACATGAGTCTTTCCTTCCTTTTTTTTAATTGGACATGAGTACCTGATCAGACCTAGTTGCCAAGACTCATATCTAATGGTCCATTTCATTTCTTTTCTCTTTTCTATCTCCTTAATTCTCATTTAAAGGAGAGTGTTGGTGTGTTTGCACTAAACTAGAAGTGTTTTGCTAACTAGCTCATAATTATCTTTTTTCATACTAGAATAAAGATTAAGCTCAAATTAATTAAACTGGTTGATTAGTTAGAATATTTTTATCATAAAACTTATTAAATTTACACGTAAATATTTTATCTTTTCTACACATGCAACACCTTCTCTAACCACTTTTTGTTTTATAGGATCAAGGTAAAATATTTTCTTTTAAAAAGCCCCAAGGTATTCTATAAGAGAAAAGGATAATGCATTGAATCTTACTAGTAACACTCATGCTAGCAGTACATTTGGGAAAAATGTGAAGTGTACAATTATAAGGAGGTGCTCAAGATGCAACTCATTTTTAGGGTTTTCACTAACTTTACACAAAAACCTTAATTCTTTGTGAAAATGTTACAACTTTTTTCAAATTTCCTGCAAATCAAGATACTCTAAACCCTTTCTCAGTAACTTTTTTTAGTAATTTATTCTATAGAATATGAATATTAACTAGGTCTAATCTTATTTTTATTTTAAATTTAATTAAATGTACATGGATAGATGTATTTTATTTTTATGTAAAAACCATGTGACATTATTGACGGATTCATGAACTATTTTAGATGACCGTCTGGTTTTCGAGAGGCTTTCTCCTCAAGTTTTTTACGCTCTTGTAATCCATGCCAAACATGGCTAATGCTTCTACACAAGTCTTTAACTCAACAATGAATAAAACAATCACAGTTAATTCCCTTTGTTGTGGCGTATGTTTCCATTTCCATTTCCATTGTGCTTGTATCAAAATTGTATGTCTTGTTGGTCAAGTTTTATTTCATTCTTGGAAGCTTCAAGAAAAGACATAATAATACCTAGGTGTAGCTGATCCAAACCTTCTGGGAACAACAACATAAGTGGTAAAAAAATTAATGTGAATTAACAAAGTCAGGAGAATACGTGTATGTTATTGCGTCTATGGTAGAGAGATTGAATGCAGTCGGGTCAAATTTTACGATAGTACATAATATAAAATAAGAAGAGCTACACGATAGCCATAGTACCTACCGTGCATGTTTGGATGTCAAAGGTTAGAGCAGTTACAGTAGACGTTGAAGAAACATTTTTCATGATTTTTATAACCTATTTTATTAAATTTTCCAAAGAGAGCAAAGGCCTATATTAGTAGCTACAATTGGGTTGACAGACCATAAGAACAAGGCCTTTTTATTGATTATAAAAATACGCTGTAGTCAAGACCTCCTTAGCAGTGGTTGATGTGGAATAGCATGAAACGTATAACAAACAACAAAAATTCATTTAACAGCGAAGGCTAAGCTCAAAATTGTGTAGGTAATCTTTACATCCCATTTTCCCCTGTAGAGGCAATTGCAACTTGCACATAATGATTATGTACACTAAATATTCGTATTTATATAATATTTAAACTGGTATCAAGAACTTTATCAAGTATTTATGTACTTTAATACATGTATCGTAAGTAGGTAAATGCCTCTGACTATAATTAGTTTTGAGTAAACGGTTGGCTTAAACTACTAGTACAATTTATAGTAGGGAAAACAAATATTGGGAAATGATTAATTGTTTAATTTTTTTCTCTTTTCTTCCTTTTTTTCCCTTCAAACTCATGCATCCTGTTCCAACTGTAATAATACCAATTTTCTGTGTCATTTGAACAGATAATTTTCCTTGATATTAATTTTTTTTTTATACACTATAATATAATATTCAAATTGAAGATATAATATTATATATACATTGATGTACATCAAAATGGTAATATAATAATATATTATGATCATGTAACAATGTATAGCATATAATCCACTACTTTACAATAGTAAAATAATATTGTTTTCTTGAACACTGTTACAATTCATATATTCATTACAAAATTACTAAAATGAATATCAAGTTACTATTTTTTTAGTACTATGTACATAAGAACAACAGTGTAATGTATTATCAGTTTTAGTCTTTAGAAATATATAGTTTCAAAAACATACTATAATTTTATTAGGTTCCAGTAAAAATAATAATTGCATTTGACGCCCTCTTAGTACTGTTGGTGTCCTAGATTGCACCCTAGTTGAGCAATGGGATTGTTCAGGTCCTCCTACTCAAATCTAGTCCAACATGGGAATGACCCTAAGCTGTGGGTCACTTAATCTTGGGTCAGACCTCCGAAGAAGGCCAACTTCCTTCTAGATCTATGACCTAAACTAGACCTAAATTAGCACTTGCTTGGAAAAGGGAAGAGAGATTAACAATAATCTATGAAAGCATGTAAAATGAGGTGATGCACCAGTAATTTGAACACTTACACTTTACACAAGACACATTATAAGACAAATTCAAGATCAAAAAAGATTAATCCTCACATAAGTATTTCACAAAAAGGCATTGATTAGATATCAACTTAGCATGGAAGGGCAGTTATCCACTTCCAAACTAATCAACAAACTATATATTACACTTAGAATGACCTGTGATAACTACAAAGCACTTTATGAAGGTGAGGAAAATCAGACAAAGGCAAGGAAATCATACATTCACTTAACCACAACACATAGATTCATAGAACACATTTCAATTCAACTTGAAAAAATGAAGGAATTCAATCTTTATTGCATCAAATAGGTGTTACAGTACAAATCTTGGCATAGCCTGAGCAAGCCAAAAGCATAAGAGTCTTTTCTTTAAAAATATCAAAGATTTCTTTTCTAAAAATTTCTAGAGAGAACCAAAGTGTGGAAGAAAATGGGACATATATAGAAAAAAGTAAAGAGAGAGAAGGAGTTGTGATGGATTAGCATTAATCTAAGGATGTTGAGTCATAATCTTATTAAAAAGGAACCAAATTTTAAAAGATTTGTAAAATAATTAAATGCTCTATTGTCCTTATCTAACCACCAGGTCTTCTTCTTGAGACTCTATGACATTTTCTACCTAATCTATTGATGAGGGCAAACTTATCATATCTTGGAACTGATAGAACCGTGGCATCTCTATTTTGGTCAGACATAGGTACTTGTTTGTAAAAAATGTGACCATATCAAAAGTTGAGACACTTCTCTATAATAATTACATAGTCTGCCCCTTTTTAAAACATGATCATAGGTCCATGATAGACGAAAACCAGTTTATTTATTGGTTTTCATATGGTAATAATATCGATGAAAACCTATAAACTTCTTGATCTTATTGCAACCACTAGCTACCCGTCTTTGATCCCTATTAGGCCTAGAAAGACTTATTTTGCCTCTAAGAATTTATAGAATCCAAGAACCTATTATATGCGTAGAGCTTCTTCAACATATGGAAAACACAATCACTAAACCATACTGCAACTCTAGAGAATAGCCCCTATATGTTCTAAACTTCAAACCAGAGCTTCATATTGAGCTTTAATGGTGACGGAGCTTCATCCTGATTATATCATTGTATCTCATTGCTTAGCAATGCTCATCTAAATTCTAATGGTGACATAACTCTTTGAAGCACCTGCTCTACTTTAACATTGACCATATGTTCGACTGCTATATTGAATCCCCTTAGCTTTCAACTTTTAATCTCACTCATCGACTTACTTTGCATGGAATGCATGTGAGTCATTGATTTACCTTGTAGTTTAACATGCTCATGACACTGGGTAGTCTCTCACTCTTCCTTAGGATCCTCTGACTTGTTGACCTTTCTCACACCATTGATCTTGATCTATATGAATGAATGTGTACTGTTGATATTATACCAGTTAATGTGGTTGTGACACGTGGTAGCATCTCATTTGTGCTAACCTTTTGACTTTAACTCACATCATTGGATTAATTTTACATGATTAAATGTGTACCATAGATTTTATTGAACCCACTGACATCTATAAGATACCTATACACCATTGGATTTGATTCGATTAAACACCAACCATTGATATTGATCAATTTAATTCGAATGATCAATTCACGAATCTTAAACTTGATACCCACACAAACAGTCCACTCTATAAGTTCAAATTTATAAGCTTATATCTTGAGACAACAAGCTCATCAAGATATAAAATTTATAGAGCATGATCTAGGCATGAAATACATCATGTCCATGCAATTCATTGACTATGAGAGGCTTTCTAAGTGAACTTATAAAATGCTCAAATGAGTTGACCAATCTATTCTTGCATGATGTTTGATGACGATCTGATTCCTTAAGTTCATCATATTTACACTTTAAGCATGCTAAAGTGTTTTAAAAGGTTGAAAACGCTATATGATCTCCTCTTGAATTCCATACACTCCTTGTGACATTAGATCACTCCTCAATCATGACCTTACTCAGATTCTAATCAAAGGCTAGGCACATTTTGGTATATAGGCCAAATTTGGCCAACATCTTTGGTGACTTAGCTAGGTAGCATGCTTTCTATGATTTGAGAACTTGGACCATTTACATGATTTTTGGACTCACCAAAATGATGAATCTAATCCTATGATTGTAATAAATGTTTTTGACTTGCAAAGACAAAGAATTCCACCAAACAGGGAAAGCAATAAACTTTAAAAAGAAACTATCCTAACAAAATAGATATACAAACAAAACACTTATTTAACATAAAATAGAAATAAAATAATGTGTCAGAATAACACTTGGAGGAAAATAAGACCAACTAACTATGTATAGGGAACTTAGCTTCCTCAATAGTAGTGTTTCAAATGTATCTCATTGACTGGGATAAGAAGCTCCTTGCCATCTATATTTTTAAGCTAAAAGGCATTGTGTGAATCATATTTGGAGATTGTATATGGACCACTCCAAAGAGAGTCAAACTTTGTGTGCCTTATTGGCTTAACTCTGTCCTCATCCCACTTGAGAACCAAATCTCCTTCTTTAAATTTCTTGAAGAAGCTCCTTTGCCGAAAGATCTCTTTACCTATGCTTGATGGGCTTCCATGGCCAACATAGACTGCTATCTTATATCTTTCATCTCCATGAGCTCAGCATATTTGATTTCCATTGGCTCATTATCTAACAACTCAAGTTGATGCATTAGTTTTAAAGTAGGGAATTCAAGAGAAATAGACATTCTTGATTCCTTACCATATACCAATTTGTATGGAGAGTTGACCACTAATATTTTATAGGTTATCTTATCAGCTTAGAGACCTGACTTCAACTTGAGATGCCAAAACCTCTGATTGTCTTCAATAGTCCTTTTAATGATCTTTAATAGGTTCTTATTAATATAATCAACAAGGCCATTGCCTTGTGGATAGTAATTTGATGAAGTGATGATTAAAACACTATGTTGAAATACCCATTGATTGATTCTAGACCCAAAAAAGGCCATAGTATTGTTATAAATAATGGTTGAAGGGACTCCAAATATAGTAATCAAACCTTCCTAAAAATCTAGAACATTGGACTCATTTGCTTCTTTCAATGCCACTGCTTCTGTCCATCTAGTAAAATAATATGTAGCAATCAATATCCATTTATGTCTTGAGCTTGAAAGGGGGTTAATGAGATCAATAAATTCCAATCCCCATTGGACAAAGGGTTGATTCACTACATTTGGTTGGATAGATAACACTGCAAGTTTCACCTTCCCAACAAACACAACACACTATCTGCATTTCCTGACGCATGCATGATAATCACCAAATATGCTTGGCCAATAATACCCACCTCTTATGATATTTTGGGTTGTGGTCCTTGTTAAATAGTGCCCTCCACCATGTACATCATGGAACTCTATAATCATCTTTTCTTGTTGATGTTGTTCAATGCATCTTAACAACATGCCATTGAGATCTTTCTTGAACAAAACATCATCAATAATAAAAAAAGGAATGGATTACAATCTAAAATATCTTATTTTTGAAGGAGTTAGGTGAGAGGACTAAATACCATCCTAGAGGTATCTTACCAAATATTAAGACTAGCTGAAAGGTGAAGTATGATCAATTGTAGCTTCTTAATCATTTGACACCAAAACCATCTCATTTGCCTCTTGCAAGTCTTGGGTTAGGTGTTCACAAAGTCCTTTGCCTCTAATAATATTTATGACCTTGATCTCCACATTATAATCCATTACCTTAGTTATCTAACCATCTCTCTTGTCATTTATATCCTTGTTTAAGAAAAAATCCTTGACACTTAGATGTGCAACCATTAGTTGTATCTTATTGTTAGACAAGTATCTAAACTTATTGAGAGAACTTATAATTAAAAGTACATTATTTTCAAAAAAAGAGTGTCTTATTTCATATTCTTCCAAGCCTTGACTGAAGAAGGCTATTGGCTGCTCTAAGCCTTCATGATTCTATTGCATAAGCATATCTGAAATAGTGTCAATGTTAGTGTAGGTGTACATGATAAAATCCTTTGTGAAATCAAGGTTCAAGAGTATAGGAGCACTGGTTATGGATTTCTTGATCTCTTCAAATCTTCTTACTTATTATTTGGACTAGATAAAACTATGACCCTTATTTAGCATGGATGTAAGTGGCCTAGCTAATAAGGCAAAATATGAAATGTGCCTTTTTATAAAATTGATTTTGCCTAAGAAGCTGTGCAAATATTTCTTGTGCTTAGGCAAGGAAAGTGCAATAATTGAATCTTTCCTATCAAGATCTATACTTATACCATGTTTTGAAATCACATGTCCAAGAGGCCTACCTTCATGAATAGAGAAAACACACTTTTGGGATTAAGAGAAACATCAAATTGCCTGCACCTTTCAAACACTTGCTTGAGGTGAATCATGTGCTCACTTGCATTATTAGAGAATAATTTTATGTCCTCCAAATAAAAAAGTATAAATTTTTTAACCATAGCTTTCTAGAAATTTTCTCCAGCATTAGATAAACCAAAGGACATCTTTCCATATGCAAATGTCCCCCACTTTGTGGTGAAGGTTGTTTTGAATTGGTATTTTTCCTTGGAAAAAATTAGATTGTAACCACTACAGCCATCCAACAAGGAGAACCTTTCTAAATCTATAACTAGCTATAAAATTTGTTCTATAGATGGCAAAAGATAGTGGTCTTTAAGAGAAGCCTTGTTCAAGTCACGAAAGTCAATACATAGTTTAATTTCACCATTTTTTTTTCATATTGCAACAAGATTTGACACCTAATTTGAGTGATTGTTTGGAAATATAATATTTGACTCAATAAGCTTATGAAGCTTAGCTCTCATCAAAGGCTCAAGCTTTGGATTGATAAGCCTTTATCTTTGTCTTACTGGTTTTGTTTCAGTTTATAACTCAATGGTGTGTTGAGCTAGACTTGGATCAAACACTTTGAGGTCACTGTATTTCCATGCAAATACATCCATAAAACTTGAACACAACTTAATGAAAGTTTCCTTCTCTAAAGGAGTACAAACCTTACCTAACTTCAAGTTCTTACTAGTTGCAATCTCCACATTCATATAGTGTTCCTCCTTTATTGAAAATGAAGACTTTTATTTTCTCAACTCGTCATCTTTACCGAATATGTTCTCAAGGGTGACACACCCGTTGGGAAACTTTTTTGTTTTTAGCTTCACAATATGGTCACCATACTACTGCAAGAACTTGTCTTGGTTCATTGAGGAAAATTCAGCTTCTTCTTGAAAGAACCTAATAATCTTATTATCATCTTCAAACACCTACCATTTGTCATGGTTTTTTGGAATAGAAGGTATTATAAACACCTTAATGTGTGATTGAACATTTTCACTCTTATATCAGCTGGGATATTGAATTGTGATCCAATGGCAACCAAATTGTCTACATGTTTGATCTCATTTCTTTAAATGGCAAAAATATTGAAAGCTTGAAAA
Organism: Torreya grandis; assembly: GCA_037957365.1. Lineage (NCBI taxonomy): Eukaryota > Viridiplantae > Streptophyta > Pinopsida > Cupressales > Taxaceae > Torreya > Torreya grandis. The sequence goes on along the minus strand of JARHVA010000004.1, from coordinate 5,016,370 downwards.
TATTCAAGTCCCATACTCTGTGCTTATAATACCTAAGTAATGGATTCTTTCATACATTAATACCTCTTACTTGGTGAACTATTATTTCACTATCACTAAAAACTTGAAAGGTATTGACCATCATCTTATTGCCTATTGTAAACCATGAACTAGTGCCTCATATTCAATAATATTATTTGAAAAGCCAAATTGAAACTTAAGATAATAGAAATACCTTTGATTGGTTGGAAAAATCAACATAATTTCAGCCTCAGTGCCATGTTTGTTCCTTGATCCATCCAAGTATAGTTTCCACAGGCCATCACTATACTCATCATCCTTCATCAATGCTAGAATTGGTGTATCTTTTTCATGAAGGCAATAAAAACTAAGTCATCCTTCTTTAATTAAATTATAAGGATCATGTTCATGTAAATCAAAGGCCCATTCATCAAGGAATAGATCTAGTACTCCATTTAGAGGTGACTTAGTTTCCACTTCACTATTTTCTAGTACCTTATCTGAGATAGTACAATTAGTGTTCACCATACTTGGCATATATGGTTCCAAATAGAAACGTGAAATAGATTAAGAATGTATTATTACCTTAGTACCATGCCTAGTCCTAAACATCAAATATGTCTAATCAACTGATAAGTATCCTTCAATCTTTGAGGTAAAGTCCCTTGATAGACACATAGAAAAATAAGGAGGCAAGTCCACCACTACCACATCTTGTTGAATGATAATGTTGGAAAAAAAAATGTAGTGTCAAATTTAGATCTTTGATATTTCCTACTATCTTTCTTGGAAACCCATCTAGTTGCAATACTCTTTTATTATTTGGTTCATAGACAAGAATAAGCTTATCTATAATTTGCTTAGGCATGATAGTGCGACTGGCTCCACTATCTACCATAAAATTATGAACTATATAGTCACCAACTATCAAAGAGATTTAAAAAGGAGTTTCATGTGATTTTACATTGGTTTTATCCACCTTTACCATTTTATGTGTTTTTTGATCTTGTTGCTTGGTTGGTTGATTTGAATTAGCTAAGATATCACCTTGTTTCTCAATTGGTTCTTGAGATAATTTGAGGGATAAAAGATCTTGGATGAGCATGTATTTTTGCCCTAGAATAGAAAGGAAATCCCACATGCTAATAATGACATTGGATTTCTTCATCTGATCTATTATGCTGAATGAGGCTCCACTAACCTTTGGATGCACCTTGTGAACCACTGGTTGTTCTCTAATTAGAGGTATTTAAGGGACCTTCTCAGTGTCTGCATTCTATTTTTTTTGTGTTATAGGGGCAACAGGTTGATCCTTGATACTCTTGAGGATAATATTAGGAGTACTAGAAGCATTTCTCACATCTTAAACTTCTTCAATGACTCTTCTTTTAGCTCTAGTCAGAGCTGCAACTTGATCACTTATGTTACTAGTCTTACAAATTGAATTGAATCTAACATGATCATCCATTTGCCAATTCAAATTAATGGCATCAAAACTTGTTGAGCCTCTCCTTGGGGTACCAAATTTGTTTTTTGATACCGACCCTCTTGAAGAAAAAACTCTTCTTGTGTCATTTGTGGCATAATAATATATTGTGATACCAAGGCTTGGTTTTGAACATCATTGAGGTTGGAGGGATATCAATTTGAGTCATGCATCAAATTTTTTTGGGGAGGTGTGGGAACAATAACTCTTGAACTAGAGGGTACATTATGGTCAAGGGATGCATATGGTTTAGCTTGAGTTATGGCTCCTTGAGATTGGTAAAGTGGTCTATTTTCTCTAAAACCATGATAAGGAGGCATTTGAGATCTAAAAGGTTGATAACATGTATGATATATTATTGATAAGGTATACCTTGGTAATACTATCTCTTGAGTTAAACTATTTCATTCCCAAAAGCTTGTAACATGCTTTTCAAATCTACAATCTCACTAGTTTGATTAGAAGGGGCTACAACTTGGGATTTAGGGGATGGAATAAGGGCTATACATGGGATTTGAGGAAATCGAGGGGGTGGGATAGGTTACAAATCTAGGAATATAGGCATTAGGGTCCTTTGAGAAAGCTTACAAGCTTGTATCAAATTATTCTCTACTCTTACTTATTGTAACCTCATAGGCATTTTTTAAGGTATTATCACCCATGGAATGTATCATCACACTAATATCAAAATTAAGGGATTTTAGATAGTAAAATAAGGCATAATATATGGATGGTCTAATCAATACAGGTATCCTAGTCCATGTCTTTTACAAAATGAGGATAAAATCAAACATGAACTCATGGAGGTGTCTTTTAATGGTAGTCAGTTGTTCAACTAAGGATAGGTGATCATATTTGTCTTCAAATTATCTGACTAAGGCTGCACCTAACTCATCTTAGGTAGCAATGGAGGTCAAAAGAATATTTATATACCATTGTAATGTTTTTCCTTTGAATGAAGCAACTAGCAGTATGATGGCCACATTATCTTGAAAAATATTGTGAACAGAATAAAGATCGAGAACATCTTGGATATGCTCAATAGCAGTTGTTTTATCCCATTATCCTGAGAATAAAGGGGTAATATTAAGGGTAGACATAAGAATATCATCATACTAGGCTAAATTCAGGGGACTACCCCTATTGAATGGAACAAACACTTGATTCTTGATGACCATTTGGGTAATGGGGACAATAGCTTGGACTAAAACAATAGGATGACCTAGAGATGAATATTTAGTTTGAGGATAAGGATTTATCCTATTGAATCTTTTTTTTTTAATAAGAATTAGAAGGTAGCTCAATGAATTCAAAAGGAATACCTTTACTTGTTGACCTTGTAGTAACCTTTGGCATGAAAACACTATTTGGATGATGTTATGAACTTTTCAACTTGAAGAATATTTAGATTTTGATGATGATGAATGTATCCTACCACTGCAGATATTTCCTCTCAATCCAAAACTTTAGCTATGCTAAGAAAAAATCTATCCCATCGAGCGTGCCAGAACTATTGGTGTCCTGGATTTCACCCTAGCTAAGCAAGAGGATTATTCAGGCCCTCCTACTCAAATCTAGTCCAACATAGGAATGACCCTAGGCTATGGGTCACCTAATCTTGGGTCAGACCTCTAGAGAAGGTCGACTTCATTTTGGATCTATCACCTAACCTAGACCTAAATTAACATTTTCTTGGAAAAAGGGAGAGAAATTAATAATAATATATGAAATCATGTATTATGAGGTGATGCACCAGTAATTTGAATACTTAAACTTTGCACAAAATAGACTATAAGACACATTAAAGAATAAAGAAGATCAGCCCTCACATAAGTATTTCATAAAAAAACATTGATTAGCTATCAACTTAGCATGGGAGGGTAGTTGTCCACTTCCAAACTAATAAAAAAACTATATATTGCACTTAGAATGACCTATGAGAACTACAAAGCACTTCATGAAGGTGAGGAAAATTATACAGAGGCAAGGAAAGGATACATTCACTTAACCACAACACATAGATTCATAAAACACACTTCAATTTAACTTGAAAAAATGAAGGAATTTAGTATTTATTGCATGAAATAGGTGTCACAGTACAAATCTTGGCATATTCTGAGCAAGACAAAATCATAAGAGTCTTTTATCTAAAAATATCAGATATTTATTTTATAAAAATTTATAGAGAGAAACACAATGTGGAAGAAAATGGGACATATATAAAAAAGAGGGAAGAGAGAGAGGGGGCTATGATGGATTAGCATTAATTTGAAGATGTTGAGTCATGATCGTATCAAGAAGGAACCAAATTTTAAAATCTCTATAAAATAATTAAATGCTTTGTTGTCCTTATCTAACCACCAGGTCTTATTCTTAGGACTCTGCCATTTTATACTTGATACGCTAATGAGGATGACCTTCTCATATCTTAGAACTAAGAAAACCATGCCATCTCTACTTTGGGTGGCCATAGGTACTTGTTTGTCAAAAATGTGACCATATCAAAAGATGAGACAATTTTCCATAATAATCACATAGTCTGCCCCTTATTTGAAACATGATCATAGGTCCATGATAAATGAAAACCAATTTATTTATTGGTTTTCATATAGAAAGAATATCAATGAAAACCTATAAACTGCTTGATCTTATTACAACTGCTAGCTGCCTGTCTTTGATCCCTATTAGGCCTAGAAAGACTTAATTTGCCTCTAATCATTTATAGAAGCTAATGATCTATTATATACACTGATATTCTTCAATAGATGGAAAACACATTCATGAAACCATACTAAAACTCTATAGAACAGACCCTATATGTTCTAAAACTTCAAACTAGAGCTTCATATTGAGATTTAATGGTGACAAAGCTTCATCTTGACTAGATGACTACATCTCATTACATAACAGTGCTCATCTGAACTCTAATGGAGACATATCTCTTTGAAACACCTACTCTAGTTCGACCTCGACCATATGTTTGGCTTCTATATTGAATCCCCTTAGATTTCAATCTCACTCATCGATTTGCTTTGAATGAAATACATGCAAGTCATTGATTTACCTGGCAGTTTAATATGCTCATGACACTTGGCAGTCTCTCACTCTTCCTTAGGATCCTCAGATTTATTAACCTTTCTCACACCATCGATCTTGATTTGTATGAATGAACATGTACCATTGATATTCTAGTAGTTAACATGGTCATGATACTTGATAGCTTCTCATTTGTGCCAACTTTTTGACTTTAACTCACACCATTGGATTGATTTTCATAATTAAACATGCACTATAGATTTTCTTGGACCCATTGACATATGTCAAATACTTGCACATCATTAGATTTGATCTGATTGAATGTCAACTGTTGATCTTGATCATTTAAATTTGAATGACTAGTTCATGAAGCTTAAACTTGATGTCTTGACAAACATCCCACTCTACAAGTTCAACTTTAGAGGCTTATATCTTGGGATAATAAGCTCATTAAGACATGAAATTTGTAGATCATGATCTAGGCATGAAATACATCATGTTCATGCAATTATTTGACTCTGAGAGGATTTTTAAGTGAACTTATAAAATGCTCAAATGAGCTGACCAATCTATTCTTGCATGACATTTGATGATAGTCTTGTCGGGGCTATGGAGCACACAATTGATTACCTTTGTATAAGCAACTAAACATGGAATTTAACTAGAATGCACAAGTAACTATAAATAAGAAATAACACAGAATATGAGAGACAATACACAACTTGTATTAATACTCTTCCAGAAAAGAATTACAATGAAGAGACGCCACACTCTTCCACACCTTTCAGGCTTCCCACACCAAGTGTACAATAATTCAACTTCAAGAGTTATCTCTCTCAATTACGGTCCCAACACACAACTCAAACACAGAGTTGGTGTTCACCTCCAACCAGTCAGTATCACTACTGCTAGTACCACCAGTAAGTGACAATCACTACCAGTCCAACCGAGTACTCCACATACTCAAGGTCTGAGTACACACTGTACTCCAAGTAGATCTCCCCTGATCTTTCTACCTGTTGTGTTGTTGATCTCCCTGATCTTGCTGCCACCTGTAAATCAACTTGGTTTTGCAACACCTGCAAACCTAGATCAAAAACACACAAACACCTGCAGATCAACCGATCTTACTTACCATGTAGATCTCCCCTGACCTTGCTATACCACAGATCAACTTGGCCTTGCACACCTGCTGACCGAGATCATACACACATGAAGAACCCTTCTGATTCTCCAAACTAGCACCCCTGTGGATCTCTACTAGATCTTTCAACAACCTACAGATCTACCTGATCATACACACTTGGCACTGTGGCACTAGGAGGAACACACCTTGCTCTCTTCACTCTGAAGGAGCTAACCTTACTCTCTCAACTAGCACACATTATAATACAACCCATGAGTCTATTATATAGATCCCATGCAAACAATAATTAGACATCCAATTACAATAATTAGATCCGCATCTCAAGAGTAAAATTAGCCTTTTACATGTAAACAACCGGTTCATTAACAAACTATTCGTGAAACCGACAGTTCCAAAACCTCACAGGCAATCGACGTCAGTCCCTGTCTACCTGGAGATGACCGACGTCGACCGATCCTGACCGATGTCGGAAGCCCTGTGCTCTAAATATGACTGACTTGGTTGGCCTGACCGACGTCAGTTGCTCTGCACCTCAGCAACCTCCTCCATGTTTGCATACAGTGAAGCTTTTAGCTCCACAACCTAACAATCTCCCACTTGGAGATAAACAACTGCACCTGTACCTGTACCTATACATCGTCTAATATGTTTCCTGGCTTGTATCCCTCTTCAAGCTCAACCTTGAAGACCAACCACCACAAATCCTGTGGTGCACCTCCTGTCATCCAAGTAACCTGCCACATCCACATCTACAAACCCACGTAGAAAAGAACTTGACCCTGCATCACATGTTAACATGCTGCTGGTCCCTCTCAGATACCTGAGAATCCACTAAACTGGCCTCCAATGCTTCTTTCCCAGATTGGCTCCAAACTTGCTGACAGCTCCCACTGCATGGGCAACCTCAGGTCCAATACGCATGTACTTAACCTCATCATGTGAATCAGGACACTATTCATAAAATTGTCCAACCCATTGGCATGCTAACTGGTTTCACACAATCATCCAGAGACAAAATCAACCTGTGATCTTCCATGTCTCTAGAAACACACTTATGCCAAAGAATTTTACTCCTTCAAATACTTCATGACACACCTCTGAACTAACTTTACCTTTAGCTAAGAAAAAACCTTGCATGTGTGACCTTCCATCAAGCAAACACACAACATACAGTAACATGATAATGTCGTGACCATCATCCACCTAGTAAAGTAAACATAATGGTTACAATGACATTGACTAAAGCCATGCTTTGTCATCCACCTGTCAAACCTATACCACTGTCCTGGAGCTTCCTCAAGACCATATGACCTGGCCTTCCATCTCACGTGTCCATTCTCTCTATTCTTTAACCAAGGAATCCATTCATTTTTTAGTGCTTTCATACTGGCTGGCAACCCTACCAAATCTCCTGTTTGGTTCTACATCCTAGGAATCAAATTCCTCATTCATGCCATGCTCCCACTATTTCTTAAATCCTTTTTGATTTGCAATGAGCAACAAGTATAAAGAAGAGGAATAACGAATTTGAGGCTTACTTACCCTTTCAATCCTCCATCTGGGCATTTGAGACTCTTTGACAGCTTGCTGTCTACCCAAAATCTGTTCCAGTGACCGACCTCGATCACCACACAGTTTACATCTGACCGACGTTAGTTCCATGCAACTGTCCTGACTATCGACGCTGGTTTCCTGACCGACATCGGTGTCTACCTGTTGCTGACGTCGATTCCCTGACTAACGTCAATCTTACCCTGCTTGACACCACTGGCTCTAGTCTACACATGACTGACATCGGCACCTGTCTATTCAATGCCGGTTCCTCTTGATCGATGCTGGTACCTATGTTCTCCTGTGAGTGATGAATTTTTACCCGTGAGCTCTCTTTGGATCAAAACCCTGTCCAAACTACTCTGCTCAGAGTTACTCAGCCTCATCCGTTGATCTCTGTCCATCATCTCCTCCATAAACACCAAGGCTTTCCAGTTCTTAAGTTTGTCAAACACATCTGAATTCCTCTTAAGAACATGCATCTCCTTCTTGCTCATGTGACCAAGCCTACAAAGCCACGTCTTCGCAATAGAAGAAGAATCAGTAATACAAGCAGGTAGATAAAGAGTACCTACTTTCTTACCACATGCTAATTCAAGTGCATCCGCTGTGACAGTTTCTATGCATCTCTCATCACCCAACTTTCTTGAAGAAATTAGCCACATCTTCAAGACTGGGACCTGCATGACCTCCTTCAACACCCATGTGTTGGCCATCTGTAATTTCAGCCACACTTCCCCTTTGCCAAAACTTTGACAAGGCACACCAGCCCCTAAATAAATCTTTCCAAAGTCTTCAAGGACCTTAACATGGAAAAATACTCTATTTCGGGCTGCATGGAAAGAGGCAACAAAATCTATAAAACAAGATTCTAGTTTATCCAAAGAACGTACCAGAGCATCCTATGCAACAACACCTGCAACATCTGCTTCTTTAGTTCCTTCATGCTGATCTTCTACCAACCAACAATATTTCTTTACCTGCTCTTTCTTTCCATAACACCGTAATTGACCATTATTGCTTTTCAATTCCTCCATTCTTAGTGTAATTTCTCCTGCCATTGCTATACTCCCACTCAATCAGAAACCCCTGAGAGTGACCTATAATCAAACACAAACCTGCTCCCTGCAACCTTAGCTCTGATACCACTTTGTTAGGGTTATGGAACACACAATTGATTACCTTTGTATAACCAACTAAACACAAAATTTAACCGGAATGCACAAGTAACTAGAAATAAGAAATAACACAGAATATGAGAGACAATACACAACTTGTATTAATACTCTTCCAAAAAAGAATTATAATGAAGAGATGCCACACTCTTCCACACCTTTCAGGATTCCCACACCAAGTGTACATTAATTCACCTTCAAGAGTTATCTCTCTCAATTACAGACCCAACACACAACTCAAACACAGAGTTGGTGTTCACCTCCAACCAGTCAGTATCACTACTGCTAGTACCACCAGTAAGTGACAATAACTACCAGTCCAACCGAGTACTCCACGTAATCAAGGTCCGAGTACACACCGTACTCCAAGTAGATCTCCCCTGATCTTGCTACCTGTTGTGTTGCTAATCTCCCTGATCTTGCTGCCACCTACAAATCAACTTGGTTTTGCAACACCTGCAAACCTAGATCAGACACACACAAACTACTACAGATCAACCGATCTTACTTACCATGTAGATATCTCCTGATCTTGCTATACCGCAGATCAACCTGGGCTTGCACACTTGCCGACCGAGATCATACACACATGAAGAATCTTTCTGATTCTCCAAACCAGCACCCCTATGGATCTCTACCAGATCTTGCAACAACCTATAGATCTACCTGATCATACACACTTGGCACTGTGGCACTAGGAGGAACACACCTTGCTCTCTTCACTCTGAAGGAGCTAACCTTGCTCTCTCAACTAGCACACATTACAATACAACCCCTGAGTCTATTATATAGATCCCATGCAAACAATAATTAGACATCCAATTACAATAATTAGATCTGTAGCTCAAGAGTAAAATTAACCTTTTACATGAAAACAACCAGTTCGTTAACAAACTGTTCGTGAAACCGACAGTTCTGGAACCGCATAGGCGACCGACGTCGGTCCCTGTCTACCTGGAGATGACCGACGTTGGCCGATCCTGACCGATTTTAGCAGCCTTGTGCTCTGAATATGACCGACATCAGTTGGCCTGACCGACGTTGGTTGCTCTGCACCTCTACAACCTCCTCCATGTCTGCATACAGTGAAGCTTTTAGCTTCACAACCTAACAAGTCTGGTTCCTTAAGATCATATTTACACTTTAAGCCTACTTAAAGTGTTTCAAAAGGTTGAAAATGCTATGTGATCTCCTCTTGAATTCATAACATTTTCATATGGACTCAGATTAAGATTATTTTGTTTTGAAATTTCATATCTCTTCGAGATGAATCCAAATATGCAATAATATTTAAGTTTTGGTAAGTTTTTAATTCCTTATTTTCTATAGTTAAGATTTAAATCCATTTAGTTTAGTCATTCGATCTAACATTCTACAACTTAGTTTGGTAGCTCTGTTAGGCATGCTACTTCAGTGTAACCAAAAATTAGTACATTAAAAAAAAAAAAAATCTTATATGTACTTTCACCCCTCCCATATCTTGATGGATTTTCCATCATGCATATAGGATTTTCCGTACCTATGAAACAATTTTCCATAGAGATGTCAAAGAATTCTAAGAGTTTTTCTTGTAAGAGCTCTTAAAATTAACCCTGATTTGGACATGCTTACCGATAATGCAAGTGAAGGATTGTCATCTCTAGATTGTCATTCAATTCAATGTTATAGGCTTTCTACCCATGTTTACCATGAAGTGACCATTTAGTCACCATATATGAAATGAGTAGCAAATCATTGTCCCTCACTAAATCTATCATGGAGATAGCAAAATAGATGATTCACCAGTTGAAGATCACATTGAACCAAAGGGTTATGAGCAATTGTTGAAGCTTAAATAACACTAAAATGTTGTTTTAGGTGAAGGTTCATACAAAGGTAACACCTTTATCATGCATCTACTTCACGACGAGTTGATTATTTGAAGTGTTTCTTTATTTCTTAGTGTTTTATGTCAAATTCATGTGATCATTTCACAAATTGTAAAAATTGGAGAGAAAGTTTGAAAAATATGTTTAGGGGAATCAAGAAGGGTTGTTAAATATTTATGGCTTTGGAATTAGAAGGGTTTTGATCTTTTAGTCTTTGTAATCATAAATTAGAGGATAACTTTATTTAAAATAAGGATGACCTCATAGATTTTAGTATTGTTAACTTGTAAGGGGAAATATTGAGAATTTTTAGATTGCACTACATTTAACTAGGTATAATGGCATGAATATAATGTAAAATTCTTAGTTTTTATGGTTCTTAAAGTGTTTAGAGAAGGTTTCTTGAAATGACACAATTTATTTGTTTAATGAAAGCTTAGAACAAAAAAATTATTTGCTTGTTTTAAAAAATGAACCGTGGGTATTTAATTAGACAAAAAAGTTGGAAAAATTATTTGTGTGCTTTATCAAAGTGGATGCCAAGATATATGGATCAAATGAATACACATATTTGTGATTGGCATGAGTCAAGCATGTACACAACACAATAGCTGTAAGAAAATGAAATCACATACACGAAAATATTACATAAATAAGATAACAACCCAAACCAATCTTCCATAAAACAATAACTCACTAAGAGATATGTATAAATAGAAGTGCATGAGTAACTCTCCTAAATAAAGGCAATAAAAAAATCAATAATATAAGAGTAACTCCCATACCCTAAATATCTAGTCAAGGGAGTTATTTCCTATTCATTCGGTCAAAATGTAACTCTAAGTACACTTAAGCAAGCTTATGCATGAAAGTAAGAAAATTATGAGTGAGGGAAAAAATCCCATAATAAATAGACATAGGAAATAATAAAACCCAAAAACCTTACTCTAATACCCCCCATAAGCATAACTTAGATGGGTAGTGTAAAAAAATGGGTCCCGATAATTAGGCCTGATTAGGTACCCAATACAAAGAAATCTCTCATAAAGTATATAAAATGAGAAAACACCTAGAAAAAACTCCCCCCTAAAAGATAGACATAGAAGAATTGAAGAGGCTAGAAGGTCCCTTGAAGATAATGTTATTTTTGATGTAGACCACACCCCAAGAAGAGCTCATAGATGAATGCAATTGCTCTTAGTGAAGGGTTTGGTAAATATATCTACAACCTACTTTGAAGACTAGAAAAATATCAAGTCGATGACCCAACCATGAATAAGCTCTCGAATAAAATGTATATGAATCTCAATGTGTTTGGTCCACTAATTTTGAACTAGATTCTTACATATCTATATAGTACTCTGGTTGTCATAATAGATGATAGTGGGCTACCTAAAATGAATTCCAAACTCAGATAAAATCCCTTGAAGTCAAATAGCCTCAGTACATGCATTAAATTCTCCCATGTACTCTACCTCTATGGATGATATATTGATGGATAACATTTGTATTCTTACTAGACCAACTCATAGGACCAGAACCCCCAAAACACTATAACCTCAAGTGGACTTGCAATTCTAAGTATCACCAACCCAATGTGAATCTAAAAACTAACCAAGTCAACCTCTATGCCAAATATGTAATAAATATTGAATGTATAAGAGCCTTGAATGTAGTGCAAGATCCACTTAACTAATTTTCATTACATCTCATGGGGTTCCTACATGAATTTGGAGACAAGTCCCACTACATATGAAATATCGAGCTTGGTATGAGTGAGATAAATAAATCTACCAATAAGCTATCAATATTGAGTGGCATCGACAAAATGTGTAGAATAGTCAAACTCAAGTTTGAATCTTGATAGAAAGGGAGTTGGAGAGGGATTACAATCAACCATGTGAAACTGAGCTAAAAAATTGAGAACATACTTGGGTTGTGTAAGTGAAATCTCTAAATTAGATTATGAAATCTCAATGCTAAGGAAGTAATGCAGAAGACCCAATTTTGTCATGTTAAATATGTTCTGTAAAGTTGTCTTCACCACCAAAATAATGATAAATAAGTTTTGATGATCAAAAGATCATCAACATAAATGACTAGTATCATTAAATAATCATCTTACCACAAAAAGTATATATTGGGGTCTGAATGACACCTAGTGAAACCTAAAGCAAGGAGGAAGGAATCTATTCTTGGTGTACCAAGCTCGATGGGCCTGTTTGAGGCCAAGATGGATTTACTGAGTTTGTAAACTAAGGATGAATCTTAAACAAACCCATGTGGCTTCTCTATGTAGATCTCCTCCTCAAGGTATCCATGATGAAAAACACTCTTCACATCCATCTGATGCACATTCCAACCATGTGTTACAGCTATAACTAGTGTAAGTTAGATCGAAGTCATTTTTTCAATAGGTGAAAAGGTCTCAGATTAGTTAATGCTAGTTACTTATGAAAGACCCTTAGTGACCAGTGACACCTTATACTTATCGAACAAGCCATCTGCTACAAACTTGGTCTGATATATCCACCTACATCAAACCATCTTCCTTACCTTAAGAAGTGAAGTCAAATCCCAAGTGTAATTTTTTATCAAGGAAGAATATTATTCTTACAGAGCACTATCCCACTCAGGTGCACCTGAAGCCTCTCAGAATCCATGGATCTAAAACTAAATCAAATAAAATATGTGGATTACTCTAATAATCTAATTGATTACATCTATCATCTACTAGATCCCCTACCTAAGTGCCAACACACTGAAGTGTCTACCTATCCCAAAGGGGCCCATATGTGGGTGAGTAAGGTCATGACTCCTCATACTCTAAAAAAATGACTAGAGGTGGATATATAAGACTCCCCATAACTTTTCTCGCTGTCAAAATTGAAAGAATAAGAAGACCCTGACTTAGGAACCTACTCTAGATGATCGGAGTCAAAAGAAGAATCATCAAGTCTAAGTGAATCCAATGAAAGAGAAAAAGAGTCAAGTGTTGAGTCTTTGGGACTCTCTCAAAAGTGAACACTTATCTATGAAAAAATCATGTGTGGTTTGATGTAGAAGGTGGTACCCCTTGACACCATCTAGATAACCTAAAAATATTCAAGGCTTGGACTGAGGTTCCAAAGCTTTGCATATATTTTTTGGTATACATTCCATAACTAGAGGTCTGAAAATCCTAGAATGTTCAAATTTAGTTTTCCTTCCATGCCAAACTTCAAGGGGTGCAATGGCTTTCAAAGGTTTTTAAGGAACCATATTCTGAATATAAAAAGCATAATTAATAGCTTTGGCCTAATACTGAGTTTGTTGGAGGTTTGTCAATGATGTCTCCAAAGTGACCAAAGATGTTGATGAGGTGTCATGTGTGCTAGAATGATAATGACAAAGTGTGTTTCAATGAGATTCAATGTTACTTCATGGTTATTCAGTGTTTAACTTAGTAAGGCATTTGATGGATGATATTAATGATATATACTTGTTTCTAAGACACTATGGGTGTTTTGAGTGCTTGGTGTGCATATGGAAGTGAATAGAATTCATCAAAGCACTCATATGAGTGTCTAGGATCAATTAGTCATCTTGATATATAAATATGAGTGAGTAGTTTAATGATGTCATATTTCACATGTGTAGCTTGATATATGGATGGATTCTGATATGTGAGGATATCATATAGTTCAAATTTTAGTTCATGAGGTTGAGCATATCAAAATTTATTAAGGTGCAAAGATGGCTTTCTAGTTAAATTTTTACTAAGTTCCCATACATAGCCAAATTTTTAAGAAGAGATCTATGATGAGCATTAATCAGATCAAATTTATAATGGTGAGAAATTTATCTAATTGGATAAGGATCTAATGGAGTGCATGATATTATTAGATAGAGATCAATGATGCATGTGAAGTCAAATTGTTAAAAGATTCTCAAAAGGCATGAAATAGTGATAAGTGTCTCAATATCATTAAGTTTATAGTAGTTAAATGACATGTGAGTGCTCATATAGATGGATATTGATGGATTGCATTGAGTCAAATAGTCAATGTGTGCAGAAGGCATGTAAAGCTACCAAGTGGCATACTCACAAAAGTGAGGATCTAAGATCAATAATGAGCATTACAAGATAAAGATTAGGCTAATCCAAGGAGATCAATGGGGCATATTTGGTCAAATTTTATAAGGAGCACGTGATGAGGTCAAAGTTTCTGATGTCTAACATTTGCTTACTGATCGTTGGAATTTAAATATTCAAATTAATGAGTGAAAACTATTCTACAATTTTTGAGCTATATCTTTTGATCCAAGATGAATTTCTTGGTAGTGTAAAAAGCAAAGTTGTAGAGGACTTCAAGCCACATCTATATAGCCTAGTTATAAGGTCTAAATGTTTGTAAAATAAAATTTATGTAGCTTAAATTTTGACTATTTGTTCATTCTTGGTTCTACTATGTACAAAATATTGTTTAAGCAAATTATGCTTTAGTAGAAGAGTGTTTTGGCAGGAGAAATCATTTGAAGATGTCTTAGAGGTCATATGGAGTGTACCTAGGTATTTTAAAGTGATATTATGTTATTAATTTTCTCGATGAAGTGATAAATGAGTAATAGGTCTCCATGAGACCTATAAGGGCTATTAAGGCCTAATTAAAATATGTAGTTGTTTAAGTGTGACCCATGGATGTTATGGCTGACCTATGAGGATTGTATTGAGATATGTTAGATGTCTTAAAGGTTAAGTCAAGTCTTATGGATGACCAAGGAGATAATATTCATGAAGACTCTATAAAGATTGAAAACAAATGTGATGGATTCTAGACTTGAGAGAGAAGTGTGGAGAAGTTTTGGAAGTGTGGATTAAATCAAAGTAGATAATATTTGAAAGAGAAATTACAAATCATTATGGACCAAATAATAATAAAGAGGATCAGTCACACTTGTCTAATTAATTTTATGAAAAATGACACATAGGTCATTGGACCAAATGAGCCTAGAAGAGGCAATTTGAGGAAGTTAGCCCTAGAGGCATCTTGAGAGAGATTGGAGGTGAAGAGTGAATTCAAAGGTAATAATCATTAGTTAAAGAGTAGTAATAGGTGTTTAAGGTGATATGATTAGGTAGATGAGTGGGTACTTGGTTTCTTGGGGGGTTAGTTCCTCCTTGTAAGGTAAAGCTTGCTAAAGGTCTAGTTATTGTGGGTGCTTAGCCAAACAAGGGTAGTAGCTCCTTGTGGGATTGGTGTCTCACTAAACTAAAAGATAGGTGTTCCTTGATCATTGGGTGCTAGTCTAAATTTTTGATCTTGTTTTATAGGACTATATTACATCTTGTAGGGTTCAGTGTTTTTTATCCCCCAAGAGGTTTTCCCACATATATGATGTGTTCATGAGATGTATGCTCTTATGTATGATTTGGAATGTGATTTAAAGTTTATGTTGCTTGATCAAATTGATGCATGCTAAATTTTTAAGAGTTGGGGATTGAATTGGATTATCTAACATCATTGATTCACCCCCCTCTCAGTGATTATAGCTCTAAAAATTGGTATTAGAGCAGGACCTTTGTTTCAATTTTAACCAATTGAAGGTGATCCAAGGTACAATATGGGTGAAAAAATCATCATGTTTGATGATCATGTTTTTTATGATATCAAAGAAGAAGAAGATATATAAGTTGAGCTCATGAGTGCACTTGGTGAACTGAAGGAGCAAAAGAAGAGGAATTTTAAAATGAGTAATATAATCAAAGGTCTTGAAGTGAAAGTCAAATCTCTTGAGGAGAGTTTGTCAGGAAAATCCATGAGAAAGGAATATGAGAATCAAGAACTGATAAAGTCTATGAAAAAGGCAAGCTCAAGATCAAAATATGATAAAGAGAAGATCAACATTCTTGAGGATCAATGAATGGTTACAAAGATCAATTTTAATTCAAAAGAGGAAGATTGTAGACATATCAAGACTCAGTTAGAAGAGACAAATGCCAAGTTGAGTTCAAATCAAGGTGAGCATGATGATTTTAAGTCCAATCTTGATTCTATAAAGATTATTGTAGAGCAAGCATGTAGAATGAAGGTTGAAATGGCTAAAGAAGCTAAGAGGGATAAGGAGACCATCAAATATCTTAAAATTAAATTAGAGGCCACAAGTTCAAGCATGAGAGACAAAGAAGATGAATGTATTCAATTGAAGACTAATCTTGTTTCCCTAAAGGATGAGAATGAAAAGGTCATAGTCAAGATAGGCAAGCTTGAAGAAGGTCGAAAGAAATCAGGATAAGACAAAGAGGTTGGTAGAATAAAAATCAACAAGATAGATTAGGTCAAGATCAAAATGAAGAACCCATTAGACAGCTAAATGTTTCAAGGTCTGAAAAATATTTTATGGGTAATTGTTTTGTGTGTCATCTTGTTGGTCATAAGGCAAAGGACTGTGTAAAAAGAAGCAATCAGTCAAAAGGAGATCACTGCTATATTCAAGCAAAAGGTATGGAAGATATTATTTGCTATAGTTGTCAAAAGTTGATCATATTTATAGGTTCTACAAATAAATACCATCAAGTCAAGATAAGTTCAACTAGGCTCCTAGAGTGAAAGAAAGAAGACAAGCTAGACATATCAATATAATGAGATATTCATTCTAGAGTCATTATTATGCATGCAATCAATTTGGTCACATTGTTAGGTATTGAAATAATATCTTGAATGAGTTTTCAAAGAAAAATAAGATGTATGGAGCTCCTAATGTGAAAAAAAGAGGTCACAAATGGTTGTGGAAACCTAAGACTGTTAGGAGAGATCAAACTGAGACCAAAAATGGTTTGTTTGCCATGATAGACATGAAGGAAAGTCTAGAGTTTTTATTGTCTGCATTTTTTGATAAGTATAAAGAAAAGAATGAAGTCAACAATCCATTTAAATTCAATCTACTGATGAGGTGGGACTGAAATTCAAATGAGAGTATGGAGATATGGGAGTCTCCTGAGTTTTGGGACTTTTAGTCTCACTATGTCAAAGGGGTATCTCTCTCTAAGCTTCAAGGAGACACTTTATAGAAAGAGAAAGCATATTAGATACCAGTTGAGATTTGATTGATGTTGTATGATAAGAAAGGAGATTTTAAAGATCAAATGGTTTAAATATATGAAGATGTTGTAGTTTTGAGTGTGTATTTGAGAAGATAGAAGAATGATGTTCTATAAGGTGTTTCTTTGTGTTGAGAGTTTCATTGATCTTGTGGTTACCTCATAAGGTCATAAGAGGATGTATTGGCCTATTATGAAAGGACATGAAAAAGTTTAGTGATTTTAAGGTAATTACTAATTTTAAGGTAATTAATTTTTGAGTTGTTCATTTCAAGATCTAGATTACAAGTATGTGTGCTCAAGGTATGTTCAGGGATTTTGGTCCTAAAGGTTTGTAGGTAGAGTCTGGAGGTTTCCAAGTGTCAAAACAAGAAAGATGAGTTTTCAAGATGTTTTTGTTGCATATAAAGGTGTGTTGAATCCATTCAATTGTGCTACAGGTGTTTTTATGTTTGAATATATTTTGTGTGCAAGTTGAAGCTTTTTGAGTGCTCTCGAGTTTTTCTAGTTTTTAGCTTAAGGGCAAGCAGGTCAAAACCAAGCTAAAGGGTCTATGGGTTGTTCAAGGTGTTTGACCTAAATAATTGGTCCAAAAGTGTGTTTTATTGACATATAGGTGTTAGATATGTTTTAAGTGCTGATGTTGACTAGAAGGTGTGTTTTAAAGTCATCCGAAAGTGAGTGGTGTCTTCCATAGATGAGGATTTGTGCAAATGGAGGGTAAATTGGCTAGTAAGTTTGTGAAGCAGTTATGGTGCAGAAGAAAAGTTGGAAGATGTTTTTATTTTTTTGGCATGAATAAGGGGGCACATGAGTGTACTTCATATATGCAATTTTAGGTCTTGAAGGTACATACACAGAAAGATATGGGTGTTTCAAGGTTCAGGTAAGAGCTACTATGCCTCTAGGCAAGGTTAGTGAAGAGAAGAGTGGTCTTTGGTCATTTTATCCAAATGAAAAAGGTATGGTTGTTCCTAAATAAGTTTTTAGTTGTTTTTGTGCATCTTTCCTATTTGAAGATTGGTTTATTCATCTGTAGGTAATCATGGAAGTAGCATGAAGTGAGAAGGCATGAAGGCAAGTGTGTTGTTTCATCATGGTTGGAGATGGTCTGAAGTGCTCAAAAGGGTGAATAAGATCAAATGACTTAGGGTGAGCCCCTCTTAATGTTTTTAAGGTAATTTCATGCAGTTTCTGATGTTCATGTATGTTTATTCTTCATAACAACTTTATATGATCAAAGAAGAGTGTATTAATGGAGCATGTTTTGAGAAGCTCAAGGCAAGAAGATGTATGCACGATGTTAGGAGGATTTTGTATCATATCCCAAAGTTGGCCCTTTCTTATTATGTCTTTTCAGGTTTTCAAGATCAGGCATTGAACCCACTTTGTCATTGTGTTAAAAGGGGAGAAAGTGCTTTGTATTGGTGTTGACATCAATGACAAAGGGTGATATTTTTGGAGGTTTGTCAATGATGTCTCCAAGGTGACCAAATATGTTGATGAGGTGTCATGTGTCCTAGAATAACAATGAAAAAGTGTGCTTCAATGCGCTTCAATGTTCTTGCATGGTTCTTCAGTGTTTAACTTATTAAGGCATTTAATGGATGATATGAACTTGTTGCAAAGACCCTATGAGGCGTTTTGAGTACTTGGTGTGCTTATAGAAGTGAATGGAATTAATTAGAGTAGTCATATGAGTTTCTAGGCTCAAATAATCATCTTGATAGATAAAGCTAAGTGAGTAGTGTTCATATGGTTCAAATTTTAGGTCCTGAGGTTGAGCATAGCAAAATTTATTAAGGTGCAAAGTTGGCCTTCCAGGTAGAGTTTTACTAAGTTCCCATACTTAGAAAAATTTGTAAGAAGAAATCTACGATGAGTGATAATCATATTAAACATTTATTAGTGAGCAATTTATTTGACTAGATAATGATCCAACAGAGTGCATGATCTTGTCAGATAGAGATCAACAATGCACATGAAGTCAAATTATCAAATGATGATCAGAAGGAACGTTTTAGTGACAAGTGTCTCAATATATTTAAGTTGATAGTAGATCAATGACATGTGAGTGCTCATATAGATGGAGATCAACATAGCACATTGAGTCAAATAGTCAATGTGTGTGGAAGGCACATAGAGCTGCCAAGTGGAATAATCATGGAAGCAAGGGTCTAAGATCAATGGTGAGCATTTCAAGATAAAGACCCTGCTGATCCAAGGAGATAGATGGTGTGTATTTATTCAAAGTTTCTAGGGAGCATGATATGAGGTCAAAGTGTTTGATTTTTAACATTTTTCAAAGATCATTGGAATTTAAATATTCAAATTAATGAGAGAAAACCCAACTACAATTTTTAAGCTATATCTTTTGATCTAGAATAAATTTCTTAGTGGTGTAAAAATCAAAGTTGTAGAGGACTTAAAGGTGCATCTAGAAAACCTAGTTATAAGGTCTGAATTTTTGTACAATCAAAATTATGGATCTTTAAAGTTGACTATTTGTTTGTTCTTGGTGATACTATTTACAAAATACTGTTTAAGCAAATCATACTTTAGCAGAGGAGTGTTTTGGTGGGAAAAATAATTTGAAGATGTCTTAGAGGTCATATGGAGTGGACCTAGGTTTTTGAAAGTGATCTTATGTTCTTATATATAAGGGATATTAAGGCCTAATTGAAAGGTGTAGCTACTTTAGTGTGACCCATGGATGCTATGGCTGACCTTAAAGGATGGTATTGAGCTATGTTATATGTCTTAAGGGTTAAGTCAAGTCTTATAGATGACCAAGGAGATAATATTCATGAAGACTAAAAATATTGAAAACAAATGTGATTGATTCTAAACTTGAGAGAGAAGTGTGGAGTAGTTGTGGAAGTGTGAATTCAATCGAAGGAGAGAGATCCTTTGAAAGAGAAGGTACAAGTAATTGAGGACAAAAAAAGATTGAAGAGGATCAGTCATGATTTTTTGATTAATTTTATGTATC
The DNA here is from genome assembly GCA_037957365.1 of Torreya grandis. Classification (NCBI taxonomy): domain Eukaryota; kingdom Viridiplantae; phylum Streptophyta; class Pinopsida; order Cupressales; family Taxaceae; genus Torreya; species Torreya grandis. The sequence goes on along the minus strand of JARHVA010000004.1, from coordinate 4,996,034 downwards.
CGGACACATAGGTCATTAGACCGAATGAGCCTAGAAGAGGCAGTTTGAGCAAGTTAGCCCTAGAGGTAACTTGAGAGAGATTGGAGGTGAAGAGTGAATTCAAAGGTGATCATCATCAATTGAAGAGTATAAATAGGTATTCAATGTGATCTGTTCAAGTAGTTGAGTGGGTGATTGGTTGCCTAGGGGGTTGGTTCCTCCTTGCAAGGTAAAGCTTGCTAAAGGTTTAGTTGTTGTGGGTGCTCAACTAGATATGGGTAGTAGCTCTTCATGTGATCACTATCTCACTAAACTAAGGGATGGGGTTGTTTGATCAGTGAGTGCTGGTCTAAATGTTGGCTATTAGTTTATAGGATTGTAGTCCATCTTGTAGGGTTCAGTGGTTTTTATCCCCCAAGAGGTTTTCCCACATATATGATGTGTTCATGAGATGTATGCTTTGGATGTATGTTCTTTCATGTTTATGTTTCTTGATCAAATTGATGTATGCTGAATTTTTAAGAGTTGGGAATTGAATTGGATTATCTAGCATCATTGATTCACCCCCTTCTCTCAATGATTATACCTCTAACAATTGGTCTCAGATCAGGACCTTAATTGTAAGTTTAACCACTTAAAGGTGATCAGAAGTACAATATGGGTGAAAATATCATCATGTTTGATGATGAAGTTTGATATGATAGTGAGGAAGAAGATGTTGATCTAGAAGTTGAGCTCATGAGTACACTTGGTGAACTAAAAGAGAAAAATAAAAGGAATTATAAAATGATGAATATGATCAAAGGTCTTGAAGTACAAGTAAAATATCCTAAGGGGACTTTGTCAGGAAAATCCATGAGAGAGGAAAAGGAGAATCAAGAACTGATCAATTATATGGAAAAGGCAAGCTCAAGATAAAAATATGATAAAGAGAAGATCAACATTATTGAGTATCAATAAAGGTTACAAAGACCAATTAGAATTCAAAAGAGGAAGATTGCAGACATCTCAAGACTAAGTTAAAAGAGAAAAATGCCAAGTTGAGTTCAAATCAAGGTGATTTTATAAATATTATTTAAGATCAAGCATGCAGAAGTAAGGATGACATGGCTAAAGAATTTAAGAGGGATAAGGAAACCCTCAAAGATATCATAATATAATTAGAAGCGTTAAGTTCAATCATGAGAGCTAAAGAATATTAATGTATTCAATTGAAGAATAATCTTGTTTCCCTAAAGGATGAGCATGAAAAGGTCATAGTCAAGATATGCAAGTTAGAAGAAGATCAAAAGATCAGGACTAGACAAATAGGTTGGTAGCATGAAAATCAACAAGATAGATCAGGTCAAAAGAAAAATGAAGAAGCAATTAGACAACCAAATGATTCAAGGTATGTAAAATATTTTATGGGCCATTGTTTCGTTTGTCATCTTATTGGTCATAAGGAAAAATACTGTGTAAAAAGAAGCAATTAGTCAAAGGGAGATCAATACCATATTCAAGCAAAAGGTCTAGAAGATATTGTTTGCTACAGTTGTCAAAAATTTGGTCATAATGCTAGGTTCTACAAGCAAAGACCATCAAGTCAAGATAAGTTCAATTAGGATCCTATAGTGTAAGAAAGAAGACAATCTAGATAGATCAATACAATGAGATATTAATCCCAGATTCATTATTATGCATGTAATTAATTTGACCACATTGATGGGTATTGAAAGAATAGGTTGAATGAGTTTTCAAATAAAAATAAGGTGTATGGAGCTCTTAGTGTGCAAAGAAGAGGTCACAAATGGTTGTGGAAACCTAAGACTGTTAGGAGAGATCATAGTGAGACCAAAGATGGTTTGTTTTCCATGATAGACATGAAGGAAAGTCCAGAGTTTTTATTGTCTACATTTGTTGACAAGTCTAAAGTAAGAATGAATTCAAGGACCCATTCAAAGTCAATCTAGTGATGAGCAAGACTGAAATTCAAATTAGCGTATGGAGATATGGGAGTCTCCTAAGTTTTGGGACTTTTAGTTTCCCTATGTCAAAGGGGTATCTCTCTCTAAGCTTCAAGGAGAAATTTTACAGAAAGAGGAAGCATGGTGGATATCAATTGATCTTTGATTGATGTTGAAGGATAAGAAATGAGAGTTGTAAGATCAAGTGGATCAAAGATCTGAAGATGTTGTAGTTTTGAGTGTGTATTTGAGAAGATAGAAGAATGTTCCATAAGGTGTTTCTTTGTGCTGAGAGCTTCATTGATCTTGTGGTGACCTCATAAGGTCATAAGAGGATGTATTTGACTATTACGTAAGGACATGAAGAAGTTCAGTGATCCAAAGGTGATTACTTTCTGAGTTTTTCATTTCAAGATCTAGACTACAAGTATGTGTGCTCAAGGTATGTTCAGGGATTTTGGTCCTGAAGGTTTGTAGGTAGAGTATGGAGGTTTCCAAGTGTTAAAACAAGAAAAATGAGTTGTCAAGGTATTTTTGTTACATAGAAAGGTGTGTTGAATCCATTCACATGTGCTAGAGGTGTTTTTATGGTTGAAGATATTTTGTTGGCAAGTTGAAACTTTTTGAGTGCTCTAGGGATTTCCCAGTCTTGGCTTAAGGGCAAGCAATTCAAAACCTAGATGAAGAGTTTATGGGTTCTCCAAGGTTTTTGACCTTAAAAATTGGTCTAGAAGTGTGTTTTATTAACCTCTAGTTGTGAGAGAAGTTTCAAGTGTTGATGCTAACTTTAAGTTGTGTTTCATAGTAATCTTTAAGTGTGTGGTGTCTTCCATGGATGAGGATTTGTGTAAATGGAGGGCTAATTGGCTAGTAGGTTTGTGAAGGAGCTATAATGAAAAAGTAGAGTTGGAAGATGTTTTTATTTTTTTTGGCATGAATGGGGGGCACATGAGTGTAATTCATATATGCAATTTCAAGTCTTGAAGGTGCATACATAGAAAAGATAAGGGTGTTTGAAGGTTTAGGTAAGGGCTATTAGGCCTCTAGGCAAGGCTAATGAAGAGAAGATTGGCCTTTGGTCATTTTATCCAAATGATAAAGGTATTGTTTTCTAAATAAGTTTGTTAGTTATTTTTGTGCATCTTTTCTATTTGAAGATTGACTTGTTCATCTGCTAGTAATCATGAAGGTAGCCCGAAGTGAGAAATTATGAAGGCAAATGTGTTGTTTCATCATGGTTGGAGATGGTCTGAAGGTGCACAAAAGTGTGCCTAATCTCAGGTGACTTAGGGGGAGTCCCTCTTAATGTTTTCAAGGTAAGTTCATGCAGTTTTTGGTGTTCATGTATGTTTTGTCTTCATAGAAGCTTTGTATGATCAAAGAAGAGTGTAGTCATGGAGCATATTTTGAGAAGATCAAGGTAAGAAGAGGTATGCATAATGTTATGGGGAGTCTTTATCATCTCCCAGAGGTGGTCCTTTTTATTATTGATCCTTTAAGTCTTTTTAGGTCCACAGGATCAAGATTTGAGCCTACTTTATCATTATGTCAGAGGGGGAGAAAGTATTTTGGTTCAGTGTTAACATCAATCAAAAAGGGGGATATTGTTGGAGTTTTGTCAATGATGTCTCCAATGTGACCAAATATGTTGATGAGGTGTCATGTGTGATAGAATGACAATGATAAAGTGTGCTCTAATGAGATTCAATGTTCCTACATAATTCTTCAATGTTTGACTTAGTAAGGCATTTGATGGATGATGTTGATGATATGGACTTGTTTTAGAGACCCTATGGGGTGTTTTGAGTACTTGGTGTGCTTATGAAAGTGAATGGAATTTATTAGAGCAGTCATATGAGTGTCTAGGTGCAAGTAGTCATCTTGACAGATAAAGTTGAGTGATTAGTTTAATGACATCATATTTCACACATGTGAAGGTTTAAAGAGAATAATAATATATGGATGGATCCAAATATGTGAGGAGATCATATGGTTCAAATTTCAGGTCATGAGGTTGAGCATAGAAAATGTTATTAAAGTGCAAAGTTAGCCTTAAAGGCAGAGTTTTACTAAGTTCCCATACTTAGCCAAATTCATAAGAAAAACTCTACGGTGAGCGTTAGTCAGATAAAAGATCTAACGGTGAGAAATCTATATAACCAGATAAGTATCCAATGAAATTCATGATATTTTTAGATAGAGATCAATGGTATTTATTAAGTCAAATTGTCAAAGGATGCTCAAAAGGCATGTGCTAATGACACGTGTCTCAATCTCGTTAAGTTGATAGTAGATCAATGACACACTAGTGATCATACATATGGAGATTGATAGAGAACATTGAGTCAAATAATTAATGTTCATAGAAGGCACACAGAGATACCAAGTAGCATAGTCTTAGAAGTGAGGATCTAAGATCAATGGTGAGCATTACAAGATAAAGATGAGGTTGATCTGAGGAGATTGACAATGCTTATTTGGTCAAAGTTACTAGGGATAATGAGATGAGTTCAAAGTGTTCAATATTTAACATTTGCTCAATGACCATTAGAATTTAAATATTCAAATTAATTAAGGAAAACCAATTGACTATTTAATGCTCATCATAGATTTTTTCTTGTAAATTTGGATAAGTATGGGAACTTAGTAAAAATTTGCTTGGAAGGCCAAATTTGCACCTTAATAACTTTTGTTACACTCAAACTCATAACCTTAAATTTGAACCATATGATATACTCACATAGGTGAATCCATTCATATATAAAGCTACTCTTAAACCCTTCACAAATGTGAAATATGATGTCATTAAAGACTGAAAATGAAATGTAATTGAAGATGTGAGACAAACATGATGAAGGCATACATAAAGAAAAACATGTAATAATGGAAAATGTCATATGTAAGATAAGTGAATTCAACAAAAATCAAAAGAGAGCATGATGGATAAATGAAAATATAAAGATGTTAAAGGATCAAAAACTCACACTTAGTGCTTGTTTGAAGATATAATGTAAGAAAACACAACCACCTAATGACATGAATGAAGTGGTGTGGTAAATAAATGATTTAAGGGTGTAATTCATAGTTGATCAAACATGTTGTTTTGCTCTAAGGATAGATAAAAATGAAACAAAGTAATGCTAGCATGTTTTTAAGAGGTGAAGAAGAAGGAATAATAGAAGAGGGAAAATAAATTAGGAATCACAATTTTCCTATCAAGGGGGGAAATGAAATGGGTTGAGGGGATAAATGAAGGAAAAACCAAGGTAGAGAAACTCATTATCGAAGTCAAGACACTTAAATTAGATTTGTTAAAATAAGAGTACTTTAAACCTTAAGGACTATGAATAACTTATCTTATCCACACAAGTCTTAGGTCAACAAATGAAGTATATATATCATCCCATGAAGTCTATAAGCATGAAAATTAAAATGGACCTACCTCCCCACAACGTGTTCCCCACTCTTCAAGACTCCTTACAGAGCCATTGGTCTACTAAAAATATTGGGTAATTATGTGATAAAGTAGATAGTACCATAGAATTTTAAATTTCCACATTCTAAACCAATAGCCTATTGCACCCCAAAGGACCTCAGTTGTACATGAAGCCAACTATGGAGTTTGAGATTTGATTGGAGATATGAGATGTGCTTGTAATTATGTCTTTTGATGTGAATTTGACTTTTGAGATTTATATGTTGCCTTTTAAATATCATTGCCTTTTGATTCGAATGATTTGGATCTTAAATTTATTGATTGTTTTTATATTCCTCTTACATATGGATTTGGAAATCCAAACATGGGTGATAAAGATGACTTTCATTTGAATACTTGGGACAAGGTTGATAAGAGAGAGAAACTTCAAAGAGCATGGGGTCTAAGAATCTCTTAAATCTAGGTTAAATAAAAGTGTTATCTTGACTTTGACCTTGTTTGATCCAATATGGAGTGAAATAAAAGGGAAAATAAAGAGGAGTGACACATGGAACAATTTGAATTACTTCAAATTGCACAAAATGTGACAAAGGGAAAAAAGGAACATTTAGACTAGTGTTTCTACATGGTTCTTCAGTGTTTGACTTAGTAAGGCATTTTATGGGAGATATTGTTCTCCATCAATCTCCATTTGTACAAGCACTAGTGTGCCATTTATCTAATATCAACTTAACAAGATTGAGACACTTGTCACTAGCATGTGCCTTTTGAGCATCCTTTGCCAATTTGACTTCATGCATACTATTGATCTCTATTTGACAAGATCACATGTTCCATTGGATCCTTATCTGGTCAAATAAATTGTTCACCATTAGATATTTTATCTAATTAACACTCACCGTATATCTTTTCTTACAAATTTGGCTAAGTATGGGAACTTAGTAAAACTCTGCCTAGAAAGCTAACTTTGCACTTTAATAACTTTTGTTATACTCAACCTCATGACCTAAAATTTGAACCATATGATCTCCTCACATATGGGGATCCATCCATATATCAATATGATTTTTAAACCTTTACACATGTGAAATATGATGTCATTAAAATGATCACTCACTTTTATCTGTCAAGATGACTTCTTTAGCCTAGATACTCATATGACTGCTCTGATGAATTCCATTCACTTTCATAATCACACCAAGCACTCAAATACCCCATAAGGTCTCTGAAATAAGTCCATATCATCAATATAATCCATCAAATTCCTTATGAAGTAAAACACTAAAGAACCATGTAGGAACACTGATGTAAATGTTTATTTTTTTCCCTTTGTGACATTTTATGTAGTTTTGAAGCAATTCAAATTGTTCCATGTGTCACTCCTCTTGATTTCCCCTTTTATTTCACTCCATATTGGATCAAACAAGGTCAAAGTCAAGATAACACTTTTATTTCACCTAGATTTATTAGTCATAGACCCCGTGCTCTTTGAAGTTTCTCTCTCTTAGCAACCTTGTACCAAGTATTTAAATGAAATCCATCTTTAGCACCCATGTTTGGATTTACAAATCCATATGGAGGAGGAATAGAAAAAACAATCAATAAAGTTAAAATCCAAATCATTTGAATCAAAAGGCAATGATATATAAAAGGTAACATACAAATCTCAAAAGTCAAATTCACACCAAAAGACATAATTAGAAGCACATCTCCTATCTCCAATCAAAACTCAAACTCCACAGTTGGATTCACATAGAGTTGAGGTCCTTTGGGGTGTAGTAGGCTAGTAGTTTGGAATAGAGGAATTTAAAAAAATCTATGGTGCTACCTACTTTATCACACAAGTACCCAATCTTCACAGGGGACTGATGGTTCTATAAGGGCTCCTAAGGAACGGGGAACATATTGTGGGGAGGTAGGTCCATTTTAATTTTCATGCATATAGACTTCATGGGATGATCTATATATTTTAGTTGTTGACCTAAGACTTGTGTGGCTAAGAGAAGTTCTTCATAGTCCTTAAGGTCAAAAGTCCTCTTGTTTTGACAAACCTAATTTGAGTGTCATAACTTCAATAAAGAGTTTCTCTACCTTGGTTTTTCATTCATTTATCCCCTCCACCCATTTCATTTCCCCACTTGATAGGCAAATTGTGATTCCTAATCTATTTTCCCTCTTCTATTATTCCTTCTTTACCTCTTAAAAACATGCTAGCATTAATTTGTTTCAATTTTATCTATCCTTAGTGCAAAACAACATGTTTGAGAAACTATGAATTACACCCTTAAACCATTTATTTATCAAACCACTTCATTCATGTCATTAGGTGGTTGTGTTTTCTTACATTATATCTTCAAACAAGCACTAAGTGTGACTTTTTCATCCTTTATCATATTTTGATTTTCATATATCCATCATGTTCTCTTTTTATTTTTGTCGACTTCATTTATCTTACATATGACATTTGTCCTTATTACATGTTTTTCTTTACGTATGCCTTCTTCATGTTTGTCTCACATCTTCAATTACATTTAATTTTCAGTCTTTCATTCTTTTCTTTTTGCCTATCTTACATGAACTTACTTTTCAATTTCTTACATATCTTTGTTCAAGTTTTCTTGCATTGATATTTCATTTGTCATTCATTTTTATATACTTCATAACATGATTTAGTATGTTCTACATTCTATTTGTCATTTATGTTTTCTATGCTTTCCACATGATTTACTATATTTACACTCATTTGTCATTCATTTTCCACCATTTATCATTCTTTTGTCACTCATTTATCATTCATTTACCATCATTTGTCATTCATTTTCCTTCCTTCTATCATTTATTTGCCTTAAATATTTTGGCCTTGCCTTAAAAATCCTAATTTTCAAATTTTTCTTAATACCCTCATATCTTTGCCTTAACTCATTTTACACTACTATATGCCTATCTTCCAAAAAAATTCAATTTTTGGCTTATTTTTTCACTAACTTCTATAGGTTCGCCTAGTGTTCTTCACATTAGATGCCTTCACTTTCTCTTGCAGTCTAGTTCTTTAACTATAACACTAAGGTAAGTAAAGCTGTGTGTTTTTTAATTATGTCCTTTCATTTATCTTATTTTCTATTTACTACACTTTACTTAGCATCAACATTATGTGTTATCATGTTCTTTCTCAAAACACCATCTCGTATTACACTCACGTGACACATGTTGACCTTTGAGTGGGGAATATGGATACACATAATATTTTCAAAATTTTATCGATTACTGACACTTTGTATCTTGCAGGAACTTATTGAGTATCAATCTCTCTAAGTACATGTCTTAAGAGGTACACGGGGAAAGGGGTGGGTAGAACATTGGTGCTTTATAAAATTGTTGTCCCTTTTTTCACTTACCATATACACACTCATCTCCTAAAAACCATTTAACCTAAGCTTATTTTTCTCAATCATACCCATTCCAATCATTTTCCATGTTTTATCCTCTTTTCTCTTGCCTTGACCCCCTTTCAACCAGTTGATTGTACTAGGTTGATTGGGTCATCTTTGTACAAATTTCATCTTTTGATTACTATATAGGGTTCACTGGGTTGACCCTATACTATTTAGGGACATTTTTTTATTATGAGCTTTATTAGCCCTTCAACCAACCTAGATTGGGACCTAGTGAATTATCTACCAAAAACATACAGGGTTGACTAGGTCGACCCTGTATAGCTGACATATTCAAAAGGATTTAGGGCAAGATCTACCTATATATACAAGTTCATTTCTAACCATTTATAAGAATAAAATTGAATAAGAATAAGTGCAAATTAACATCTATTTATTGACCATTCTACTTAAGGAATAAAGCTTAGGGCTCCATACTTTATTTGGAGATACAGATCTTGTCTTGTGTAGAAGTCTTTTAGATGTATAGATAAGTTGTGTAGCCTAGAGCTGATTTGTCTTTGTTATTCTTACACACCACAACTATCTCTTGTAAAACACCTTGACCAAGGGAGAGATTGAGGTTTGGTGGGTTCATCTTCAAGGTAAGTATTACTAACATTATTTATCCTTTATAGGATTAGATAGATAATGTAGTTTCACTTCTCTTCCCATGCATTAGAATTTCATATATATTGATGTGAGTATATGTCTTCTATGTATGTCTAGTTTAGTTTATTTTGTTTCTAACCCCCACTTTGTGCCACAAGATTTGGTGAGCACTAGATTAGATTTACTTTTTTTTTATTAGAATAGAGTGAACATTAAACCTAAGAATCTTTTGGGGTTGTTTCATGATTGTGTTAGACTATAGGCTTTGGAACCTATTGACCAATTTTGCCCACAGGCAAAATTTCAGTCACCTTCTTCCCCTGCTATTTAATGCCAGTCATCTTCAGGTTGCACAAGTTCAATGAGTTTGATTCATGGCCTAGTTTAAGTGGTTCAATGACCTTTGGTTCAAAAGGTTCTTCTTCAAGTTCAACATCTTGATTTAACAAGCATTGAACCGTCGAACCATTCTTGGTTCAACGTGGTGGTTCAATTGGCAAAAGAGGTTAACAAGCATTCAATGATTGAAACATTGAACCATTCTTGGTTCAATGGCTTGGTTCAATAGACTTGGTTCAACAGACTTGGTTCAAAGGGATGAGTTCATCGGCTTGGTTCATTAGTCCATCGACGCGCAATGGTTGAACAAATTGAACTGTTGAACCATTTTGGTTCAACGAGAAGGTGATAGAGACAAAGGAAAGAATGCCCACAGAAGGCCAAGGAAGATAAGCCACAGAGGAAGCCATATGGACCCGATAGTGTTGTGACGAAGACGGTGACGTCACAGAGAACTTCAAAGTTAACGAAGAAAGTAGCCATTTGCCTTCAAACAAAAGAGTGATAACCATGGAAAAGGAAGCCCATAATGCAACAACCTGCTTGAATGTTTGCCCCTGAGGGCCGAGGGAGTTAGAAGAGACAAAACTGAGAAAAGAGAAAGTGACAAACATGGAATGAGTAAGTAGTTAGTCCAAGTGGTGCCAATTTGGGAAGTGACTATGGCAGGTGGAACAGTCCTTGCAATTGATCACTAAAGGATGTAAGCAGCTAGTAGTGCAACCGGTTTCTCTATTTCACATTAATGAGTAGAAAAACTGTGTAAGTCACCTAAAAGAGGAAAGTAGATTTTGAATAGACAAAGGACATAGTTCATTAATGCTTTTGAGCGACTTGTTCCTTCCATGAATAGACACAATAGGCCACTTGTAAATAAGGAGCACCAACTGGGCCTCTTTTCTTCTCATATATATTGTGAACTTGGTCATTTTGTAATTATCTTCCACATTTTAACAAGGTGCAGCCCTGCCAAAATTTCTACCTGAATCTATAAACATAGATTTTTACCTCTTCTTGGATAGATATTATGTGTATGTCTTGAGTGTTGATTTGTGTATAGTCATTGTCTTTTGATGCTCTCACAGGTTCAACACCAACACACCAGTTATCTACAAGGCATCATCTGAAGCTGATAGGAGAAGAGTTCTATTTTGGGGTGCAGAAAATAAAAGGGATTATATATAGAGTGCCTCTTACAGCACCTTTGGTGAACCTCCATTTTTTTGTATTTTCATTTAAACCTCCCTGTCAAGTTTCATAGACTGTTTCTTCTACCAAGTGTGAAGCGTATAAATGTATTTGTCTGATTTGAGAGTGGATGTGAGAAGGTCATCTCATTTTGGTGCATCACCTCTTTAGAGTAGGCTTGTTTTTCTTGCATTCTCCTTTCCCTTTTCATCCCCCCTTATTATATAACTGTATCTATATATATATATATGCCTATATTTTTACTTGCTGGAATAAACACGATGCATCAAAGGGAGCTAGCCCTTATCTAGAGACTCTCCCCTCCAGCTTCGCCAGTCCCACAGGCGAGAGGGGAGTTTCCATGTTACGAGGAGAAGGCAGGAGCTTGACTTCCTGCCAAAGGGTGCAATCTCTTGCGTCAACAGTTTTGGCACGCCCGATGGGACACAGTTTGACAACTCAGTAAGGTTTCAAGATTGATGCTGGTCCTATCACAACATATAAGTTTTCCAGCATCTAGCGACTCCATTGGTAAGAGCTTCATTTTTCAAATTAAGATCAGTTTCTTAACCTTCTATGCCTAAATTCCCCACAAGGTCTGCTTCAAAAGGGGTTCCTTTCGATTTCGTTGAGTTGCCTTCGAACTCTGCTAAAAGACTACGATTTGAGAGGACCCATCCTTATCCAACAAAAAATCCTCCTAGACCTGTTGTAAGAAACATAGCAAAACCCCAGTTACAGCCAATCCTAGCCATGGCATTGCCTTTTGTGGCTTTTCATGGTGAGAGCCCCTTGAATCTCCCACGCTATGATCCAATTTCGAGAATAACTCTAAAAAATGTGCCTTCTTTTGATGGAATGAGACCCATTACAGTCATTGAGCATATTAGGAATATTTCCAACCTCTGCAATATTTATAATGTAACAGAGGAAAATATTGCCATCAGATTGCTAGCATTGTCTCTCAAAGGCAAAGCTCTTGACTGGTACGGGACCTTGCCTGTGAATTTAATACATTCTTGGAATGAATTGGGCACTCAGTTGACAGACCGTTTTGGAGAAAAAAGTGATGACCTCTCACTTTCTGAGCAGCTGACGACCATAAAGAGAGCTCCACATGAGTATATGCAGGACTTCAACACGCGTTTTCAAAAGACTTGGGATAAAATTCCCATCCTGGTAAGACCGACTCCCAGCTATGCTTTCTTGTACTATTTAAAGGCATTAAACAACGATATTGTTGTGATGATCCAATCTATGGGAGGGCATATACTGCCTGATGCTTATGACATAGCCATAACAGCTAAAAATTGTTTAGTTCAGGTTGGGAAAATAGCCCCTAGGCCTCACATGCCACTTTTCCTAGAAATGTTGCCCCCAATTTAGACTGTTGCTCCCACATTGGCTCCTCTGCCTACCATAGAGAAACCAACTGCTGTTCCATCCAATGAACTTCATGAGGTTAAAACTCTATTGCAAAGCATGTCAAATGAACTTGTAGCTCTTAAAAGGTAGCAAGCTCAAAGCAACAGGCCAAACCAGGGATATCAGCACTATGGTTAAGCCCCTAAACCTCCTATTCAAGGCTATAATCAAGGATGGGGTCAGCTCACTCAGACTAGGCCTTTTCAAAATTACAACTCAGGGCCCCTTTCATCATCTAAAGTCATGGTGTCGATTCAGAACAATCTAGCACAAGAGCAGCCAAGCTATTTGACCATGGGATATGGTCAAGAACAGGCTATTTACACAAATGAGATGATGAACTATTTTCAGAATGCAGACAACCAAACAACCACTCAATCTCAGGTCTTCGAGCCTTCAATGCAACCCAGCATGAGTGACAGTCAGGCCCAACCTGATTCCACTCTCATGAATCATATGGAAGGGGAATTTTATTCAGTGAACTATGTGGGCGCTGTAGAAAATTAGGCTGATTGTGTTGCAGCCAACATGAGATTTAAGAGAAGGGAAATAGGAGAATCCCAGGCTACCACTCAGGCAGTAGAAGCACCTCCTCCATCACACTCCAATTCAAAGGCCCCAAATTTTAGGTAGCTATTTATACCTTCAGCCCCTCAGCCTACAGTTCAGCTTGAAATCAACCCCAAAGAAAACTTGAAGGGAGGCAGTCCTCAAATCAATATAGTGGATCAAATGATGAAGTTGCATGTGAACATATCTTTATGGGATTCATTGTCTCTACCAGGATAGAAGGACGTATTGAAGAAGGAATTGCATGAGCTGGATCGTCAAGCTATCCCAGCAAGCACTGATAATGTCTTGATGACAAATGGACAGCCTTCCACTTTAGGTCAGGTAAAGAAGGAAGAGAAAACTCCCACTTTCTATGTATCCTTGGTCATAGGGGATTTCTTGGTACACAACTTCATAATTGATAGCGGGGCTAGTACCTCAATGATGCCCAAGTGTATAGCTGACAAGATGGATCTAAAGTATGAAGAGATGAACAAAGGGGTCCTACAGCTAGATGGGACACCTACAAAAATAGTTGGGATTGTGAAGGGTTTAGGCTTGACATTACATGCTTTCCCAATCTTCTCAATTCCCTATGATATACTGGTAGCGGATGTTCCTCCTTATTTCACAATTTGCTTGTCCAGGGACTTCACATCAAAGATAGGCGGCTATCTAGCAGTGAATTGGTCATATCTGGTTTTTAGAACCAAGTATGGGACCAAGGTAAAAATCGAGTCTGAGCCACTCTACAAGGACCACCTAGAACCATACTCACCCAAGGTAACGAATGTCAGTTACACCATCATCAACCCAAAAGAGTCCCAGACAGACCAATCTCCATCCTCTGCTCTTGAAGGAGTCACAGACTTACTCTTGGATGAGTGGGGAAATGATAACTTCAAACATGATCCTTACAAGTTCATTGAAGAGACAGACCTTGGAGTCTACTGCATGCACAAAGAAGGCGCCTTCATGCCAAATTTAATGAAGGCAGGCCAAGAGGACCTTGGCCTATGGCAGCTGTATTTTGATGGTTCCAGAAGTAAGCTAGGAGCTGGTGGTGGGGCGATGTTGGTCTCCCCTTCAAAGGATAGGTACTTTTCAGCTTTTTGTTTCCAATTCTCTTGCACAAGTAATGTTTCAAAATACGAGTCTCTTATACATGGTCCTGAATGGGCAAGAAAAAGAGGGATTAAGGAGTTGCAAGTTTTGGGAGACATTGAGCTGATTGTAAATTAGGTGAGAGGCCTAAATCTGACCAGGAATTCCTTGCTAAAGTCTTACAAGCATAGAGTCTGGGACTTGGTGGAAGATTTTCTTGCTTTCAATATCACCCCCATTCCCAGAGAGAAAAACAAACAAGCGGATAAGCTGGTAGCAATTGACGCTCAGTTTAATATTTCCAAGGAAATAGGTCAAGACTATGGTTCATGCCACTTGAAAGTGGTGGTTCAGCCCTCTGTCCCAGACAACATTGCAAATTGGCAAGTTTTCAAAAGCGACCAACAAATAGCTTTCTTCCTACAAGAGTAAGCTGAGTTTGCAACACAGAATCAGCCGAAGTTACAACAGCAATATAGCAATCAGATTGTTCAGTTGAAGAACAATAAACTCCCCAAAGGTCTGGTCACACTTGAAAGCATCTTCAATCGAGATGACCAATTGAGAAAGGACAAGGCATGCATCACAACCAAAGAGGAGAATTATGAAAGGGTTGAGATCTTCAAGAACAAGATGCTTGCGCTTGGAAAAGTCTGCATAATTCAAGAAAGGCAAGCTTTCATCCTGCTGTGTCAGGAGTTCTCTGATGTCTTTGCTTGGGATTACAGCGATTTGAGGGGTTTTGACCCAAGACTCACCCAACACACCATTGAATTAGAAGAAGGTGCTAGGCCAGTCACACAGAAGCAAAGACCTATCAATCTGACAATTGAGCCCCTCATGCAGAGGGAGCTAGCCAAATTGATTGAGTCCAAAATTATATTTCCAATTAAGCATTCCTCTTGGCTGGCCAACCTTGTCCCTGTTAGGAAGAAGAATGGGGAGATCAGGCTATGTGTCAATTTCAGAGACCTTAATAAAGTCTCTTTAAAAGACCATTATCCCCTCCCAAGTATGGAGTGGATCCTTAAGAAGGTAACAGGTAGCAAACATTTCTCCCTCCTAGATGGTTATTCAGGGTATAATCAGATTTTAGTGCAAGACTGTGATCAGCCCAAAACAACCTTCACTACTAAATAGGGAACGTTTGCCTACAAGAAGATGCCATTTGGGCTATCTAATGCTGGTGCTACCTTTTTAGTGAGCCATGGATATGGATTTTGGAGGCTTGATAAACAACAACATGCTGGTCTACCTCGATGATGTGATGGTATTCTCTAGGGAAGTGAGCCAACACATAGAACACCTCAGGCAAATTTTTGAAAGGTGTAGGGAGTTTGGCATCTCTCTTAATCCAAAGAAATGCGTGTTTGCTATTCATGAGGGGAAACTCCTTGGCCACATCGTGTTAAAGGAAGGCTTATCCATTGACCCCGAGAGAGTTCGTTCTATCCTAGAGATGTCCCTACCAAAGCACAAGAAAGGCCTACAAAGTTTCTTTGGCAGGATAAACTTCATTCTGAGGTTCATTCTGAATTTCACTGAGATAGTCAAACCCCTGACCCCTATGCTGAGGAAGGGTGAAGAATTCAAGTGGACAACACAAAGGAAAGATAGTTTTGAAGCCATCAAGCAGGCCATAACTCAGGCTCCCACTTTGATCAGCCTCAACTTCAACAAAGACTTCAACCTCTACACTTTCAGCAATGAAGAGGTGATATCCACCATGCTTACCCAAGCAAATGGTGATGACCTCAAACAACCACTTGCTTTTTTTAGCCAAGGGTTAGAGGACTTTGAAGTCAGGTACACATATGTAGAAAAGCAAGTCCTGGCAGTAGTGCAGGGCCTGAAGAAATTCAGGCACATGTTGTCTAACAGCAGGATTCACCTCATGGTCCCACATCCTGGCGTCAAGGATTTCTTGACCGATCGAGACCTAAATTAAAAGAGGGCAGGGTGGATTACCAAAGTGATGGAGTATGATGTAGACATCAAGATCACCAAGCTAGTGAGAGGAAGAGGCTTATGCGAACAACTTGCTGTAGACTTCAAGCAAGAAAGGGAAGACAACTTGTTAATTCACGATGCAGCCACTGCAGAGGAACCAACTGTCATAAAGGATTGGATGTTGGGCCTGAGGCATTTCCTTCTCACTGGTGAGTGCCCACAGGGTCTTGATAAGACCGAAAGAAGGTATTTAAAACTCTAGTCTCTCCCTTATGTCTTGGTTGATGAAGTATTGTTTAGGAATGATTTCTCTAGGGTCCTTCTAAGATGCATTAACCCAAACCAAGCTGATAAGATACTGGCTAAGTTCCATGATGGCCCAGCAGGTGGTCATTTCGCTCCTAGAGCTATTGCACCAAAAATAATGAGAGCTGGCTATTTTTGGCCCACTCTTTTCAAGGACACCCATACTTGGGTAAGAAAGTGCCAAAAGTGTGCACTTTTTGATGGAAAACAACGATTGGCTACCATGCCTCTACAGCCCATTCAAGTTGAGAAACCATTCATGCAATGGGGCCTGGATTTCATAGGGATGATCAATCCTCCCTCCAGTGCTAGGCACAAGTGGGTTTTGAATACCACAGACTATTTCACAAGGTGGGTGGAGGCCATCGCTCTGAAAGAGGCAAATGAAAGTGTAGTCCTAGAGTTTTATGAAGACCTGGTAACAAGATTTGGGGTCTTGGCCACCATAATCTCAGATAACACCTTGGCTTTTCTGGGAACCAAAACAAGTGAATGGGCGCTAAGGTATGGCATATACCTCAGCACTTCATCAAATTATTATCCACAGGGGAATGGGTTGGATGAGTCCACCAATAAAAATTTGATCAAAATCATAAAAAGGACCGTGGAAGAAAATCAGAGGACTTGGCATGCCAAGCTGAAGACAGCTCTATGGGCCGATCGAATTACTCTGAAGAGAGCAATCGAAAATTCTCTGTATATACTCGTATATGGAAGGGAATCTAGGCTTCCCATCTCACTTGAATTACCAACATTGGATCTCGCCTGTCAGCTGCAATTAGAAGAAGGAACCAGCATGAAGGTCAGGCTGTGTGAGCTAATGGAGCTCTAAGAGGTAAGGGACTGAGCTATGGCTTCTGTGACTACTCACCAACAGCAAGTAAAAAGACACTTTGACAAGAAATCTTCGTGAAAAGATTTCTCTGAAGGAGACATTGTCCTAAAATGGGATGAAGATCGAGCTAAGCCTGGAAAACATGCAAAATTTGTTGCCCTATGGAGCAGCCCGTACATAATCACTCAGTCCAAGCAGCATAATGCTTTCCAACTCTCTAGGTTGGATGGCGAAGAACTGCATATCCCAGTTAATGGGATACATCTGAAGCATTGCCACTGAGTCTCTGTTCACTTATACATATTTTCCCTTGTTTTATTTCTTGTTTTCCCTAAGTGCTATTACACAGGTAGTATTTTTCTTAGTCTTGTGTGTGCTTTCATTTCCTTGGAGGTAGATTTGCGTGACTAGTTCTAAGATTTAACAGAGCTATTGCTGGTTTTCAAAGTTACCATCTAACTCCGTGCCCAATGGACTTTCAAGGCAGCTAGTCTTTAAGCATAGCAGGCATGCTTCCCCTGTGAGTCACCAATCTGTTGATCAATTTTGCCCACAGGCAAAATTTTGGTCACCTTCTTCCCTTGCTATTTAATGCCAGTCATCTTCAGGTTGCACAAGTTCAATGAGTTTGATTCATGGCCTGGTTCAAGCGGTTTAGCGACCTTTGGTTCAAAAGGTTCTTCTTCAAGTTTAACATCTTGATTTAACAAGCATTGAACCGTCAAACCGTTGAACCATTCTTGGTTCAATGTGGCGGTTCAATTGGCAAAAGAGGTTAACAAGCGTTCAATGATTGAAACATTGAACCATTGAACCATTCTTGGTTCAACGGCTTGGTTCAACAGACTTGGTTCAAAGGGATGAGTTCATCGGCTTGGTTCATTAGTCCATCAACATGCAATGGTTGAACCAATTGAACCGTTGAACCATTTTTGGTTTAATGGGTTTGGTTCAATGGGAAGGTGATAGAGATAAAGGAAAGAACGCCCGTGGAAGGCCAAGGAAGATAAGCCACAGAGGAAGCCATATGGATCGATAGTGTTGTGATGAAGATGGTGACATCACAGAGAACATCAAAGTTAACGAAGTGAAGTAGCCATTTGCCTTCAAAAGAAAGAGTGCTAACCATGGAAAAGGAAGCCCAAAATGCAGCGACTCGCCTGAATATTTGCCCCTGAGGGCTGAGGGAGTCAGAAGAGACAAAACTGAGAAAAGACAAAGTGACAAGCATGGAATGAGTAAGCAGTTAGTCCAAGTGATGCCAATTTGGGAAGTGACTCTGGTAGGTGGAATAGTCCTTGCAATTGATCACTAAAGGACACAAGCAGCTAGTAGTGTAACCAGTTTCTCTATTTCACATTAATGAGTAGACAAACTGTGTAAGTCACCTAAAAGAGGAAAGCAGATTTTGAACAGACAAAGGGCACAGTTCATTAATGCTTTTGAGCGACTTGTTCCTTCCATGAATAGATGCAATTGGCCACTTGTAAACAAGGAGTGCAAAATGGGCCTCTTTGCTTCTCATATATATTGTGAACTTGGTCATTTTGTAATTATCTTCCACATTTTAACAAGGTGCAACCCTGCTAAAATTTCTACCTGAATCTATAAACACAGATTTTTACCTCTTCTTGGATAGATATTTTGTGTATGTCCTGAGTGTTGATTTGTGTTTAGTCATTGTCTTTTGATGCTCTCACAGGTTCAACACCAACACGCCAGTTATCTACAAGGTGCCATCTGTAGCTGATAGGAGAAGAGTTCTATTTTGGGGTGTAGAAAATAGAATGTATTATCTATAGAGTGCCTCTTACAACACCTTTGGTGAACCTCCATTTTTCTGTATTTTCATTTAAACCTCCCTGTCAAGTTTCGTAGACTGTTTCTTCTACCAAGTGTGAAGCGTATAAATGTATTTTTCTGATTTGAGAGTGGATGTGAGAAGGTCATCTCATTTTGGTGCATCACCTCTTTAGAGTAGGCTTGTTTTTCCTGCATTCTCCTTTCCCTTTTCATCCCCACTTATTATATAGCTATATATATATATATATGCCTGTATTTGCACTTATTGGAACAAACACGATGCATCAAAGGGATCTAGCCCTTATCTAGAGACTCTCCCCTCCAGCTTCACTAGTCCCATAGGCGAGAGGGGAGTTTCCATGTTGCGAGGAGAAGGCAGGAGCTTGAATTCCTGCCAAAGGCTGCAATCTCTTGCATCAACAGAACCTTTCCTAGCATGGTGTATTATGACAAGTGATCCCTTAATCAGGTCTAGTGGATCCCCATATTGGTCATGCCCCCGCTTAACAAATGTATTCCCAATCCAAAGTGTAGGTATGATCTATCTTCTCTGAGTCAAGATTGATTTATAGATAATATGTCAATATTTTCAACCAGTCATCTCATAAGCTGCTTAGTGAGCACGAAGGTGCCAAAAATTATAATAATTTTCTGGGTCTAGATTGATCACAATTCAAAGAGATGGATCCCTTATGACATAAAAAAGGGAAAGAGAGCATTTTTCCTAAGCAAAGGTAAACTTGCTGCACTCTCAAGATATAAGGGAAGAAATCCTATAGAATAATATGTCTATGACCTCGAGTCATAGATCCCAAAGGAGATAGATAGAATGGGTACACTGGTGTAACTTTAAGGAACATTACCACTTGTTGGTGGGAAGTGCAAAGGCCTAGCTTTCCAACTTGAAAAGATGTAAAAGCAGTAATATGTACCAGTTTCAAAAAAATCAATGAAGATTTGGACATTTCCACATACTCTAGAAATTCAAACCCAATCGTGCATGTGCACTTGTGTGAAAAAACTTGGACTCACTATATAAAAAATACCCTAAGGAACTTATGGATGCACGCCTTCTATAAAATGTTAAATACATGGGTAAAAGCATGGTGAGTTATCAATGAGACATGTTGTGAGATAGAAAATTAGGATACACTTAAGGAAAGGTTCGTGCACACCTTCTCTTTTTCTTCATAGAACCTAGAATTGATCAAACCACTATACATAATTCAAAGGGCAGTGTTTGACGACACTATAATCTAGAGGAGTGCCTAAAAGACATGTTTTAGGAAAAGGGGTTGGTGCTCTTAACATTATTTGAGGAGCAAGTGTTTAATAGTGACTCGAGTGAAGAAGATGATGATACCTAGAAAACACACCACTAGATGACCTTGACAGACAAAAAGAAGTTTGTGTATTAAGTGTGTTGAGTGTGGAGCCCTTTGGGGCTATCACATGACCATGGTGGTACATTTTGGGGGATTAGAGAGATCCAAAAATATGGTGAGCACATTTTTATCCACTCCACCTTTTATGAAACCTTGTTTCCATGTGAGTGGAATATTCTTAGATATTTTTATAATTTCTATGTCTTCCTTATTTTAAGGAATTAGTTGTTAGATATTTATTTTCCATGTTGACTTCCATGTTTTGTGGAAGTGGGATTGGCTTACATTTTTAATACAGTTAGTTATTATCTCCTTGAAAGTTATGAGATCCTTTTGTGGAGAAGAGATGAGGATGGTGTGTTCCTCCTTAGGTGGGATTTTGGATAAGCATGAATAGGTGGAGAATGGGTGTTTCCTTGTGGATAATGCTTATATTGGGTAAGCATGGTGTATTTCTCCTTTTTTGGTGGGTTTCTTCCTTATTTTATATATATACAGGTGTGGTGTGATTATGTAGGGTGATATTTTGATTTACAGGGTGTGGTATAGAAACTTGTGGTGTGATTATTTATAGGTATAGATGTGGCATAACATCTATGGATTATTATTGACAGGTTTCAAATTTGGATTAGCAATTCAGAGAATTCTTGTGTGAATTCTTGAGGAGATATTCAATCTCTGTAAGAGGATCTTTGTTATAAATTTATTGAGGACTTTCTTGTTGGATGTATCCCACATTGGGTGAACCATGGTATACTTGTCTCATGTGTTTTTTGATGGTGTATATTTTGAGTTTTTACTTTTATCCATTAATCATTCATTTATAGTGATTTGAGGAATTAATTCCATGATGCAAGTAGTGCATAGTGAAATCTAATTTTACATATTTAAAATCTAGTTTATGTGTTTTAAATTAAGATTTTATGGTGAATTAAATTTGGTTTGAATTCATTTAATTATTAAAAATTGGTATCAGAGCTTTAGTGGTGTTTTTTGCTAAAGTGGTAAATCACAGGAAGGGTTATTAGCTTGAGTAGGAGCTATGGGAGAAGAGATTAGATTTAGAGTTGAGAAAATTTATGGCAAAAATTTTGGTTTGTGAAAAATGAAAATGGAAGATTATTTGTATCAGAAAGAACTTCAACTCCCCTTGGAGGGGAAAGGAGGACAAACTGTAGCCATGAGTGATGCTGATTGGACATTGCTTGATAGGAAGGCATGGGGAGCCATACGGTTATGCCTTGCATCTTCTGTTGTATTCAACATTTTAGATGATAAATATACAAAGGATCTTATGGATAAACTTGGAAAGTTGTATTAAAAACCCTTTGCTTCAAATAAAATATTTCTTATGAAACTATTGTTTAATATGAAAATGTTTGAGAATGGTTCTATTGCTAATCATTTAAATAATTTTAATATGGTTGTAAGTTTGATCACTTTTGTTGGTGATGATAAAGTTAGAGATTTTCTGATTTTGTGTTATTTACTTGATAGTTGGGATAACTTGGTTATGGTTGTGAGTAATGTATTCCTTACCAAGGGAAGTTTAAATTTTGACGATGTTGTAGGTGTGATTCTTAGTGAGGAAATGCAAAAAAAGAGCACTAGTGAATCATCTTTAGGGAATGTTTTATCTGTTGAAATTAGAGGGAGGCAAAAGGACAAGAGCAACAACCATGGAAAGTCAAAGGGTAGATATAAATCTAGATATAGAGCTAAGATGATATGCTAGCATTATGGGAAGAGTGGACACTTTAAGAAGGATTGTTGGTCACATTGGGTTAAGAATGCCAACAAAGAGGAAATGAATGAGGTAAATATGACATCAAGTAAATCATGTCAAGATGTCTTAATTATTTTTTTAGATATTTTTTTTGAGTCTTGGGTATTAGATTCAGGGGATTATTTTTATGCCACCCCACATAGGCATTATTTTATTGATTATGTTCAAGAAAATTTGAGACATGTTTATCTTGGTGATGATGAATCATGTGAGATAGTATGGAAAAGTTGTGTTCAAGTAAAAATGCAGAATGGGAACACGTGGCTACTTAAGGATATCAGACATGTGCCTATGTTGAGATAAAATTTGGTTTCAGTGGGGAAATTAGGTAATGAGGGTTGTTCAGTAATGTTTAATATATATTCTCGAAAAGTTACCAAAGTTGCTCTTGTGGTTTCAAGAGGTAATAAAGTTAGTACTTTATATTTTACTAGTAGTTTTGATTATTATGATTTAGTTGATATAGATGGAAATAAAACTATGTGGCACTAAAAACTTGGTCATATGAGCCATAAGGGCATGGAGATCTTAAAAAACAAGTTTCTTGGATTAAAAGATATTGATTTATACTTTTGTGAGGACTGTGTGTACGGGAAACAAAAGTGAGTTAAGTTCTTAAAAGTTGATCCCACAAAGAAAGAGCATAAGTTAGATTTGGTACATTCAGATGTATGGGGACTAACATAATTATCTTCTATTAGTGGTTCCAATTATTATGTCACTTTTACTGATGATGAAACTAGGAAAGTTTGGGTTTATTACATTAAAATAAAATCTAATGTATTTGACACTTTTAAAAAGTGGAAAGCCTTGGTTGAGAATGAAATAGGTCTCAAGTTCAAATTTCTCAGATAAAATAATGGAGGTGAGTATTTTAGTAATATTTTCTTTGATTATTGTTCTAAAAATGGAATCCATAGGAAAAATATGGTTCCAAGAACTCCATAGAAAAATGGGGTATCTAAAAGGATGAACAAAATAATAATGGAACGTGCTAAGAGTATGAAGTTACATGCAGGGTTGCCTTTATAGTTTTGGGTAGAAGTAGTTAACACAGTAGTTTATTTGATTAACAAAGGACCTTCAATACCTTTGGATGGAGGCATTCTTTAACAAGCTTGGTTTGGTAAGAATTTTGATTATTCTTTTCTTAGAGTCTTTGGATGCGAGGCTTTTTCTCTTATTAAGAAAGAGGATAGGACCAAGTTAGAGGCAAAATTAATAAAAATGCACATTTACTGGTTGTGGTGAGGATGAATTTGGTTTCCATTTATGGAGAATTAAAGATAAGAAAATATTTTAGTCTAGAGATGTAGTCTTTAACGAAAAAGTCATGTATAAGAATTAGTTGCAGGAATAGGAACAAGAACAAGAACAAGAACAAGAACATGAACATGAACATAAAGAGTACATAGTATTGGATGACATTGAGGATGGAAAAGTTTTCAATGAATTATTTCAGGAACCTTATGCACAAGGACCCCAAAATCCTATGGTAAGAATGTCTTCTAGGGTAAGAAGAGCACTTGAATGTTTTTCTCCTTTTAATTATTTATTACTCACTGACAATGAAGAACTAGTGTGTTATGAGGAAGCAATGCAAGTAGATGCTAGGAAGAAGTTGGAGCAAGCCATGGATGAGGATCATAAATATCTCATGGAGAACCAAATGTGGGATTTGGTAAGGATACTGAAGGGCAAGAGTGAATTACCAAACAAGTGGATATATAGAATAAAATAAGTTGTAAAGGGAGAAAAAGGTATAAGGCTAGAATGGTGGTCAAGGGGTTTGTACAAAAAATAGGTATTTATTTTGATGATATTTTTTCTCCTATTGTAAAAATGATTTCTATTAGGACTATTCTTGGTTTAGTTGCAGTTGAGGATTTTCATTTAGAATAGTTTGATGTGAAAACTGTTTTTCTTCATGGTGATTTGGATGAATAGTTGTACATGGAGTAGTCATAGGGATATGAGGTCAAAGGGAAGGAGAACTATGTGTGCAGACTAAAAAAGATCTTGTATGGCCTAAAACAATTTCCACGACATTAGTATATGAAATTTGATTATTTTATGTTGGAGTGAGGTTATCAAAGGTGTAACTATGACCATTGAGTGTACATCAAATTTTTTGATGATGGTTCTTTTATTATATTATGCTTATATGTGGATGACATGTTAGTTACAAGAAAGAACATACAACATATTCATATACTTAAGAAACAACTTAGTGAATCCTTTTCTATGAAGGATTTGGGTGCATTGAAACAAATATTTGGTATGAGGATTACTCATGATAGAAAGGAGAGGAAGTTTATTTTATCCAAATTAGAGTATGTGAAGAAAGTCTTGGAAAGGTTTAGCATGCTAGATGCTAAATTTGTTGGTACTCCTTTGGCAGGCCACTTTAGATTATCAAAGGAGTAGTGTCCCAAGATGAGGGTTGAAAATCTTAAGATGTCCAAGTTACCTTACTCATCAGTAGTTGGTAATTTTATGTTTGCCATGGTTTGTACTAAGCTGGATATTGCCCAAGCAGTGAGAGTTGTGAGTAGGTATATGAGTGATCTTGGTTATGAGAATTGGAAACTAGTGAAATAGATTCTTTGGTACTTGAGAGGAACAATGGATGTTACATTATGTTATGGTAGATCAAATACCACTTTGCATGGTTATGTGGACTCAAATATGGCAGGGGATATTGATAGTAGGATAAGTATGACAAGTTATATATTTTATTGTTGGAGATACAATGGTAAGATGGATTTCCATGATACAAAAGGTTGTGGCCTTGTCAACCATAGAGGTAGAGTATATTTCTACCATAGAGGCTAGTAAAGAGATGATTTGGTTATAGTAGTTGTTTTGAGAGTTGGGGCATGATCAAGAAGTTGGGATACTACACAGTGATAGTTAGAGTGTTATTCATTTGACAAAGAACTCCGCTTTCCACTTGAGGACAAAACACATTCAGTTATGTTATCACTTCATCAGGACAAATTTGGAAGAGAACTTGGTGAAGCTGGAGAAGATTCATACTAGCCAAAATCATATGAATATGATGACCAAGGTGGTCACATTGGACAAGTTGAGACTATATTTAGATTTGGTTGGCCTTAGTGGTTATGAAGTAGTGATAGATTCTTTTCAGGAGAAATGGTCTCCAAGTGGGAGATAGTTGAGTGTGGAGCCCTTTGGGGCTATCACATGACCATGGTGGTACCTTTTGGGGGCTTAGAGAGCTCCACAAATGTGGGGAGTGTATTTTTCCCCACTTCACCTTTTATGAAACCTTGCTTCCATGTGAGTGTTATATTCTTAGATATTTTTCTAATTTCTGTGTCTTCCTTGTTTTAAGGAATTAGTTGTTAGATATCTATTTTCCATATTGACTTCCATGTTTTGTGGAAGTGGGATTGACTTCCATGTTTTATGGAGTTAGTTGTTATCTCCTTGAAAGTTGTGAGAGCCTTTTGTGGAGAAGAGATGATGATGGTGTGTTCCTCCTTAGGTGGGATTTTGGATAAGTATGACTAGGTGGAGGATGGATGTTTCCTTGTGGATAATGCTTATCTTGGATAAACATGGTGTATTTATCCTTCTTTGGTGGGTTTCTTGCTCATTTTGTATATATAGGTGTGGTGTAACTATGCATGGTGATGTTTTGAATTTTATGGTGTGGTATAACAGTTTTTGGTGTGATTATTTATAGGTACAAGTGTGGCATAACATCTATGAATTATTGATGATAGGTTTCAGATTTGGATCAACAATTTAGAGAATTTTTGTGTGAATTCTTAAGGAGATATTCAATCTCTGTAAGAGGTTCTTTATTATTAATTTATTGAGGACTTTCTTGGTGAATGTATCCCACATTAGGTGAACCACAATATACTTGTCTCATGTGTTTTTTTCTGGTATATATTGTTGGCTTTTACTTTTATCCATTAAGCATTCATTTACTATGATTTGAGGAATTGATTTCATGATGCAAGTAGTGCATAGTGAAATTTGATTTTATACATTTAAAATCTGGTTTGTGTTTCAAATTAAGATTTTATGGTGAATTGAATCTGATTTTAATTCATTTAATTCCTAACAAAGTGGATGATAACAAACCCAATGAGGAAGACCCTACTCATCTTCATATAGAAATTACTGAGGGAACCCATCAAGTTGAGGACTTGTACCAGGTAAGGAATGAGCCCTACCACACATCACTCAAAAATACCAAGGTAGACATCAACTCATAAGGGGAACAAATATGGATACTCTAGGTGCATATTGGTCTGACACAGAGTTGGCATGAATTGTGGATATCTTGAAATAATTCCAAAACTTGTTCCCTTGAAATTATCAAGATATGAAGGGCACCCATCCATCCCTTGGGAAGATGAGCATAAAGCTAGTAGATGGTGTAAGACTTGTCAAGAAATTACCCTATAGAATGAACCCCAATTTCCATGCCAAGGTCAAAATGGAAATTAATGGTATGCTAGCCGTATGAGTGATCTACGTGGTACAAGAGTCAAAATGGGTAATCCCCATGCTTATTAGCATCAAGAAGGATGGGTGCATCCATATATGCATCAATTATAGATAGTTTAACACCATCTACATCACTAACCCCTTCCCAACTTTTTTTATCGATAAAGTCTTAGATGGCATCATAGATTATAAAATAAACACTTTCATGGATGGGTTCTCAAGGTACTATTAAGTCTAGATTGAGGAGGATGAGGACATGCCTAAAACAATTATTGTGACTGAATGGGGTTATTTTATGTACAACATGATGCCCTTTGGACTCAAAAATACACCAGGTATGTTCTCAAGAGTGGTGATCACCATATTTAAGGACTTCATCCACAAGTTTCTCCAAGTGTACTTGGATGACTAGTCAATATGTGGGCTAGTGAAAGACCATTATGACAACCTACGCATGATGTTTGAAAGGTGAAGGTTGATAAAAATATCCTTAAACCTCAAGAAGTGCATCTTTACAACACTCTTTGGAACCTTGCTTGGGCATATCATCTATAAAGATGGTCTACTCATCAATCCCATGAAGATTGCAATAATCATTCAACTCTAGACCCATTCAATGTAGAAAGACATTCAAAAATTTCTTGGCATTGTGGCTACTATACATTTTTTATAATGATCTATGTTAATATTGCGGTGCTGCTAAAGGATCTCTTGCACAAGGATGGCCCATTCTATTGGGGTCTAATGCAAGAAGACACTTTTAAAACCTTGAAGCTCAAATTAGCTAGTGTGCCTATTTTATAATTTATTGACTAGATAAATCCATTCCATGTCCATGTTGACACATATGGATCTATAATGGCACCATTCTAACACATCTTGATAAATAAAAAATGGATAATCCCATCTCTTTTGTAATAAAAAAATTGACCCAAGTAGAGCAGAACTATATAACAACTGAGTGTGAGGCACTAGCTATGGTTTATGCCCTGTAAAAATTTATGCAATACTTGTTGGTAACCCCATTCATTTTCTTCACTAATCATAAGGTGCTTAAGTACCTCTTGAACAAGTTAATTCTTCATGGGCACATTTATAGATGGATAGTTCTATTTTAATAATTTTAGTTCTCAATTGTCATCAGGCTTGGAAAATAAAACTTAGGCTCATACCATTTGTCCCACATCATCTCTGGTGATGCAATACCACTTTTTGATCATGACATGCCAGAATTAAAACTATATAGAGTCTAGTGTGTCCCTGAGGAATTGGCAAAGATAACCACTTTTCTAACATCTAGATCTGCACCCCAGACTTTGATCACCATGTTAGGGTGTGGAGCTAAAAGCTTCACCAAGGAGCAGACTTAACAGGTTCGGGTCTACACAGACACCGGCGTCGGTCATGAGCGATCGACGTCGGTCAGATGTAGTTGGAGAGACACCGACGTCGGCAGAGGATCAGCCGACGTCGGTCACAGGCAAGCAGGCAGGAACCGGCGTCAGTTACCTGTGCATCCAGAATGCTATTTCCGTGGACAGAAGCGAGTGTTTGCATGATGACTTTGAGTTGTAGTCTTAAGCTCGCGTCTATATTATTAGTAATATTATTTTTAGAGCTCTTGTTCAAGTGGCTTAACTGTTTGTTGTAAGTGCATGCTCAAGTCTCCTAATTCTATATTAGGATGGATCTTCTTAGCTCATAATAAGAGAATTGAAGGCAATGTAAAGTTAGAAGACATTGTTGAATGTTGAAGAACAATACAGAATTGAATCAATCCAGGCTTGTTGGAATTGATTATTCTTGAGAGAGATAGCTCTTGAGGAATAGAGATCTAGTGAGAGGTCTATACATCTAGGAGAGGTGTGGAAGAAAGAAGCTTTCTTCAATTGTATTCCTTTTGTAAAGAGTTTGTTAATACAAGTTTTCAGGGTGGTTTCTTGTATCTCTTGTTCTTGCTATTTATCATTCTAGTTACTTGTCAATCTGATTTAATTCCGCGTTTATTGCTTTCACAAGTGTAATCTATTGTTGGTTGATCCCCAACAAGTGGTATCAGAGCTCAGGTTCACTAACAGGTGGTTCAGATCTGTGTAGTGTGTAGTGATTATAGGTTCTCACAGGGGTTTCTGCAGGGATTTCTGTTTGAGTGGGAGAAGCAATGGCAGATGAAAGTAAACTGACAATGGAGAAGTTCAATGGCAAAAATTATCAACATTGGAGAATGCAGATAGAGGATTATCTGTATCATAAAGATCTCTACTTACCGTTAGGTGGGGTTGCAAAGAAACCCAAAGACATGGAGGATGAAGAATGGGAAGTTCTTGACAGAAAGGCTCTGGGGTCTATAAGACTGAGTCTAGCATCCACTGTGATATCCAATTTATCACAGGCAAAGTCTACGGTAGAGTTGATGACTACGTTAGCAAATATGTATGAAAAACCCTTAGCTTCTAATAAGGTATATCTTATGAAGCAACTGTTTAATTTGCATATGAATGAAGGTGGATCTGTTTCTACTCATCTGAATGATTTCAATGGAATTGTGAATCAATTAAGTTCAGTCAATATAGTGTTTGATGATGAAATAAAAGCTCTTTTGATATTATGTTCTTTGCCTAAAAGCTAACATGGCTTAGTAATGGTAGTTAGTAATACTGCATCTGCATCAAATATTTTGAAAGTAGAGGATGTTGTTAGTGTTATCTTGAATGAGGAAATATGCAGGAAAAGCATAGAAGAGACATCTGGGAACGCTTTAAATTTTGAGAGCAGGGGAAGTCAAAAAGAAAGGAGCAAAAGGAGATCAAGATCTAAGTCTAAGGTGAGAGGAAGATCCAAATCCAGGAATGGCAGGAAGCCACAATGCTGGAATTGTGGAAAGATTGGGCACATAAGCAGAGATTGCTGGTCAAAGCCTAAGGAGGACAATCAGCACGAAGGAAAGGATGAAGCCAAGGTTGCAGGTATTGCACAAGATGCTTTAATTTTCTCTTTGCATAATAACATAGAATCTTGGGTGTTAGATTCTGGTGCATCTTTTCATGCTACCCCTAATAGGGAGTATTTTAGTGACTATATCCATGGATACTTTGGAATAGTGTATCTAGGGGATGATGAGCCCTGTAAAATAATTGGCAAAGGTAAAGTGTAGCTGAAGATGCAGAATGGCAACACATGGGTGTTGAGAGATGTGATGCATGTTCCTAGCTTGAAGAGAAATTTGATTTCTGCAGGAAAGTTAGGGGATGAGGGTTGTACTGTAACTCTCACAGCAAAATCTTGGAAGGTGACCAAGGGTGCACTTGTTATGGCCAGAGGTAAGAGAGAAGGTACTCTCTATTTGTGTAATTGTGTTACTAACAAATCTCCTTCTGTATTATCTGCTTCAGATGTGGATGCTAAATTGTGGCACTCAAGGCTTGGCCACATGAGTGAGAAGGGGATGTCAATTCTTAAGTCCAAAGGTATGCTTTCAAATTTAAAAGGCATAGATCTAGAGTTCTGTGAGCACTGTGTATTTGGAAAATAGAAAAGGGTTAGTTTTCTCAAGACTGGGTCTACTAAGAAGAGGCATAAGTTGCAGCTTGTTCACACAGACGTGTGGGGACCGGCTCAGGTTGCTTCCATTGGAGGATCACAGTACTATGTATCTTTCATAGATGATGCTACAATGAAGGTATGGATCTATTGTATTAGAAATAAATCTGATGTATTTGAGACTTTTAAGAAATGGAAAGCTATGGTTGAGAATGAAATAGGTAAAAGTTTGAAGTGCCTGAGATCTGACAATGGTGGTGAGTTCTGCAGTCATAATTTCAGAGATTATTGTTATATGCATGGAATCCGCAGGCAAAGGACGGTTCCAAGGACACCTCAGTAGAATGGGATTGCTGAAAGAATGAACAAGACAATAATGGAGCGTGCAAGATGTATGAGATTGCATGCTGGTTTGCCCTTACAGTTTTGGGCACAAGCTGTTGACACTGAAGTGTACCTGATTAACAGAGGACCCTCTACAGCTCTGGATGGTGGAATTCCAGAAGAGGCATGGATAGGGAAAAAGGTAGATCTCTCATATCTCAAAGTTTTTGGTTGTGAAGCCTTTGTGCACATTGATAAAGAAAATAGAAAGAAGCTTGATGCTAAGTCTATGAGGTGCACGTTTATTGGCTATGGCTCAGATGATTTTGGTTACAGATTATGGAATCTAGAAACTAACAAGGTAATCAGGAGTCGTGATGTTGTTTTCAATGAAAGAGTGATGTATTGTGATCAGCTGAGGAAGCTGAATCAATCTGAGCAGAGCAATGGTGAATTGGATGAGGTGAAGGTCCAATATGAGCTTGCGGGAAAAAGAAATAATCACTTGCAGGAAAACATAGAGACCGACGTTGGCAGGTTAGGAACTGGCATCGGCAGTACAGATACCGGCGTCGGCAAGACAGAGACCGACGTCGGTAGGACAGGCACCGAGGTCGGTCAGGCAGAACCGACGTCGGCCAGTAACAGGTCTGCAGGTGATCGAGGTCAGTCACTGTCAGAGAATTTGGGTGGACAACGTGTTGTGGTCAAGTCTCAGACACCCATCAGGAGGTCAAAAAGGGTGAGTAAGCCTCCAATTAGATATTCTCCCTCTTTATTTTATTTATTTCTAACTGATGGTGGGGAACCAGAGAGTTTTGAAGAAGCAATACAGGTGGAGTCCAAGAGTCAGTGGGAGCGTGGCATGGTTGAGGAGATGGAGTCCTTAAGAGAGAACCAAACATGGGATTTGGTTGAGTTGCCAGCTGGTAAGAGGACACTGAAGAACAGATGGACCTACAGGTTGAAAGAAGGTGAGAATGGAAAGATGAGATACAAGGCCAGGTTAGTAGTGAAAGGATTTGCACAGAAACTAGGGATTGACTTTGGTGAGATTTTTTCTCCAGTTGTTAAAATGACTTCAATAAGGGTTGTATTGTCTTTGGTTGCTTTTGAGGATTTGCATCTCGAGCAGCTAGATGTTAAGACAACATTTCTTCATGGAGATTTGGATGAAGAAATTTATATGGAACAGCCAGAAGGATTTGAAGTCAAGGGTAAGGAGAAGTTGGTGTGCAAATTGAAGAAAAGCTTGTATGGCCTCAAGCAAGCTCCAAGGCAATGGTACTTAAAATTTGACAGGTTTATGACTGAGCATGGCTACAATAGGTGTCAATCCGACCATTGTGTGTATTTCAAGAGATTTGATAATGGTAGATATATTATTCTATTTTTGTATGTAGATGATATGCTAGTTGCAGGATCACACATGCAGGATATCTCTGAGCTTAAGGAGAAATTAGCTCAAACGTTTGCTATGAAGGATTTGGGAGCAACAAAGAAAATCCTTGGCATGAGCATCAAGAGAGACAAGAAAAATCACAGGTTGATATTGTCTCAAGAAGATTATGTGAACAAGGTGTTGGAGAGGTTTAACATGCAGGATGCAAAACTGGTAAGTACACCTATGGCTGGACATTTTAAGTTGAGTAAAGAACAATGTCCTAATTCACATGATGAGGTAGAGTACATGAACAGAGTTCCATATTCTTCCACAGTAGGGAGTTTGATGTATGCAATGGTGTGTACTAGACCAGATATTGCCCAAGCAGTGGGAGTGGTAAGTAAGTATATGGCCAATCCAGGTAAGGAACATTGGAAAGCAGTTCAATGGATCCTTAGATATCTGAGAGGAACTAGCAGTAAGCACTTATGCTATGGAGGTTCAGATACTTCTCTACATGGTTATGTAGATTCAGATATGGCAGGGGATTTGGATGGTAGGAGGAGCACTACAGGTTATGTTTTCACTGTAGGTGGAACGGCAGTTAGCTGGATATCTAAGTTGCAAAAGGTTGTTGCCTTGTCAACTACAGAAGCAGAATATATTGCAGCCACAGAAGCTAGCAAGGAGATGATATGGATGACACGGTTCATGGATGAGCTTGGTAGGGAGCATGAGAGTTGCAGATTGTATAGTGACAGTCAGAGTGCAATCCATTTGGCTAAAAATTCAGCCTTTCATTCAAGAACAAAGCACATACAGCTAAGGTACCATTTCATACGGTAGGTATTGGAAGATGGGGAGTTGAAGTTGGAGAAAATCCATACAGATAGGAATCTTGCGGATATGTTAACCAAGCCAATTACTAAGGAGAAGTTGAATCTTCATTCAACTTCTGTTGGTCTTCATGATTGAGTTGAAGATGGAGGAGCTAGAAGATGTTGCTGTACAGGTACTGGTGCAGCTGTTTATCTCCAAGTGGGAGATTGTTAGGGTGTGGAGCTAAAAGCTTCACCAAGGAGCAGACTTAACAGGTTCGGGTCAGACACCGGCATCGGTCAGGAGCGACCGACGTCAGTCAGATGCAATTGGAGAGACGCCGACGTCGGCAAAATATCGGCCGACCTCGGTCACAGGCAAGCAGGCAGGAACCGGCATCGGTTACCTGTGCGTCCAGAATGCTATTTTCGTGGACAAAAGCGAGTGTTTGCATGATGAGTTTGAGTTGTACTCTTAAGCTCGCGTCTCTATTACTAGTAATATTATTTTTAGAGCTCTTGTTCAAGTGGCTTAACTGTTTGTTGTAAGTGCATGCTCAAGTCTCCTAATTCTATATTAGGATGGATCTTCTTAGCTCATAATAAGAGAATTGAAGGCAATGTAAAGTTAGAAGACATTGTTGAATGTTGAAGAACAATACAGAATTGAATCAATCCAGGCTTGTTGGAATTGATTGTTCTTGAGAGAGATAGCTCTTGAGGAATAGAGATCTAGTGAGAGGTCTATACATCTAGGAGAGGTGTGGAAGAAAGAAGCTTTCTTCAATTGTATTCCTTTTGTAAAGAGTTTGTTAATACAAGTTTTCAAGGTGGTTTCTTGTATCTCATGTTCTTGCTATTTATCATTCCAGTTACTTGTCAATCTGATTTAATTCTGCGTTTATTGCTTTCACAAGTGTAATCTATTGTTGGTTGATCCCCAACAAACCAAAGAAAAGAAATAACTCACAGTTAATGCTTGTCCTTTTCATCTCATCATCAAGGAAATATAAAAATTAGGTTGAGAATAAGTCTTGCACCAATGTGTCTTAGGATATGAAAGGGATTTCATTTTACATGAGGTGTATGAGTTGATAATAAGAGGCCATTACGTTGGATATGCTACGGTGCATAAGGTGTTGCAGTTAGGCTTGTGGTAGCCAAGTCTATTACAAGATGTAAAAGACTGTGCCAAGGCATGTGACATCTACCATCACATAGGGAAGCCCAATCATCAATATGAGATGCCCCTCATTCCCATTCTTGTCTAGGCACCATTTGAAAAATGGCCATTGATTTTATTTGACTGATTAATCCTACATCAAGGTACATAGGCATAAGATACATTTTAGTGGCCATCAATTATTTCACCAATCGGGTCGAGGTAGTATAAATAAAATACTATGAAAATACCATATCTACAAGCTTCATATGGGATAACATCATAAATCATTATGGGTTCCCACTTAGTTTGACTAGAGATAGAGGCACACATTTTATCAATGATATTGTGCAGATCTTATTGACTGAATACATGGTGTTGCATCATAAAACCATCCCTTATCATCCAAAAATGAATGGCACCACTAAGGCATTCAAAAAGATACTGATAACATGACTCATGAAGATATGCAACATTGGTCATAAAGATTGGAATGATTAAGTGTTAGTAGTACTATGGGCACATCACACAACCTACAAGTGCCTGAACAAGGCTACACCATTTCAATTGGTGTTTGGTACTAAGGAAATTATACTAAGGGATTTCATGGTAACATCATTATGCATTATGCATATTAGTCATTTGGATGACCAATAATCATTGTGGGTGAGGCTGGAGGACTTGGAGCATTTGGTGAGGTGCACACCCAAGTAAAGTGGAACAAATAGATAGAGAAGGCATGCTGAAATTTATGGCATGACAAGCATATTAAGCAAAAATTACTAACTGAAGGAGCATTGGTACTAATCTATGACTCCAAGTACCTCAAGCACTTGGTAAAGCTAAAAATTATGTGGATGGGTCCATATGTCATCCAAAGCATGTTGGAAACTGGTGCATGCAAGTTACACACATTATCCAGTACAATACTCCCTGAGCATTTCAATGATAACTGATTGAAGACTTATAAGCAATAGGATGGTGCTTGCACCATAAGACACTGACTTCTTAGTCACAAGTTGGTTGTATTCTACTAACCAAAATAAAGTTTAGCGCAATCCAAATATTTCTTTATGTTTTGTGTTATGTTGGTGATGAGTGAATAAGTGAGGCACTTCCAGTCCAGTAAGTAAATTATTATGGCACTTCCACACATAACTCTAGTCAAGTGAGTCAAGCATGGATGTTTTCTAAACACCTGAGGCCAAACACCTATGTTTTTAGGTGCATTGAACACACTAAACTTTGAAAATATGAATACCAAGTGATGAATTAAAGCATAGAGGATGCTAGTGCATATAAAATGCAAGAGAGGCACATAGGATACTAAATGTGTAAGACACCTAGAAAATTGAAGCACCCAAGGACCATCACAAGGGATTTATATGGGGTAGGATAGGCCAAGGCAAGAGATGAAAGCATAGAGAAATTGACCAAGATAAAAAAGTGTGCTTGAAATGAAAGTGCAACAAGAAGAGAAGATGAAACCCTGGAGGCTAAATTATGCACATGTGAAGTGCCACACCCAGATTATCATATGGAAGGTGAAGGTCATACCAAGTGAATAAAGCATAGGGGAAGATCACCAAGAATAATTAACATCCACCTGAAGTTAGGTGGGAAGTGACCATTTGAACTACATGTCACTTCATCAAAAATACCATTTAGAGAACTTAATGAGGTGAAAGTGGAGGCATACATATTTTCATTGAATGCATAGGTGGGAATGGATTTTCATAGATTTTGTAGGTTTTAGTAGATCCCAAGAAATCTAGGCACCACCATGCCATTGCTCACGTGCAATTAAGATGGTAACTAAAATCAAGGTATAAAGAAGTGAAAGGTTGACTGGTTTAGGTTACAAATATTAAGCAAATTTAAACCAAACATGCAGAGCTAAAATAGAGCTGAGTGTGAGTAAAAGAAGAGTGAAATTGTGTTCCCTTTGAGATTGAAATAGAAGAGTGTGGGGCATGAATTATGAGAAAATAGGACAAAAAAAACTTGAGTGATGTTGAGGCTACCATTAATAATGAACAAAGCTCAAAAGCTAAAGTCACAGTCATAGACCCAACGACTATGAGAAGCACCAAGAAATATTAGAGGCTTCAGTAAAGTTAGCAAACCATACTTCAACACTAGCCTATTTAGGATGGGAAATAAATGGATGAGTTCTAGTCTACCACAAGTGTAAAAGGATGCTAAATGGGCATAGATGATTGAAGAGATAGTCACTATAAAGAAGGAGGTGCAGTCAGTGGAAGGGGTTAGTGTTATGACGGTTAACCCTGAGGCACTATCAAAGATGTCATACAGGGAGATGCATTTCCCCCAAAGGTCTTAGTGGGGGAGAATTGGGCATCATTTGCACACACCTGATGATTGAAAGGAATACAACCATCATATCCCAAGAAATGAAAAAGAGCTAGCACAAGAATAGATGGTTGACACCAAAGAAAAGAGAGAGACATGCACAAATTATTTAACATCTCCATTTGAGACAAGCTTGTGACCACTAGTGAAACTCAACTCTATGAGTTGCCATGTTTTAGAAAGTTTGAGGAACTTGTACAATTCCTTCTTTCACATATCCATGGGGACTGCTTCTAATTTTTAGGGAGTTGCATGCAGTTATTAATGTACCTAATTAGTATAATCACTGGACTCCCTAACTTAGGTTTAGACATCCACCAGATGATGGTGGATGATGAAGTAAATAGGGTCATGAAACTCCTTAGGAACTACAAGGGAGGATTTTCATTCCCAATAAAGGATATCAGGGACTCTAACACGAGGGAAACAACATGCCTAATTTGTTTTAAGCTTTGCCTCAATGGGAGATGGACGAATATCATCAAGGCTTACTTGTGTATCACCTATCACATGGCATAATGGGTCAAAGTCAACATTCCTAAATTTATTGCTGAGGAAATGATAAAGAACATGCTTGAGTGTCATACAACATGAGATACATTTAGGTGGGGGTCAATATTGATTTTAATATTTGTGAAAGAGATCATCATGCCTGATGGAGATGAAGATAATCTTTAGGTCTTCCTAGTGCACAAAGACTCCCCAATGTTGAAGTACTAGGACTTCACATGCGCCCATTCATTCTCCTAGAATTATAAGACCTAAGTGATGGGGTGGTGCACATAATACATAGAGGAATTTGGGATGGAATGGTGCATCCCCAAGGAGCTTCCCCAAAACATGTTTAAAATGGAAACCTTTATCGTTATGCAACACTTTTTCATAGTGCACTTGGTGCTCATAGATGACAACCATTCAGGCTAGATAAAACTCCCTTACACATTTTTCATGAAGTAATTCAAGGATGTGCTAAGGATAATTCCCAATGCACAATAGCTAGACATCCCAGTGAAGGTCATGGGTTTATAAAGGAGTAGGTTGTGGTGCCAATATGTGCACCTAGGAAAAAAGCTATAAAAGATGAGGAGGATGACTTGCATCACATTGACCTCCATCCCATCTAGAAGGAAGTAATACTCAGGCACATACATATGTTATATTATGATATGAAGCCAAGAAAGAAGGGTACACACCTTGAAAAGGATAATGATTTCTCCCTTTGGATTGACGATGAAGGGAAGCAGGCATTAAGGAATAATAAGAAGTAGACAAAGGGGAAAAGTCTGAAGAATTACCCCTAAATGAACAGGAAGAATAAACCTTAGAGAAAAATGATGAAGAGAGTGGTAACACTAATGAAGAGGAAGAAGAACACACAAAGTTGGATATCACAAAAGAAGAAGGTACATAATTGAGCCTCAGGGAAAAGATGCAAAAGGGGTAGATAGAGTAAGACTTATACATGTTTGAATACATACCCCCCTAGATTTTCCATGAATAAGATGTGTAAATAGCTTTCATTTATGTTTGATAGCTACATGGATGAGCTTGATTTTGAGGTACCTCAAAAGGCTATTTTGGGCATGGATAAACCTAAGGAGGGGAAAGACACTTTTAACTTGAATCCCCATACCATGAACCCAGTCAAGTATACCAATGTACTTATCTGGATGGCCAATGAAGTCACATGAAAAAACATCATTAATGATGTTAGGCAAAGAAATGGAAGAAAATTACATAGGATATAGAGGAGGAAGTGCCAGAAACTAGCCGAGCACATAGAAATAATAGATCCATCCCTCTTGGATGGAGTTGACACATTAAACCTCTTAGATGTTGACAAAGTATGCATGCTAGTGGATAAGATGCTCCCAAGGTTGAAGGCAGCACCAACATAAGAAGAAGAGGAGGACCCATTTACCATGTTATAAAAGGAGCTTGTTGTAAATCTTGAAGAGTTGGAAGAAATCTTTGCCAAAATTTAAGAGGGTGCAGATACATCTGATGCCATATTTTTTATCTTCTTCAACTAGGCATCAATCATAGACACATGCCTAAAGTAGGAAAAGGGGGAAAAGGAGGAGTTGATGGCACAAGTATACACTACAAGCAATGTCAGGTAATCCAAGAACAAACAAACACACTTGCTCTGATACCACTTGTCAGGATCTTGCTCCACCAATAAGAGCACAATATGATTACTTCTTGTATTAGCAACTAAACACGAAATTTAACCATAATCAATAAGAAACTAGAAATATGAAACAACACAGGAATATGAGAGACAATACACAATTGTATTAATAATCACTCAAAAGAATATACAATAAAGAAGATGCCACTTCTTCTTCCACCTCAAAGGCTTGCCACACCTTAAGACCTTCTTCCCTCTCTCTCTTGGTCACAACAATCAACTCCAATATGGAATTGATGTTCACCTCTCGAACCAGTCAGTAACACGCTGCCAGTACACCAAGCACACAACCGTACTCCAAGTAGATCTCCTGCTCTCTGTTGCTACCTACAAATCACTAGACCTTACTCACCATTGTAGATCTCCTATAGAAAGTCATGCACACTTGCTGACCAAGATCATACACATACGAAGAACCCTGCTGATTCTCCAAACCAGTACCCACCTTGGTACTATGGCACTAGGAGGAACACACCATTGCTCTCCTCTCTCAGAAGGAGCTTATTGCTCTCTTACTCTCTAGCACAATTTTACACTACAGCCTATGAGTCTATTATATAGATCTCATGCATACAATAATTAGACTATCCTAATTACAATAATTAGACATGCAACTCAAGACCAAAAATAGCCTTTACATGCAAACACTCAGTTCAACGAACTAACTGTCTATGGAACAAGCAGTTTTAGAACTGCCACAGGTGATCGACATCAGTCCCTGTCTGCCTGGAGGTGACCGACGTCGGCCGATCTCCTGTCGATGTCGGTTTCCTTCCTGTCCACCCTACCATCGTCGGTTGCCTTGTGCATTGCACTCTGCCGATGCCAGTCTCCCTGAAACTCAGCAACCTCCTCCCTATTTGCACTAGTTGAAGCTTTTAGCTCCACATCCTAATAATCTCCCACTTGGAGATAAATAGCTGCAACTGTACCTATATCTGTACACTGTCTAATTTGTACCCTGGCTTGTATCCCTCTTCAAGATCAATCCTGAAGACAAACCACCACACCCTGTGATGCTCTAACCTTTGTGCCTTTGTCATCCAAGTAACCTGCCGCATCCGCATCTACAAACCTATGTAGAAAATAACTTGACCTTGCATAGCATGTCAACCTGCTGATGATCCCTGTAAGAATCCACTGAACTACCCTTCAGTACATCTTCCTCGAATTGGCTCCATAATTTTTGATAACCCCCACTGCTTGGGAAAACTCAGGTCTACACTAGACCTCATGTGATTTCGAACCCTATTTCAAGCTAAGCTTGAACTGTCCAGCCCTTGGTGTGCTTTCAGATTTTGTATCCTGCATCATGAACCCCACCAACACCGTCTTCACATCAGCTCCTATTGGAGATAAAATCTCCATGTCTCTTATGCCAAAGAATTTCATTGCTCCAAATTCTTCATGACACACCTCTGAACTAACCTTACCTTTAGTTCAGCAAATCCCTGTATGTACAAACCTGCTAGCAAATCACCCACATACAATAACAAGATAATGTTGCGACCATCATCTACCTGGTAAGATAAACACAATAGTTACACTAACATTGACTGAAGCCATGCTTAGTCATCCACCTGTCAAAACCTGTACCACTATCCTGTAGCTTCCTCAAGACCATATGCCATAGCCTTCTGTCTCTTGTGTCCATCCACTCTCTTCTTTAACTTGGGAATCCATCCCTCATCCAGTGCTTTCTTCCAGCTGACAACTATACCAACAAATACCTATTTGGTTCTTCTCCAAGGACTCACACTCCTCATCCATGCCAAGCTCCCACTGTATCTGGATTCTACCTGCATTGTTTCTTCCATCTTCCTAGTTCTTGACCATCAGTAAGCAATATAAAGAAGGTGAACAATGAATATGAGGTTCACTTACCCTTTTTTGACCTCCATATGGGCATTTGAGACTTGTTGACAGCTTGCTGTTCACCCACCATCCGTTTCAGTGATCGATCTCAGCCATCTCCTAGTCTACACCCGACCGATGTCGGTTCCCTACACTGACCCTGATTGCTGACGTCGATTTCCTTGCCGACGCCGGTATCCCTTACTGCCGATGTTGGTCACTATATGACCGACATTGGTTCCTTCTACTGCTGACGTCGGTTACTGTATGACCGACGTTGGTACCTGTGTTCGACTGTGAGTGATAACTTTTTACCCGTGAGCTCTCCAT
Source organism: Torreya grandis (assembly GCA_037957365.1). NCBI lineage: Eukaryota > Viridiplantae > Streptophyta > Pinopsida > Cupressales > Taxaceae > Torreya > Torreya grandis. Next base: position 4,955,490 of record JARHVA010000004.1, on the reverse strand, counting down.
GGATCAAAACCCTGATCAAATCAACCCTGCTCTGCTCAGAATAAATCAATCCACTCACCTGATCTCTGTTCGTCATCTCCTCCATGAACACCAAGGATTTCCAATTCTTTAGCTTGTCAAAAACATCTATCTTCTGCTTGAGAACCTGCATTCCCCTCCTACATATGTGACCAAGCCTACGAAGCCACATCTCTACAACAGAAGGTAAATCAGTAATATAAGTAGATAGATAAAGGATACCTACTTTCTTACCACCATCTAATTCAAGTGTATCTGCTGTGAGAGTTACAGTGCATCTCCCATCACCCAAATTTCTTGAAGAAATTAGACTAATCTCCAAGACTGGTACCTGCATGACTTCCTTCAACCACTGTGTGTCATCTGTCTGCAATTTCAGCTTCACTTCCCCTTCATCAATACTCTGACAAGGCTCTCCAACCCCTAAATAAATCTCTCCAAAGTCTCCAAAGACATACATGTGAAAAGATGCTCTATTTCGGGCTGCATGGAAAGAGGCAACAGAATTTGTAAACAAGGATTCTACTTTATCCAAAACACCCTGTGCAAGAACCCCTACAACATATGCTTCTACGCGCTGATCTTCTGCCAACCAATAATCTCCTTTTACCTGCTCTTTCTTTCCATCAATCAGACCATTCGTGCTATTCAGTTTCTCCATTCATAGCTTACTTTCTTCTGCCATTGCTATACTCCCACTCAATCTGAAACCCCTATGAGTGACCTGTAATCAACAAACACTACCAGATTTGAAACCACCTGTTAGTCAACCCAACCAAAAGCTCTGATACCAATTGTCATGTAATCCAAGAATAAACAAACACACTTGCTCTGATACCACTTGTCAGGATCTTGCTCCACCAATAAGAGCACAATATGATTACTTCTTGTATTAGCAACTAAACACAGAATTTAACCAGAATCAATAAGAAACTAGAAATATGAAACAACACAGGAATATGAGAGACAATACACAATTGTATTAATAATCACTCAGAAGAATATACAATAAAGAAGATGCCACTTCTTCTTCCACCTCAAAGGCTTGCCACACCTTAAGACCTTCTTCCCTCTCTCTCTCGGTCACAACAATCAACTCTAATACAAAATTGATGTTCACCTCTCCAACCAGTCAGTAACAAGCTGCCAGTACACCAAGCACACAACCGTACTCCAAGTAGATCTCCTGCTCTCTGCTGCTACCTGAAAATCACTAGACCTTACTCACCATTTTAGATCTCTTATAGAAAGTCATGCACACTTGCTGACCAAGATCATACACATACGAAGAACCCTGCTGATTCTCCAAACCAGTACCCACCTTGGTACTATGGCACTAGGAGGAACACACCATTGCTCTCCTCTCTCAGAAGGAGCTTATTGCTCTCTTACTCTCTAGCACAATTTTACACTACAGCCTATGAGTCTATTATATATATCTCATGCATACAATAATTAGACTATCTTAATTACAATAATTAGACATGCAACTCAAGACCAAAAATATCCTTTCCATGCAAACACTCGGTTCAACGAACTAACTATCCGTGGAACAAGCAGTTCTGGAACTGCCACAGGCAACTGATGTCGGTCCCTGTCTGCCTGGAGGTGACTGATGTCGGCCGATCTCCTGTCGATGTCAGTTTCCTTCCTGTCCACCCTGTAGTCGTCGGTTGCCTTGTGCACTGCACTCTACCGACGCCAGTCTCCCTCGAACTCAGCAACCTCCTCCCTGTTTGCACCAGTTGAAGCTTTTAGCTCCACATCCTAATAAGCAAGTCAGAGTGTACCCAGATAATGGGGAAGGTCAATGCCTTAAGCACGTAGATCAAAGACTAGGATCAGATCCTGGAAACACTCTTCCATGCCTTGAAGACTAAGGCCTATGAATAAGGGGAAATCCTAGACAAAGGAGCGACAAAATATAAAACAAGTATCGAGGCATTCAAGAGGGAATTAGAGAAGATAGATGTGATCGCACTCATCACTGCCTCCATGGAGATAGATAACACCACTAAGGAACTCAAGCTTTTTATCAAGGGTTTTGAGGACTTCAGTGCTGAGTTGAAGGAGTTCATGCCCAAGTTTTGCCTACTAAAAGCTTTGAAATACTAATCCAAGGTTAGACTAGAAATTTTGTATGGGGTAATGTTGGGCCCCTATTTTAGCTAAGTATAAACCTAGGACAACTCGACTAACATCTCAATGTGAGGAAATCATTTGGTATGATTGTTTTTGTGATCCCTTTTTACACCAGCTAGAAGAATTGATGCCCACCTTACACCAGATGGTAGGTGGCTCACTGATTCCATGATGTCTTAGGTGTATTCAAGGAGTGGCTACATGTGGCAATCATAGTGTGAAGGGTGAAAGGTAATGGAGCTGATATAATGATTTAAAAATATCCAACTCAACACCTAACATGTGTAATTCCAACCTAGGAAATGATGTTGTTATGTGCTATAAGTCTAAGATCAAACTAGTGAGCAAGAGATATAGTAAATACATGTAGAATTGGTCCTAGATATGGTGATTCAATTGCCATTAAAATTTAAGATTAACATGGGTGACTTTGAGGATCCACATTGTAGTGCCCAAGCTCGCTTGTGAGCCTCTAGTCTATTAGTAGCTTTAGATAGACATTTGCTCTACCTCACTTGTCATGTACTCTGTTTACTAGGACTTTATTTAATTAATAATGGCATTGCACCTAATTGAGTTTGATCTGGTTTATGTGGTTATGGTAATGTTCTTTGAATGCAATAGTTACAATAGTGTAATTTCATTATATGAATGATTAGGTTGCAACCAAGCTCTAGTCTAAGTCATTAATGGCATCCCTATGTAAGAGATGACATCAACATATTTTGTGAAATATCCTAAGTGTATGTAAGGTCATGCACCCAATATTTGACACCTTAGCAAGATACATGAGTCTAAAATGAGTATTCAAGTGAAAGCATCTTCTTGACCCCTCAACTCAACTGAATGGTGCTAAGTTTAGTAACAAAGAAACTTGTGTCCTTGAGGTTATATAACCAACCTAGTAAAGAATTGTACCCTTATGGCCAGAATGAGTCCCTCAAACATGATTTCACTTATAGATCATTAGTCTTATCCTAGGAATGCTTGTGCCAGTGAACCCAATAGAGCCTTAGTTGAAATGACCAAGTCTGATAGGTAATGAGTTATGCCATGGCACAACTAGCCCGCTACGGGCCTCAATTCTTTCTCTACTACACTTTAGGTAAGCACATAAGTATTACAACTTGTGTGAATTGATGCCAACATAGTCGAGTGGTAAATTTTGAGTGCTACATGAATATTCTAAGTTTACACCCAGTTGTAATGAGTCCAAGAATAACTTAGACAACCAAATAAGCACCTAATTCCTTAAATAATGAATTGAAACCCAAAATAAACTACAACACTCATGAGGGAGCTCATAAATCAATTCCAACAACATTAGGTGAGAATGGGGGCTCTTATTAGTACCACTTAGGGGGTATAGAGGATCCTACTAGGTGCAAGCATGATTTGGAATAATGAGAACTAGAAGTGAAGGGTCAAGAAAAACTAGTTCATTTCCAGCTAGAGTGTTTGTGGGGCCAACATCTTAACACTTATGTTTAAGATAAATGACAATGGTTAAGCCAAAAAATGGTGGTTTTCATTGATGAAGGGGGTGAGGGGATGGATAATGGGATGGGCCCCAACAGAGAAGTCAATGTCCAGCGTGGCAGTTAAATGTGAACACTACTACTAGTTATGCTCAGTGATTGTACAACATTGACAAATTTCCCTTTCTAATTTCACTTTCATGGATGTTTTAAATCTCTGAGTGAATTTTTTTTCAATAAATTTTATTTATTTTTTAGAGGGTAATCTATGAAAGGGATTATGTAATTGATTCACCTTATTTTATTTGAGTGAGCTTAATCAATGCTTACAAACAATATTATTTTATTTGAATAAATTATTGTGTGTGTGTGTATAAATATGTGTGTGTGTGTGTGTGTGTGTGTGTGTGTGTGTGTGTGTGTGTGTGTGTGTGTGTGTGTATGTATGGATGTACAATTTTTTGGTATGATTATATGATTCATGGAGAGTGATAATATAAAAATGAGAAAGTGATAATTATGAGTTTATAATGCATTACATAAACTAAAATATTTGTAAATAGGGAAAGAGGCTAGAAAGTGATAATCTAAAAATGAGAAGTTAATTCTTCTTGAGAGCAAGGGTACTTTTTTGATGTTGTGAGGGGGAGGTATATCCAAGATCACCTTTGTTTTTCAAAACCCAATTTAATGTCTCACTAAAAACCTAAAAACAAGAAAGTGATGCTTATGAGTTTATAATGCATTACATAAACTAAAATATTTGTAAATAGGGAAAGAGGCTAGAAAGTGATAATCTAAAAATGAGAAGTTAATTCTTCTTGAGAACAAGGGTACTTTTTTGATGTTGTGAGGGGGGGGGGGGGGGGGGCGGGGGGGGGGGGGGGGCGGGGTATGTCCAAGATCACCTTTGTTTTTCAAGACCCACTTTAATGGCTCACTAAGAACCTATAAATTGAGGAGCTTCCTAACAAATATCCTAAAAATGTACTTCTCAAGGTTATGGTTGATGTAGAACTTGTGAAGCTTATTGAAAATGAGTATAATCTTGAATGTGATCATCATGTTTGTAAGAATATCCAAAACTATTATTCACATAAATCTCCATAATCTTGTTGATGAGGCCATCAAAAACATGTACCATATAACTCTATTATAAATTCGCCATTCCTTTTTACCACTAACAAATGCTTGATGTGTTAAATTGTGTACTGAGTGTTCACCTTCCATTTTTTCACTGCATCCCCAAATATCTTCTTAAAACACATTATATTTTTTATTGGAGGAAAACTTGTAATTATTAAAAAAATATATATAAATTAAATTTTTCATGTAAGCCATCAATTACTTAATAAATAGATGATTAAATTCTATTTTAATTAATTTTAAATTAAAAATAATTGTAATAAACGAATGACTTATAAAATATTAAAATACTCATTTAAAAAAAGGAAAAAAAGAAAAGACAAAGACAAAGACAAAACAAATATACACTACCTTCAATTTGATAAGCCTGGCTATTTTAGGGTATCCTTGATGACTCATGTACATGAATTGTCATTTGGAGATTATGTTGAATCTGACCTAAAATATATTTGATGCTTTGAGGTCATAAATCTCCATAATCTTGTTGATGAGGTCATAAAAAATATGTACCATGAAATGCTATTGCATTCATCATTCCTTCTTGCCACTAATAAATGTTTGATGTATTTGTATACAATGTGTTCACATTCTGCTTTTTTGTTGTCCCACAACTCCCTTCTCAAAACTTGTAATTATATATATATATATATATTAGAATAATGATAATTTATAAGAAACATTTTGAGATGGCTTAAATTTAATTAAAGTGCTCATGTAAATTTTCAATTAGTTATTGCAAATTTCACATCTTATCATTATGAGTTGCAAAGTGCATATCTTACAATGGGGTGACACATGGATGCCAAGCCATTTATTTGAAAATATCAAAAGCATTGTGTTCAAAAAGTCCACATTTTGTATACATGTTCTAAAACATTGTGCCATGGATGTCTAATCCTATTCTAAAGCTTTGATGGATTGTTTTTCAATAAATGAATGAGAGGGAATAGGTAATGTTTCATTTTATTGGGGCGAGTTTACCCAATATTTACAAACAATATTATTTTATTCAAATAAATAATTATATTTTTTTGGTATGATTTATATGATTCATGGAGAGTGTGGACCTCACCAATCTATGTGTAGTAATTATAGTCAACAATTTTATTATAGGTAGATACATTAAATTATTAACATACTTGTTATATTAAAATATATTAACCAAAATAATATTATGTGACAAATAAATGTCACAAAGATGCTTTGTCTCTCAAGGTTTATATTTATATTTATATTTATAAAGGTGGCTTATACTACATTACGTAAACAAAAATATTTGTAAATAGGGAAAGAGGCTAGAAAGTGTTAATCCAAAATCAAGAAGTTGATTCTTCTTGAGAACAAGGGTACTTTTTTGATGTTGTGAGGGGGCGGTATATCTAAGATCATCTTTATTTTTCAAGACTAACTTTAATGGCTCACTAAGAAACCTATAAATTGAGGAGCTTCCTAACATATATCCCAAAAATGCATAATTTCTTAGGGTTATGGTTGATGTGGAACTCCTAGAGTTGGTTGAAAATAAGTAAAATCTTGAATGTGTTCATCATGTTTGTAAGATTATTCAAAAATAATTTTCACATAGATCTCCATAATCTTGTTTATCAGGTCATCAAAAACATGTACTATGGAACATTATTATATTCATTGTTCTTTTTTACCACTAACAAATGCTTGATGTGTTTTTGCACAAAATGCTTGCCTTCTGCTTTGTCGTTGCTCCCCACAACTCCCTTATCAAAACTTATCATTATTGAGAAAATGTATATAAAAAAATGTCAATAAAATAATGATAATTTATGGAGAACATCTTGAACTGGGTTAAATGTAATTAAAGTATCAGTATAAATTTTCAATTACTTAACAAAAATAAATAATTAAATTCTATTTGAACTAATTTTATATTGAAAAGAATTGTAAGAAATGAATGGCTTATAAAATATTACATATTCATTTTTGAAAAAGATAAAGAAAAGAAAATAAAAAGATTGAGACAAAACAAACAAATAAATTGTGTTCAATTTGATAAGTCAAGTTGTTTTAGGGTACCCTTAATGAGTCATGCACATGAACTGTCATTTGGAGAATATGTTGACGCTAACCGACAATATGTTTGATGCAACGGGGTCATAAATCTCCATATTCATATTGATGAGGTCATAAAAAATGTGTACAATGAAACACTGTTGTATTCACTGTTCCTTTTTACTACTAACAAATACTTGATGTATTTGTGTACGAAGTGCTCACCTTCCATTTATCACTACTCTTAACAACTACCTTCTTAAAACTTATAATTATTGAGTATATATACATATGTATATATGTATCTCATTAAAATTATAATGATAATTTATGGAGAACATCTTGAAATGGATTAAATTAAATTTAATTGTTTGTATAAATTTTTAATTATTTAACAAAAATAAATGATTAAACTTTAATCAAATTAATTTTATATTGAAAAGAATTATAAAAAATGAATGATTTATAAAATATTACTCATTTTTAAAAAAATGAAAAGAAAAGAAAAATACAACAAATAGACAAATTGTCTTCAATTTAATAAGCCAAGTTGTTTTAAGGTATGCTTAATGAGTCATGCACATAAGTTGTTATTTGGAGAATATGTTGAAGTTGACCTAGAATATGTTTAATTAAATGAAGCCATAAATCTCTATAATCTTGTTGATAAAATCATTAAGAAATACTTAATGTATTTGTGTACAAAGTGTTCACCTTCAACTTTATAGCTGCCTCACAATCCCTTTCTCATAATTTATAATAAGAAAAAATATATATACAAATAAAATATCACTAGAATAATAATATTTCATGAAGAACATCTTGAAATAGCTTAAATTTAATTAAATTGTTTAATGCAATGCCAACACGTGGGTTTATTCGTGTTTACTTCTCCTCGTCTTCTCGCTGTAAAATTTGAGCTCTCTGCCATTACACGTATTCTCCACATTTGGTCAATTCCCATCAAATTTTACCACTTCTGTTATTGTTCACCGCGGGTTTGGATTACCCGCAGTTGTTTATTGTTCTGTTTTTGTTTGAAACAAATCCCAAACTTCACATTAAAACAATTAAACACGTCACGCATTCAACCACGTTGTTCTCCACGCTTACGGCGCACAATTCATTTATAAATATTTGTTTTTATTTTCGATTCGAATCATGCCTCACTTTTTATCGTTTTGTGGGATTGGTGTTTTGATATATATTTTGACAATACATTTGACTATCATTCACAATTAAATTACAATCTACTCAATAATATAAAAAAAATTATTTCATGCCGACGGGAGATTGTTTCAGAAACAAAGGAAATATCTGTAATTGTTTTGTTGACTACTTCAAAATGGAATTGGATGGTGAATACAAGACCTGTGTAGAAGCATTGGCCTGCATGTTGGGTGTGGATGACAGAAGCGTAGAGCTCCTGGTTATGGACAAGCCACGGCATATACTGAGAGATCAACAACAAACGCCAATGGAAAAGGAAGCCTGTGTCAAACCGGACATCGAAAAATATTATACTGATTTTGAAGGGCATATAGAAGATCCAGATTACATGAAAAAAATATTGAGGAAATGGGTTACAACAGTTGCAGATTATGTTCGTTTCCTTGATGCCCATTGCTCTACGGATAAAACGTAAATGTTGATATACCACTCGCGTTCCTGCGGGGCGATCATAGAAACAAAATCTCTTTTGTATTTTTGTGGCCGACCAATAATCGACCCCCGTCATCTGTTCATACTTGAAGTTGCGGGTTTCTTCAATATCTTCCCAGCAAAAATTCAAAAAACCAATTCTCGAATCCGTCAATTCCTGGTTACATCTTAATAATTTGAGAATTAACCCCCGGTTGATTTCGCATCTTCATTGATGATTTCAGAATTGAATTTGCTAGATCTTAGCGTCTTTCCAATATTATGATTTATTGGTCGCAGATGAGTTTATTTGTTTGGTTTCCCCTCACTTCTATGCGGTTTAAAATATTTTATTCTCTCAAACTTAACAAACATGATCGATGTAGATTGGAGTTGTTTTTTGAATTTAAAATATATATATGTGGGAAAGTTATTTATACAAAATTGTAATTTGTGATATGGAAAGTAAATTATAATTGATTTTTTGATCATTAGATAACAAGGGTACTAGTGCCAAGTTTTTTCGGGAATAAGAAAGATAGTTTAAATGTAAATATATATGAATTTTATTTTGGTAATTTATGAATTAATTCGGAATTAATTTTTAAATAAAAAATCAATATTGTGTAAACAATTACATTGAACCATTTGATGAGGTCTAAAGTTAGGGAGAACCATGCTTAAACCAAAATAGTCTTCGCCAAATAGAGCAAATCTTAAATCAATTCATTAGTAAAATTCTTTGTGGCATTCATATTGCAATGCCCTTGAGATAAAATGTTGCAACATGCGAACGTGGCCAAAGAGATTCTAGTAATGCTATTATTAGTGCTTTGGTCAAAAGAGTGAAAGTTATTGCTATTTACACTTAGCAGAGTGACTTATATTATTAATGCTTTGGTCAAAGAAGAGAATGTTATTGCTATCCACAATTAGTAGAGTGGCTTTTATTGTACCAAATCTAAAACTAATATTGTCCTGGATAGAACCAATAATAAACAATCTCATTATCATTTATGCCATAACATGCCTATCTCCAATAAATCAAAATGATGGCAACGATCATCAGTAGTAAAGTAAATCTTTGCCAAATAGAATGGATCTTAAAACAATCCATTAGTGAAATTATTTGTGGCATTCATATTGAAATGTCCTTGAGATAACATGTTGGGACAGACCAACGTGGCCAAAGAAATTCTAGGAGTTCTAAAATTAATATTGTCCTCGAAAGATCATTTTCATTAATGCCATAACGTGCCTATCTCCAATAAATCAAAATGATGGCAACAACCATCAATAGTAAAGTAAATATAGTTAAATAACAAAACCATGATTGAATGTAACATCTCAAAATTTTGGAATTAACAACTAGTGTGATTGGATATGCTATAGCTATAATGAATAGATCAAGTTGTCATAAAAATAAACTAGAAATCACACTAAATAGCACCAATCAAGAAGCAGTCTAAAAATAAATAAATTCGATCTATCAACCTACATTCAAACATATCTAACTACAAACACACATTCAAATATATCAAAATAAAAAATTTGCATGATAAATATCAAATCCTTACAATGGCCACTTCCCCTTGGATAATTGAACCATATCTAATTATTCTAGAAGAGTTTTAGTAAATAAAATGGTTTTCAAATACATAAAGATATTTGCCATTTGGGTGTAGATATGAAAGTTAGATTACCATTAAAAGAATTATTGAATGCAGACAAAATTGTGTGGTGCTCAATAAATTGTCAATTCCCAAACATGTTTTTTAGAGTTTTTCTTAGATAATGAATTTTATAAATCAGATACATCAATAGACATAAAGGCTCTCACAGATTGCATATTTGCTAAAGGTCCATGACATCCCAAAAGTTGATTCCATAAAATTCCCAGTATATCACAAATAGATCAGATTATGTATAAAATAAGAAAAGGGTAATGCTTTTAGAAAATTGTATAAGAAACTTACCAAATATACAAACCTCAGCATTTAATCCATCGCTAAGAATCTAGGTCTCTTAATTATGCCTAAGGTAAACAGTGCAAGAATACTTGGTGAACCACCTACATAGACATCTATACAAAAGCATTATTTAAACTTTTACACAACATTGGATTTTTGCCATAAAGAATTGATAACTTAAAGATGATGGTTTCAAAGAATGTCTCACCACTTCCTATCATAATTTGAATTGGTTAAGACTGTTTAAATCGAAGAATAATTTTAATAACATTTCATGTTAATTTTAAAGTAAATTAGACCTCTACTGAAAATTGGATATAAAACTAATTAGATATCAAGTCATTAATTACAAATTTTCTATAATCAAACTAATTTAATAATATAACTAAAAGTCTATCAAAATTGGATAAATTTTTACCTATTTAATTACAAAAACTAGTTATTAAAGAGGAGTATATGAGTATTTGGAACAGGGCTCTCCTAAGTGACTAAACAAGTCTAAAAATCAATTTAAGTTATAATATTGTATAGAGATACTCATTTAATTTTTAAAAAGCCTCATAATCCCTTGGATTAAACCACCATCACTGCTCTTTGAAACCTTATAAATCCAAGTCAAAAGAGCCTCATAAATGCAATCGTAAGAAAGTAAAGGGACTAAAGCAAAACAAATTGATTGCATAAATATTAGGTCTACTCTTAATATCCAAAAAGGAAGGAGGTTAAAATATTTTGTTATCTGAAGTCATATAAGCCCGAATCTAATATAACTTAAACAAAAGTGTGAAATAATAGTAAAGGTCCTGTACTAAAGCACAATGCTACCAAATTAGAGATATTTATTTGTAAGCCACACTATTTCAATTGAAGAACACCAACTGCTCCATGAATGCATCCAAATTTATCTACTTTTTAAAAGCTCTCAGAGGTCTACAATTTGAATTCAATCATGCAAAAAAAATGGTTTACAAAACTATCAATACAAAAATAACTAAAAAGATAAAAATATGTAAGACAACTTAACTCTAAATTTAGCCTCAAATGGGATGTGAGTTGTAGTGAAGTAAGTTTTTGAAGCTTGATTGAAAATAAATGTATTAGTGTTTAGGTATAGTATAATATATCTATTTTTTGTATATAGTTGACATTATTACACTAGGAATTGTCACAAACTTGGTTTCCATCTTTTAGGGCACAAGGCTACTTACTCCAAGAATCAAATTTTTTTTATCAAGTTCTCTTGCATCTTGTTAGGGAAAGACCAAACATTAGATTTGCACCATCATTCTTGGTCAAACCTGAAGAAATCCTTTAACCCATCCTATGAAAATTGGGAGTTAATGTCTAATTTCAAGGAAGAAAATGTTGCATCAAATTGTTAACTTACTGCTATTTTTTTAGCAATTGAAATATATAGTCTTTGAAATAACAAAGAAAGGATACATATTGCAGAAAATATGCATTGATGAAAGTTTTAAAAAATAGATCTTATTACATTCTCCATAGCTTTGATGTATTTTTCAACTATATTTCCAACATTCTTTTTGAGGTCCATAGTTAGCCTATGATAGATCCGTAACCTTGACCTAGATGCAATTATATAGGAAATTAGAACCTATGATTTAATTGCCATTAAGTATAAACAAAACTTGTACATAAAACTCATACTTTCTAGAAGGTTTTGTAACCAAAAAAAAGGCATGATGGGAAAAGTTATCCAATTTTTTAGCAATTCATTATTTTGTTTTATTTGCAAGTTTCCCATGTAAAGAGTGTGCCCAATGCCTAGAGTTTGAAAATAAATAATCATAAAACTAATAATAACAAATCCTATATTCATAACCAGAAGGTAATGTTTAGTGTAGGTGGGCCAACAATTGCTATGAAATCTTGTAACTTTAAGAATAATGACATCTCCAAATTTATTCAAAGCTTTCCTTAGGTCTACTTGCCAACAAATAATAATGCCACGTCTCGACAAAAATATTGGTGCTCTTGGCATCATTATGAAACAAACACATCCGATCGCTTTTAGAAAATATTTCTAAGAGAATAAATCAGTAATTAAAATATGAGGTAAAATAATAATTGGTCTTGGATCATGAATCTCGAAGAAGAACTTTGAAAATAGATGTAATCAAGGTCCATTATAAATAAATTCATTTGCTAAAGAATCTTTGCAAAGAAAAAATACAAGAGAAGAAAGAAACAGTAGGGACATTACCAAGATATGAAATTGAAGTGGAAATTTATGTCATCTCAATTAATCAATTTTATGTCTTTGATTGACTTGCTATCATATCTAGTCTTGAAAGTGTCTTCACCAATAAATTACATGGCCTTGAGAATAAAAATAAATGAACATTATATCATGCTTGGATTATTCAATTAATCTATTGGTAAAAAATAATTCTAATAGACTAAAAATTCAAACATTAGTAATTACCTTCAATAAGAGGATTGAATTTAGCTTCAGACATGAATATCATAAATAGTACCCTAAATACATAAACAATCTCCAATTGAATTAAAACACTTAGGAAGGAAATCAAAAACTCAAATATATGATTGATTAATGAAACTGACCAAGATACTGTACTCATTTTTCTAGGCACATTGTGTACCAACTAATAATGCCAGATGTAATCCTATTGTGTTAAAGGAAAAATGACTAGATTAACACTAGACAAATACAATTTCACACACACACACACAAATACATATATTCATAAAGATGTGTATGTACATATATTTCTTTTCAAATTCATATTGTTGGCATGGATAATTTAGAAAATTGAATACTAGTGTAAGAGCAGTCCTTTGGAAGGAAACTGTAAAATGTGTTAAGTTATCCATTCTTGATTCTTGTTGAATAAAATAAAAGGCCTAACTTTTCATGATTCAATTGGGAAAAAAGAGTTCCAAATAATACACATGCATACTTCAAACATTAGCAAATTCTAGAAACATTTAGTTATTTATGCATGGAAATGAAAATAGATCTGCAGTACTGTGCATATGTACTCACCAAATAGAAACATACTTCTACAAACTTTCAATTGTCTATAACCCACTGCTATGTTCCTTAAAGAAATAATTCATCATTCAATGTGATTCCATTAAACAAATTAACCTATATTACGTGAACAAATACAATATTAAAATCCTCATTGTACAAACCTAAAGGAGTGGTTAATGCCCAACTTCCAACAAAGCAAGGCAAGCAATAATTCTAATAAAATCTTGTAATCACTTGCACAAAATAACTTTTTTTAAATTTTTTCATTAAAAAACTCACTACTCTACTTTTTAAAAGCCTAATATTTTCTAATTTATATTATGACCAAAAATATATAATATTGAGACAGATTATGACCATAACTTTATTATTAATATAATATATTACTTTTTTTTAAATTGTAAAATAAAAACAAACAAACTATATATATATATATATAAATAATACTTAATTATAAATATAAATCACCATCCACCAACTTATATTTATATATAACCAAACAATATATAATATTATATTTAACTATATGTTATATATATAAATTACCATGCACTAATTAAGGTTTCGATAAGAAAACATAGTTTTAATGATTAAGGTTGTATCCATAAAATTTATTACTCATATTTTTCAATTGAACAATATGACCAAATGCTGTAAGAATTAAAGATATACAATATCATATTTAACTACAAGTGTGTATATAAAATATAATACAATATTTAGCTACAAGTTAAAAATTTATTACTAAGATAATTTACACACATGTTTTGGTTGGACCTTCATGCACCGATACTAGGAAGTCCACCTATTGGTCCATAAAAAGCATAAATATGGTGATGATAAAACATAACTGACCATTTACATATAGTTGCTCATTATATTCACACTAGAAATATAGTGTTTCAAAAATATATATTACAAAAGTTTATGAAAATAAAATATTTATAGTGTAGATATGAATGCAAACATAGAGGGTATTCACATGTGCATGGTTTCTTATGGTTAAATGGAACACCAAATATGGACACTTTAGACGGAAAAAATAAAAAAACAAATTAAAATTTCACAAAAACATTTCAATGGAATTATACATATATGGAATCCTTGGGTCAATGTACATCAAAGAAACTTACAGATAAAAAATGATTAACAATTTATTTATGTTTACTATTAAATATTTATATATGTATATAACACTAATATATATTTTTTTTGATGTAGGTAAAAGTATTTTTGGTCTTTGCATCTTACTAGATAAAAACTATACATAAACATGGAGACAAGTGATTAAAAATAGGAACAAAAAGTAAATGATGACCATGTCAACAATCATAATCATTATGTGTTGCAATCATGACATACAAATTTAGATTGACAACTAGATACTTCTAAACATGTCATTTTGAACTACAATGTAAAATGTGTTCCAAAAGCTAAGAAAAGTTTAGAAACATATCAACAAATGTTGATGTGACTTGCAAATATTAAAAAACTTGAAAAAATTACTACATAATAATATAGATGTCTATTCATTAAAATAATTATTGAAAGAGATATAGGAGCAATGGAGACATACCACATGTTACTATAAATTCCTTTAATAGAGATTAGTAGAGTATTTATATAATTGAATGTCGAGCATAAAGTTTTTAAATCAATATTAAAAGAGGATGATGAAAATGAAAAATATGGAAAATAAATAATTGCTGGCTACATTGATAAATCTCACCTAATGGAATATGTACCACTCATTAAGGTTATAGAGTCTTGGATGTATAATCCTAAAATTCATAGAGTATAAAAGAGGAAATTGAGAAAAACTTGAGCTATTATCTGGGTATGGCCTAGGTTTTATAGCATCCCAGAAAAATAAAGTAAAAAAATTGTAGACTTTTGTTGGGTAAAGTTACTATTGTACAATTCATTTTGTGATACGATATAGTACATTTCAAGACAATTTCAATATAATATTTAGCATACCAAGTGGGTTATTGAAACAAATAGTGACATTCTATGAGAAACGAAGGATGAAAATGAGGACACTATCTAGAAAAACACAACTAAACATGAGTGGGAGATCATATTGGGCCTACATCAATGAATTTTTTTGCATGTTTTTGAGATTGTCATTTTGGGTTAAAAGGATATTCATAAGGAACACAATATAATGCAGATAACCTAAGTGAAGAAAAAATGAAAAAAAAATCTTAAATTCATAAGCACGTAAAAATAAAATGCCTTACTTTCTATGTAAGAAATGAATTCTAATTTATGTTATGAAAGCCTCAGTGAGAAACAAAAAATAACATTTGGTATAATTATTAACATTATAATCAAGGACATATTACACCTCCATCACATATTATAATCCAACGAATGGTAGGAATAATAAATTTTTATCTTACTAGAGAGATGAAGCTAGAAATTCTAGATTTATCACAACCATAAAGTTTCTCCCTTCTACTACTTTCTCTAACTACAGTTGTAAAATTTAACATTGGCACACCAATAATACATACAAACTTATGAATGCTTATTTTAGATTTTGAAAAATTAGAAGGATTAAGGTTAACAATATTTCAAAAGTAAATATGACATTTTAGGTATATTTCGATTGATGAGATGAGATTTATAGGTCAAATATGCTTCAAAATATATAATCTTGATAATGCCAATTATTTCTATAAAATGTTGATACATAATTTGGTGGAAGATATATGATTTTAGTTGGGAATTTGGGACAATTGCCTTTGGTGATGGATAAATATCCATATGCAATCACAACACAACCAAAGCTATTATGGTAAAGCTTTAGAACTATTGTTACACTAGACAAGGCTTTCAGACAATAAACTTAAAGTGAAGAACAATAACAATTTTGAAAAAAATTAACAAATCTAAGAGATGACCATCCAAACATTGAATATTGATGGTTGTTAATGAATATAATTGATGCTTCACTTAATATAGCTTAAAAGGATGAGTTTAATGAATGGTTGTATGCACAAAGCTGGGGGGCCAAAAAATGGACATAATTTTGCTCCCCCCCAAACAATTTTTTTGCATAAGTGGTTATTAGAATCACATACATGGTTCTTAAAGTTAGCCTTGGTTGTTACCAAGGCTAAACTATATACATGGAATTATCGTGTACACAATATTTAAATTAAAAAAAAATGTGAAATAAAAATCAAATGGCATTTCACACAACAAAAACTGTGTGTAAGAGGAAGAAGAGAAAACCCATGCCTTGGAGCAAAAAGATTGAGCAAGCAAGAATCTACATTTTGGAGCTAGGTACCCTTCGATTCAAGAATGCCACACCAAAGAAAAGGTAAGCCAACATGTTTTTATGTAATTAGATCCTATTTTTTTCAATTTTGCTATATTTTTATTAAAATTATTTGTATTTTTATGTTTTTTACATCTTCATGTGTAGAGGCTAATGTACCAACACCTAACCCCCAAAACCCTCATATCCCTCCTAACCCTCTAATCCTTATTATCCCTCCTAACCATCCAATCCCTCCTCACCCACAATACCTTCCTATCCCTCCTATAGTTCCTTAGGCCCCGCAACGATGTCAAGAAGATTTATCAAGCCACATAGTATAAAATAATCTTAAAATTGAGAATTTGATTAGGTCATTCAGGTATCCACATTCAAACAACCCCCACTGAATTTTCCTGGAAAACACACTAAAGATATTAGTAGATCAAGTTGAGTCATTAATGGGTCAAATTGATAGGTGGAATGACTATAGAAATAGATGTAAGACATATTATTCCAAGAAACATTTGATGGCCACTGTGAAAGATAAACACATAACCAAAGCCTAAATTTGAGCCTTATTCATTGATGGGAAGACTGGTGCACTCCTGATGTGATGGCCAAATGAATTCTAATCCATTGGTGCATTCATGATTTTCTCAAACATAATTTTTAGGACCGATGGTAGATGGTATTTATCACCCACTTTGAAACAATAATGAGGTCCCATTGTATTTATGATAAAATTGTATTGTTAATTTATTCTTAATGAAATCCAAAATTATTTTGATTTCTCAGTGTTTTAGGGTAGAGTAAAGGGCTCTGTGCAGGATAGGCCAGGTGCATGCCGTGCACCTAATAAACTAACAAGATCACATGTTGATAAACCCCACCCTCTTGAGGCACTACCCTGTATAGTCAAAGAGACTATAAATATCAATACCTTGCATGTTTTTGAGGTGCTTACTGACACCCTTGTCTAGCATATGAGCCAGATTTATCATACTTCTACAGAGATTGGACATGGTGAGGCTTCATCCAACACTACTACCCAACGAGCCCACTAATGCAAATCATGTGTTTTTACATGCATTAGACCTGATGAGGATGAGGAGGATTTCATGTAGTCCACTCATGGTGGTTTTTCCATGGGCCTAGATGATATCAATATTTTTATGTTTCAGCCATCTACATTTCATCCGATCACCTTGCCTACCACTTCCCAGGTATGTTTAATATTTTAATTATTACAAAAAATATCAAACTTGTTAAATTTAAAATATTTTTACAATTTAAAAGGTAATTTGATGTATATGAACTATTTTTTCTTTGCAATAGGTTTGTAGGGTCCAAACAAGCATGTGTGTTGCTCATAATGCACCTACGGTTTATAACTATATAAAGGTAAGTTAAAATGATTAATTAATGTTATTGTTAATTATACATAATGTTGTGTGTGTGTGTGTTGAAGTGGATAATAATGATATTTTGTATGTTTAGTTGATAACCTTAGAAGACACTTCATCATCTATTAGGGAAGGAAAAAATGTAGTTGTTACTACTATGATTTCATCGGCACAATAACTCTTCGAGGTACATGGTCTAATTATATATTACATGATGTTTAATTTTTAATATGGATGCATGATTTTTAATTTTCCTCTATACTTGTGTAAATAGATAACGCTCAAAATAATTATTTATGCACTCCTTTGATAATGCCTTCTGGTCCTGTTGAAATTATTAGCAACGATGGTGTGGTATATTTAGACAATTTAATTTGTAATTTTTCATATTATATTTCATTGATTTAGTTTATAAGCTAATTTTGAATTTTTATTTTGTATGTTTATATGTTTTTAGGGACCTATGCCTTCCATCATTAGGAGTAGGTTACAGACTCATAGTAGTGATCCATTTCACACTCATGTTTGCCAACATAAACCTATCATTGACCTTGCTGAGTGTCAATCTCAAATTGACCATGACTACCAACTTGCGTTAAGTGCACTTATGATTAATTTTTATGTGATTTAAAAAAAATTAACATGTTAATTTTGTAATTATTTTGTTTAATCATGTCCAATTTCTAACAATATTTGCATATGAATAGTTGGAGCTACATGCGAGTTTACATTTGAAGAGAAGTCAATTCGCTTAGAGACCTTCAATTGTGAACAAGGCATCCAGGGCAGAGGCTTTGACAATCAAGGCAAAGATATCAATGAATTTGATGATTAAGATATCATGACTTATGACATTTTGTTGTATGCCTATATGGATTGATGTATAGTTGTTTGACATGTTGTATATATGCCTATATGGCATTCACCTCGGATATTGTATTGTGTTCACATTTTGTATGCCTTTATGGATTTTATGGATATAATATATACATATATATATTGTTGATCATTTCAATTTTTAAACATTGTAGTCTGTTGAATGTTGTTAAAAAACAAGGAAAATTTACATATAATTATGTTAATATATTGTTCAATGATTTGTTCTGATTTTGAATACCTTTCAAACTCTTTCACAAACCTTTGTTTATAATATTTCATACACTAATATCTTGGATTAGTTTTACAAGACCCATATGTTTTGATGTAAGTAAAATATGATCATTTATAAACCTATACAAAATGTCTACCTCTGATACCTATGATTGTAATACTAATCCCAATCTCACCTAGTTCAATGCTCTATCCTTGCTCTTTTCCACTAGATTCATGGACTTCCTCACTAGACTCTCTTCTTGTCAACACCAAAAATATCTTATGCTTCCTCATGCTTCTAATATTCACCTCAGCCACCTCTCAAGGTTCAACTCACTCTAGATTCCCCACTCTCCTCTTACAATTAATCTTGTCTTACTCTATCAATATACCTTCTAGGTTTGTCTAGGCCTATTGTCATCTACCTTATCTATGCGCTTAGAGTCACATCCAATATTTTCCAAAATCTTACCCTTTCCTCAAACATGCCAACCAACCTTCTTGAAGGCCCGAACTCTTCCTTGTACCTATCTTTGACTTTTTCCCAAGTAGGGCTATAAGGCCTAGTAGGCCTAATTAACATTCTCAAAGCTTCTTCTTTCCCCTAAGGCCTTCTTTGATGCAAAGCCTAGGCCTGCAACCTCTTTCTCTCACATATCACTATGATAATTGAATTTAATCTCTGATCATCATCTTTTTATATAGGTTCTTAGCTTCTTTGACACCATTCCACTCTTTGCATCAATAGGATTAATAGTCTTCTCACTCTTCACCATTTTATATACTCTTTCCTTCTAGGATACATACCATCTTATCCATGCAAAAATATGAAATATACACTCTCCTTCCTCAATTTAAATTAACTCTCTTTGATTTAGGTATATAGGTTTGAAAGCCTAAAACAAGTTATCATGGTTCCTGATCCCCAACTGAGTTTCATATGATTATTTACCTTCACATTGTAACCCCTTTCCATATCTATATCCAAATAATGTTGATTTTCCAAAATAACTTATTATATTTATTAAGAGTCACTACCATATATTTAAGGCTTTTAACATCCTCTCAAGACCTCCAATCTAGACTAAAATTCTTAAGAACTCTTGATTTTCTCCCTTACTTGACTGATCAAATAAAGTTCTTGTAAACTGACTATGATCACGCAACATGGTATGTCCAAATGATATAAGATGAACATCAACCATACCAAGTTCAAATAAACCTTCCTTAGTGATGAATAAATAATAATATTTTAACAAGAATTTGACATTTTATCAAACACTTCAATCTATTCCAAGACTTTCTTGTTTTCTTATTTCTTGACTTTGTTATGATTGAGTTCTACAGATCTGATTGAGCCAATATAGAAGCTTATTTACTTGAGAATTAGAAACTAGAAATTACTCTATGATCATAAGAGACAAGAATATAATGTTCACTAGATATGAATGCTTTCCCAAGGCAATCCCTTTATTCATACATATCATTCTCATCTATAAGCATGTACATATTTTTTTACAAAAGAGTAGAGTTTTATCCATGTTTGATATTTTCTTACCCTTCAATTCACTCTCTCTAGTCTCCTCGAGACTCCTCTTCTCCTTGCCTCACCATTTTTCAACTTTGTCACATGCATTTCAAACCTTAAATAATGATAAACATACAACCACTTACTATTTTTAGTCACTCCAAGTTTTTAGGGAAGTTACATTCTTTGATGATCCTGCATCATTCTTGCTTACTCTTTACCCCACTCTCATGCTTACCATACTCATTTGAATCTCAAACAACTATTATCACAATCATATACCTCCACTCTTCCACATTATCCACTTACTTTACCTTATTGGCTTCAAGGACTAGGCCTAACTAGGCCTAAAACCTATCACTTGCTCTTGTATCTCCTTGTATAAACCTCATTCCAATCTTGTCAACTACGCTCACAACCTTACACCTCTATCCCTTCAAGTTTCTCACATTTATTCCTCCTAGGCTCTTATCCATACAAGGCCTAATTAGTCTTCTTTATATCCATGACTGATATACCTTCTCTTCCTAATGACCCTTGCAGCACCTCAAACACCTCACTCACAACCTCTTACAACTCTTCTCAAGATCTCAAGACCATTCTTCATCTTAACTAAAAACTAAAATATATTATAGACCTATCTCACTAGGGTTTTATGCTTTTTTGGGACTGATTTTTGACCATATATCCTCTTATAGATCTTCCCTAACCTCTAAACGACCTTCAACACTTGAAAATCACCTATTCCCACTATTCTACACAATTTCATGCCCTTTGTACATACCATATATTTATGTAGCTCCTATAAATTGATGTGATGGTGAATTCTATTATTAAATATTATGTGTTTGGATGTACCAAATTTAATAAGTTATTGTGGATAAAACATCATAACCAACACAACACCCATTACATTATAACCCACTAAATAATATAGCACATGACTATGGATATGCAAAAGAGTCTCAATGGCCATCAATTGAAGAAATAAATTTAGTTGAGCATCCCATGAATGATGGTGTGAGAATGATATAAGATGAAGATGATATGGATGATAAGATAATTGTGCTAAAAAAGGAATTATGGTTTGATAGTTTGATAAGCATTGACTCAAGCAATAGTTTGGCCTTAAGTAACATTGACAACAAATGTTGTCAACATGCGAGCCAAGTTGGAGATATCTACCTTTGGGGCCTCATGACCAAAAATTAGCATCACCACCACATCAGGGATGGAAATTAATGTCTAATACCTCATTCTTGGCCTTTGATCATGATTAATTAGGAGATGGAGCACCCATTCCAGCCACAAGCAATATTGACAATAAATGTTGTCAAAATACGAGCCAAGTTGGAGGTCTCTACCTTCAAGGCCTCATGGATGAAAATTAGAAACTCCACCATGTCTAAGGTGGTAATTAATGTCTAATACAACACTCTTGACCTCTGATCATGATTGATTAGGAGACAGAGCACCCATTCTGACCTCAAGATGATATTTCCCTATAAGGTAAAATCATTATTTTCTAGACAAACTTTGGATGTGCATAAAAAGGAAATCATAAGTCCTATCCAAAAATTAAAAGAACTATAATATGAATTTATAAGTCCTATAAGTGCACCCATGATCCCATGAGTCTAAAAGAATTGATGAATTCATAGCAGAAGATTTTGTGATCAGTCCTATAATGCAACTTTAATGTGCTTAAGAGACAAGGTATTTGCCTCCAATAGACATTTCCACTTATTAAAACTCTAATTATAAATCTATAACCTCAAACACCTTGATATTTTAAAATTACATGTGTTTCCACCACCATGGGATTTGAATCCATGTGGATACATAATTTTACAATAATTTTGGCCTCAAGCAACATTGACAACAAATGTTGTTAACATGCGAGCCAAGTTAGAGATATCTACATTTGGGGCATCATGGATGAAAAATAGCATTGAAACCACATTGGGGGTGTAAATTAATGTCTAATACCACATTCTTGGCCTCCAATCATGCTCAATTAGGAGACAAAGCACCCATTCCAGCCTCAAGCAACATTGACAATAAATGTTATCAACATGCGAGCCAAGTTGGAGATATCTACCTCCAAGGACTCATGGATGAAAAATGTCATCACCAATCTTTCAAGGGTAGTGATTAATGTCTAGGAACACATTCTTTTCCTCCAATCATGACCGGTTAGGAGATGGAGCACCGATTCTAGCCTCATGCAACTTTGACAACAAATGTTGTAAACATGCAATCCAAGTTAAATATCTCTACCTCCGATGCATAGGGGATAAAAAATATCATCACCACCACGTATAGGGTGGTTATTAATGTTTAGTACAACATTATTGGCCTCTGATCATGCTCAGTTAGGATACAAAGCACCCATTTCTGTCTCAAGCAACATTGACAACAAATGTTGTCAACATGCGAGCCAAGTTGGAGATCTATACCTTTGGGGCATCATGGCTAAAAAATATCATACAACAATGTCAAGGGTCAATATTAAAATATATTACCACATTATTGGCCTTTGATCATGCCTAGTTAGGTGATGAAGCACCCATTCCAACTTCAAGGCAATATTTCCCTATAAGGCAAAATTATTATTTTTTAGGTAAACTTTGGATAGGCATAAAATAGAAACTGTAAGTCATATCCATGAATCAGAAGATCTTTCCTATGTATGTCTAAGTCCTCTATATGCATGTATAATCCCCTGAATCTAAAATAATTGATAAATTCATGGTAAAATATTATGTGATCAATCCTACAAAGCAACTTTTATGTACTTAAGAGATAAGGTATTTGCCTCCAATAGACATTTCCACTTATTGGAGATTTGATTATGAATATTTCAGTTATAAAACCTATATATGTGCAAATTACATGAATTCACACCACCATGGTCTCTGAATCTATGTAGATATGTAATTTTATAACAATTCTAGCCTTGAGCAATATTGACAACAAATGTTGTCAACATGCGAGCCTAGTTGGAGATATCTACCTATGGGGCCTCATGACTAAAAACTAGCATTACCACCATGTTAGTGGTGGAAATCAACATCTAATACTGCTCTTTTGGCCTCAAATCATGCCTGATTAAGAGATGGATCACCCATTCTAGCCTCAAGTAATATTGACAACAAATGTTGTCAACATGCAAGCCAAGTTGGAGATCTCTACCTCTAGGGACTCATGGATGAAAAATATCATTGCCATAACATAGAGGGTGGTGATTAACATCTAGCATCACATTATTTACCTCCAATTATGCTTGATTAAGAGATAGAGCACCCATTATGGCCTCAAGCAACATTGACAACAAATGTTGTCAACATCTAAGCCAATTTGGAGATCTCTACTTACAAGGAATCACGGATAAAAACTAGTACATCCACGATGTCAAGGATAGTAATTAATGTCTAGGATAATATTCTTGGCCTCTTAGCATGAACAGTTAGGAGACAAATTACCCATTCTAACATCAAGTAACATTGATAATAAATGTTGTAAACCGATAATCAAACTTACAAGAACCAAAAGTTTTTATTAGATTTGAGAATATGGAATTATCTACTAATGATGCTAACCACATGAAGGTGAAAGATAATTTGGCACCACTAACCTACAAAAAATATGTTGATATGTTGATATCCATGTCTGCATCAGTGAAGCTTTTAGCTCCACAACCTAACAAATATAGGGGGCATGAAGGCCCAAGTCCTTAGGAGAAAACAAGTAAAAGATTGCCATGACTCTTAGTCTACTAATATATTATTATCCAATCACCCATTTGTCATTTATTATGTAACTACTTGGTCAGGTAAAAACAAGTATAAATACCCCTATGTAGAATTATGTAAGGTGACTGATGATGGATAACATATAGTGACACTCTAATATAGAATTATGGATATTACAATCATTTATAGTGTTGTGTTTTAGATAATCGATAGTTAAGCATTAAAAATGGGTTTGCATTGATTAATTTGTGGCTTATCATTTATTATGAGATTTATAGAACATGCATTATATGAGTTTGTGTAAACAACCCTTTGAACTTCATGGCATTTATATTCATTTTTTTGTTGTTGTGATTAATGAGACAAGAGCCACAGTCTTATATTTCATTTTTATTTAATTTTTAATCATATATACAAACAAACTCAAGTATATGACTAGTGTGTTACTACACAACATAACCCATGGGAACCAGTCTCTTGTTGCATTCTTCGAGTGAGTGTGCAAGAACTTAGTCTTGTGTTAAAGGCCATCACATAAGCTTGTTGAGACTACACTTTAGTACTTAAAGAAAAAAGTGATAAAGAGAATAAACCCAACAAGTATCAAGTTAAATTGAAATTTATATGTAAAACCTAAGAAATAAATAAAATTTGATAAAAGTAACTACATTTACATTTGAAAATTCAAAATACCTTGGGGGTTCAATCTAAGGAACCACTAGGATTAGCTTTGTTCTTTATAATATCAAGAATTGCTTCATGGTCATATTCATGAACTTTTCATAGTCATTTTCAATGTCTTACCTCGATATTTGTGTAGCTTAACATTTGTTGCAATAACTATGTTTGAATAGTGGAGTATCTTCCTATGTATTTTGAAGTCTTAAATCAACCATACATTAGAATTTTTCATAGGATAGCACTGAAGCTAAGTTTTAGTAACTATAATAAACCCAATAGGATAGTGAATGTTTTCCCCATTTGTGATTGTAGAAGTCAATTTATGTTTTTCCTTTACACACCGACACAAGTAGTAGTATGTCCCCTCATTATCCTCATATGTAATAACTGCATAAACATGACTTACATCACAAAACAAACATGATTCAATAACATGATATGTTGATATAAACTTAGTACATGAAACACGTGTCAAATATAATATCCAAACTACTTTCACTAGATCAGACACATGGTCAAAGTCATGTGATGATATCAATTATGAAAGTTGTAATGTTGATGGAACCTAATAACTATCAATTAGAACTAGAGGCCTATAAATCTATTCATCCACCCATTCTTATGACTCACACTTGTTCTAAACAAAGTCAATGCATGTAGAACAAAAGCACACCATGTGCCTCATATGAACCATCGAAGAATCTGTTTTTGAGATATGAAATGAGTGTAACTCATTCGATCTTATAACTATCATACAATATTGATACCTTGCCAATTATTCATCCTCCATGTGCCAAAAATATCTATGTATAGTGGACTTTTATTGAGCACCATGGCCCATATATTCATTACACCATTCAACTATGTTCTTTGCATCTAATAAATCAACAGCCTCTTCAAACTTCAACTCCTCTCTTGCAAGCGCTTTTTTGACACATGCTCATGCACCATTATTCTCCCCTTTTCCATGTCCTGCTTTAATGAAACTCCAAATATGGTGTACAATAGTGCTCACATGCATCCTGCTCAGCCAATAGAACATCCATGCATTCTTGAATTATGATGTGCAGTTATCTGATCATATATAATGTTGAATGAAAGTAATGTTCCTTTCACTCAACTTTCCATAAAATCGCTGAAAACAACCTTGAACAAACTCAGAAGAATGTGTCTGATCATTGCTGACGTAAAAGTGGTACTCCCTTAATATTTTTTTATCATTCTCTATACCATCAGGTGAATGCATGAATGTTATATACACAAAAAGTAAAACTTATACTGAATTTTAGTATTGTGATTGAACCTCTCTTTGTAGTTGCAATGTGTAATTAGCTACAAAGTCAACTACTGAAACAATAGTACCAATTGGAAATGTATCCATTTAGCTCTATGTGTGTGCCTTGCAAACTCATATATAATTTCATCCCTAAATTTGTCCATAAATTTAGAAACAAGTATTTGTTATGTAACAATCTCACACCTTTTAGATTCCTTTCCATATTTCATTTGATATACCACATATTTATAGTTACTAAAACCAACCAATTCTTGTCCAATTCCATATGTACTCTCCTCATGGATACAAGATTTCAATTTTAGCAAACCACCACAAATGTTGTAACTTCCGTCTAAACATGCACTGTTATAAAATAATTGACCATCTAGTCTTTCACAAAAAACTGTTGGAATGAATTCTCTTGCCAATTTTGGTGGGGCCTCCACTCCACACTCTTTCAAAATTTTGTTAGTATGCAAAGTACAATGAAAATGATGAAAAATATCATAATGCATAGAAAATTCAACATGTTGTCGATAACAAGTAGTGCATGTGTGTTTTATTTTTACATAGAAGGGTTTCATCGTTTCAAAATACTTTTCAATAATAGAAATTTGTGGATATTTTTCAACAAATTTAGAGTACAATTGTGTTTGAGTCATATCCAAAAAATGTTTAGGATGGGGTTCACGATTATGAGAACCAACTCTTTTTTCACTACATCTTTAATATTAGGCAATACCCTTGTGTTATCTTTCCAAAATTATGCAATTAAAACCTTTTAAGGCATTGAGTATAGCCTTGTATTTTCGTGGGAGTCTACCGGAGAACACCCAAAAGTCATTGTTACCATCAACATCAAGTCTTTTATGTTTCTCAATTGCTTTCATTAGTGTTTTTCTATTTATGTCCAAAGCTCGGCTTTTTTTCTAATCAATCATTTATTATTTGTTTTACCACTTACCAAAGAAGTTGTGATAACATTTTGAGCAATGTTACCATCTTTGGTGTATTTCTTCACACCTACTTGATGCTATGCATTATGAAAATTTTCAACAATTGCCTTGTTTACACCATCAATAGTAGATGTTTTTAGTCCTAGGGTGTTCATTGTATGTCTCATCTTAAGTACTTTCATCAATGTAACAAACAATTAGCATCTTTGATTTTCATTTAAATCTTCAAAGTGCCACTCTCAAATTCTTTCAGTTTTTCTTTTCGTATGGCGTTCGGACATATTTTTAGGCATTAGTTTCAAAATGGGTTCATCAATTTCAATTAAATACATTGGTTTTCTTCTACAAATCTTATGAGGTGTTCTTAATGGTACATTTGATTGATTTGGTGTTTTCATGTTATTTTCTTCATTAGTAGGTTTTTCATTCAGTGGTGGTTCCATATTATTTTCTTCATTGTAACTTTCTCCAATAGGTGTTTCCATATTAATTTCATCATCAGTAATTTCTCTAATACATATTTCCATATAATTCACATCATCATGCATACTATCATCATCATCAAAATTAAAAACAATAAAATTTGAATGTAGACTTTCATTATAATTAAGTATATTATCAGCATTGGCAATTAAACTTTCACCATTTGATATGATATCAATGTGCGTTTCATCATTTTATGACAATCAATTCATTAGGGATGGTAGACTTACTTGCACGAAGTTTTTACAATTGCTTCCTTTGTTTTTCTCTCGCCACTTCTAATTCATTCGGCATTTTTCTGCTTTGACTTCTTCCTACTGTTGGTGCTTGAATCTCCACCAAGGATTTGTGTCATTTTCTGAGGAAAGAATGCATGGGAATTATAAGCCAACGTGGAGGTTTGGATGAACAACAGGAAGGGTGTAAAGGTGATATGATGGAAATAAAGTTTGAAGGTTGAAAACGCATCCATTACCGTCAAAGGCCAGTCCACGTAGCAAAGTTTAGAAACAATATGTCATCCCACGTGGAAAGGGGTCAAATAAACAAAACAAACAAGGTGAGGGTTTTAAACATTCAGCTGGGCGTGATGTAGAGATGTGTGCACATGGAAGGTTTCAAAGAGGCCACGTTGATGTTTTAAGCCACATAAACATTAAAAACCATGCCCCCAGACCCTTGACACATGGACAAATGTTAAGGAAATGAGACAAAGTCGAGTTTTGTTTGTAAGGAAAATGTTGGCAGAAATTGGACGGTGGGAATATATGGTGGAGAACGCAAAAGTAGTTTTAAAAGGTCTCATGAACCTCCAGATTCTGGCAAAAAGGGACACAACAGTGGACAGCAAAGGAGGACGACAGGGAATGGGAAGTAAGACGCAACTTAATAAGTTGCCAACTTGAAAATTGTAACTGACATTCCCATTCCTGACGGATTCCCAAAAGTATATGCAACGCTCCAAAAACTTTCACCACGTGTCCTCTGCAGTGGGTGGTAACTTGAGGGAAGAAAAGGACGCCAGATGTAACTTCAATGCCTATGCTTCATGGTTGGAAGCAATTGCGTGGATATGGTCAAGAGAATGAATCATTTTTTATTTTTTCTATTGCGAGTTTTCAATATGAGAGATTTAACCACCGTTGAAATTGAAGATTCTGGTAGCTGTAACTGGAGTTATAACATGAATGGGTGAGGTGCTTTGTAAGCTCTCATAGGGTATTTTTAAATGTTCAGATATGTGGCGATGGTGAACATCCAACCATTGATTGCCTAATGAAAGAATCACCATAGGGGGTCTAAAGTTCAAAGCTGCAGATGTCAAAGACCAGATAATGAGCAGAGTGTGAGTTTAAATGGAAGAGTGGTGGTTGAGAATACGTTTCCCAGCAAAGATATTACACCCAGAGTAAAGAAATGAAAATCCTTTCTTTGGCATTAGGGGAACTTGTCTGCATTGTATATGGTAAAATCTGGGGTCCAAAAATTCTCCAGCTTCTTCACTACAATGGGCGATGAGTAAGATGGTTTAAAAACCCCATGTCGCCAATAAAGTACAACAATAAAATGAGTCCAGATAGATGTTTAAACTATGGAAGCTGAAGGATTTTTTATACCCAAGAAAACAAGGCTTATGTTTAATGTCTGGAACTGGCAAGAGATCCGGTTGTATGGGATGACCCATTGTCATTCAAAGCATGAAATATTCATAGGCATGGACATTACTATCAAGGGGATCGATTTATTGCACGCAACTCTATTAGCAAGGGCACTTGTAGCTCTTGTCCCACATCTATTGCTGGTATGAGAATGAATGGTTAGGGGTTAAATTTGTCATCATGGTCTCCAAGAAATGGTGTTCAGGCATTTGCAATGGGTTCTTATCCTTCTGCCAGGGTAGAACATCCAGATGTTGCTGCAACTATACCTCATTCTAATTTGAAGTTCATTGATCGATCTTCATTTTTTCGGTGGTGGGGATATATACAAAGGAATGAAGGTATCACTTTCATCAGATGTTAGTGTTTCTTTTTCAAAACACCATAGTAGCCACCTAATCATTTGTTGGATTTCTTTTTAGGTCAAATATTATTGCAAGGTTGTAAAGAGATGCAAGAAGAAAATCTTCTAAGATTGCACTTGGTAGCATGGCATTCTCATTTGGACTATGAGATTGGTAGCTGAAGAGATAGATTAAATGGAGAATCAAATAATGGCTAAGGAAAGGGTTGGATTTTGAGAAGTTTTTCTAGAGGGTATTCTACTAAACTAGGTTGGAATGAGTTTAGGTGGAAAGTTAAGAAAGGTTAAGTTTTAAAAGTTGTAAATGAGGTTCCAAAGTCTATAGGAGGTTTTGGTGGAAGAAGTAACTTGCAAAAACGAGTCTTCAAATTGCAAGTTGTAATGTCCAGTCCAACTTCCCAAATCAACTGATCAACTTCGCATGAGAAATTCAACTCAAATGGAGTTCTATGGAGATTTTGAGGAGGAATGCAATTTTGCAAGTGTGGAAATTACAAATTGTACTTGGATCTCTCAAACCTGCTAGTTAATGTCGGTTAAACATGAAGTCCCAATGTAAAATGGAACTTTCAATGCCAATTGTAATTTTGCATTTTTTCAAATTACAAATTGCACTTGAAGTTCCCAAGTCCGCTAAGCAATTTTTTTGGAGAATTACAACTGTAATTTGCAAGTTGTAATTTGCACTTTGAGTTCCCAGTTCCCTGCGGTAACTTTCCAGGGGAATTGCAACTACAATTTGCAAGTTGCAATTTACACTTGAGTTTCCAATTCCCTACAAATTTTTTTGAGGGGAATTACAATTGCAAATTATAAGTTGCCAATTTGCAAGTTGAAAATGTGTTGTTGAGTTCCAGATTTCCCCCAAACAAATAAAGTGCAAAATTGCTAATGGGACCCAAAGTTCCTCATAAGGCTAAAAAGTGAAAAGTAATGCATTTAAGCATTAAAAAAGTTGGTGGCAACCCTAAAAGTCAAATGTGAAAAAAGTAAATTGTTGAAAGACATGTAAAATAAAAAAGTTAAAAATATATTAAGTCCTTCCATTTCTCATAGTTTGCTTGTTCGGACACTTCCATGGGAGAAATATTTTAGGTCTACAAGATCAAGGTGGGCCATTCCAAAGAAGATTTTTCAAATAGACATGGATCTGGAGTGTTCCAATACCATCATTACAAGGCAAAGGTTTTTATTTGACATGCATAAGAGGAAGGGAAATTGTCTAGGGGATTTCAATTGTGCAAATGAGTGGTCAAAGGCATGCCCATGAGGTTACACAAGAAGACAAAGGGTTTGTTTGGCTCCAAAATGAATATTCCTCTTCAAGCTCAAATGAAACACATTTCCACTCAAGTATAGTAAGGTTTTGTTGCAAATATTTATCATTACATGTAGAGGCAGTTACAAGAATCATTTTCCTTATGAAGGCAAGAAGATTCTAGGTGTGGCAAAGGGCATATTCCAGTTGGAAGCATCTTGGCATAACTTTGAGGGCTGACTACAAGTTTGAAATATTGCAAATTATAACACATATTTCTGGATTAAAAAAGTGTAAAAAAATGGTATAAAAAGAGGGCTTATCCTCTTTTTTAAGGTTGCTAGTTTTTTGGTTTTCCTAGGTCTAGGCTCTTCAAAAATATTGGGATCCATTGTTGTGTGTGCATTTTGTCTCTCTTACTAAGGTGGTTGTAGTTGTACAATCATTAGCAAGCTCTGAGAGCATTGTAATATGTCTCCCCTATCCAACAAATAACAAACTCACCATGCTTGTCCCCATGACATCATTCTAAAAAATTGATGTATGTAAGATCTCTTTTCAAGATAATGGAAAAACTTGTGGTTTTTACTCTTTCTTGTTGATGAAATGCAATAATATGTTTTGCAAGTTCTATCGATTGGATATCTAGTTTTATACTTATTACTGGTTGTCATTTTGGTCATAGATCTAGGTTGTAAACCCCTTTTTGCATTGTGATTTGGAAATATGTTGTTGAATACTTCTTAAAGGCACCTAGGTTTTGTGGATTTGATAAGAAAAGGTATTTGCAGTTCTAGTTGCAGTGTATGCTTTAGGATTTTAGGAATCATTTAGGTATTTGCATTATATTGGTATCAATGGATGTAAATCACCCTTGGTAGTTCCCATGGCTTGTATTTCAATTTTTATACATCTTTGCAAATGAATAATGTCATGTATGTTGAAAGATTTCTTGTTGTTTTAAAAACCATAAAAACGCCACTCTTTATATTTACCAAACTTGTCCTACCCTACTCTACCCTACAAATAATACACCTTACTAAATATTTTAAGTGTTATTTGCCTACAAATGCATAAATGTTGCATACTTAAAATGTATCTATGTTTTATGATTTGAAGCTTAGAATTGTAGTCTTCCATTTGACCCCCTTGTTAAAAATTTATTTTGAAATGAAGGCTGTAATCACATCCCTATCTATCTTTAGTAGCTTGTGTCTACCCTAGTACATTTGTGCATCTCGTGTGACAACCCTTCTCAAGTGGGGTGTGAAACTTTGGTTATGCCCTTGTCAAGTTTGTATTTTTCCCCAATAATTCCCATTGATATTGAATTGCATTATCCCTCCATGTGAGGAAGCTACCGCTTAGGTCCTCTCACCTTGGTTCAGGCAGGTTAAAAGTAGCAGGGAGCTAACCATACCCTCTATCAGTGCTTTTTGGTCATTGTTTGCTTTTGGTCCATCTTGATGGGTTTATCATCCACATTTGTCATATTTATCAAGTGTGTAAGGCTAAGAGAAAGAGGTGTACAACTGGGAACCAACACTTCATTGGTGTTGTTATCGGGGAACAAATTCTTACTAGTCATGTTGTCGAGGACTATTGTAAAGGGTTGATTATAAGTTTAGGTTTGAAAAAGTTCTCTACCAATATTTGATGCAAGTAATATTAGCTACATTTTTATAAAAAAAATAATCCATATTATCTCATAAGTTTGAAATTTGAGGTTATTTGAGTGTGTTTCTGTTATTTTAGATGTCAATTACCCAACACTCTGCTAGGGACATGTCAGGACTTGAAATACTTGATAAATTAACATCTATTGTGTTTGTTACAAAGAGTTGTTAACTTGTCATGTTGGAAGGTGATTTCCCATTTTGAAAACAAATATGAATTTATAGTATCTTTTCTTTCTATCTCATCAATAATCTTCAGCAAAGTTTAATTTCAGCACGTATCACAACCTATTCGTAAACTATTATATTCTAGAAGTCTGATTCTAGTGGTGACTTCAACTTTATCATCTGGTTTCAAGGAAGATCAATGACTATTTTGAATATCTTTTTTAAGTTTTATCTTTGAGTGTTTTATTGCTTTTAAAGCTACAAGGATTGAGATCATCTTTCAAAAGTGACTTGTCAAAACAACTTGTCTCACCCTTAAGTATTCATCAAAGAAGAAGGAGATAGGTTTGGAGGCTAATTTAAGGTTATAGTTCAACTGCAAAGGAGTGTTTGGGTTGTCAAGATTTTGGTACACTTGAACTATTTGTTGAAAATCTTATTATTGAAGATTATCATAACTATCCTAGTAATTCAGAACCCTATAGTCTCATTTACTATCCAATACCTTCTCAACTAGTTGAATCCCCTCCTAAGTTTAAATGCCCAAGTCCACCTCACTCACCCCATCATAGCCCTTTACCACTGGATCTTTAACATACCATTGAACCAATCATGAGGCATAGGGATTAAGATGAGAATGAATGTCCTACATTCTACATTCCTAAATTTAGACTTATTAATTTTTATGAAATAGAAGGTTATCCTAATGAGGTCCCAAATGAAGTAATGAATCACCTTCCTAAATTTTAAGGGAATAATGCAGTGACTGTTGATCAACACTTGAGGGATTTTCACATTATCATTGAGGATTATGAGGTTGAACATGAGGATGTTTGCATTAATTTGTTTTTGCACACGTTGAAAGAAGATGCTTGTGAATGGTTCCCTTCCCTGTGGATGCATTGATTAATGGGAAGAGATGAAAAATGTTCTTAAAATTCAATATGGTTATAGGATTGATCCTAGATTTATCTTAAATGAATTTGAGAACATTAAAAAGAACCCTAATGAGTGTGTGTAGGATTTAAACACATGGTTCAATAAGACCATGATGAGGCTGCCTAAAAACATAAAACCTAGTGATATTACGTGCTTGATTAAATATTATGATGCCTTTGACAAGAAGGTTGCATACTACTTGAGGGACAAGGCTCCCATGAACCTAAGACTAGAATTTAATATGGCCATCCAAATTGAAAACAACATAAAGTCTATAGGAAGCCCCTAAACATGCGGGTTGATGCAAAATTGGTTGATCCAGAAAAAATGTTGTCCACTAAGAATGCCAACCTTGAGGAGATTTTTAAGACTTTCCCCTCCGTTAAATAAATGGCATACAAGTTATCTAGGGTTGAGAAAGGGATGCCTCATGGGTCTACAAGTTAGGAGAGAGATCCAAATACAAATCAAATAAAAGGGAGGCCTACTTTCCATATTAGGGATAATAATAGAGGGAAAAATCCTTCATGTGATGAAAGAATGAATATAAATCAGAATAGATGGGATAAAAAGGATGTGCATAATCCATTAAATGCCAAAGTGAATGCAATAAATTGTGACATTGACATTGATTGGTGTGATAAATTCTTCCTTCCCCATCCTCAATATGATACTACTAAACCAATTAATAAAGATGTGGATGAACCTAAGTCTACATCTGATGATGATGAGATTTTGATGGTGGATTGTCAACTCTCCCAAAGCAAAATGTCTACCTCCACATAATTGTGAGTGTTGCCACTATGGATCAGTTTTAGAGTGTAGTACAGAAGGTATGTGTCCCAACTCTTGAATTTTTTTGGGATGTTAACATGACACAAACATATGAATTTACCAATCATGATTTCAAAATTTTAAGATCTATGATGATTAAAAAATATAATGGAGGAATTAATTCAGTTGAGGATAGGCAGCTGCTAATTAATGTAGTAGTTTCCCAAGAGAAAGAATATAACCTAAGAAGCAAGAAATAAGGTGTTGATCCTCAAGACACTACCATTGCAAATCCAAGGGTAGGGGATGCAAGTAAGGATGGAAAGAAAACTACAATAGTCTCAAATTGATCCATAAACTCCACTGATTCAACTCAAAGTGAAGTTCAAAATACGGATACTGATTTCTCAAAATTGATACAAATTCTCGAAAAACTCAAAAGAACTTGCAAAATGTTTTGGCATAAATCATTCTCAGTTATTGAACTAATTTTTTTAATAACGTTGTGTTATAATTGTCATAATGAAAATTAATTGCATGAGTTCATTTACTAATTAAACCAAATCAACAAACTGAAACAAAATCATGCATCAAAATGACAAATTACCAAGAAACATGAAATTGGATAATGGAGTTCGGCTCAACAAATGATGCCTACATCTCCAGGTTTTCCAAAGGAGTGGACCGTTTCCATTAAGGGCATTTCAAAAACCTGGAAACAATAAACAACTTTTCTGTAAGTTGATCTCTCAATGCAAAAATTCACCTTCACCGTGACTGATAATCAAGCCTGGCACCTTCGAATTTTGTGAGTCTTCCCCTTGCAAAGTTGCTTCAAAAGTCTTAAAAATCTCCTCTATGGGCTTAAAAATGCTCTTCCAACATGCAAATTGGATTAAAAGAGCATTAAGACTGAGTGTTATAGCCGAAAAATAGATAAAAATCCATTATCTAAGCTTTTCCAAAGCTTTTGCAAAGTCTCGGCCTTTAAAAATTAGAAAAACAGTCCAGAACCTGTTTAAAACAAATACAGATTCGTGCTTTTACAATTAGTTGCAACCCTGTGGCATAGTGGCTAAGTCTTCTATCCTTTTGTCATAAGATTAGGGGTTCACAACTGGCCGCCCACCTTTCTAGGTGCCTTGACTGATTTTGAACTTGTCTTCCCTCCATTTTAGGTGCCTTGGACTTTGAAATTTTCCTTGGGTGGCGTGATAGACATGGCAAGGTGGTGTGGCATGCTTGAAAATTTCAAATAACATGTGATAAATAACACCTAACCAAATGTTTACCCCATAATTATTTGCCACATGTCAAATGGAGATTGGTCCACTTGGCATTCCGCAACTGTGCCACGTCATTTTACGACACCAAATTTTTCCCTGTCGAACCAAAACTTTAGCGACCCATAACTTTTGCATACGGTGCCCGTTTTTCAAACCGCAAAAAGCGTCAGAAATCTCTCGATGAGATCTATGCTATGCAATTATTTTTATCAAAATATGGAAACTTTTATTTTTTCACAAATGGAGAGATCCACCTGGATCAAACCTCCCCACCAAGCACTTTTGGACCTTAAAAGCGTGGTCTCCATTAAAAATGCTTCTATAAAAATATCATTGCAACATATCATAGTAATGATTCAACATTCAAACTGAATCCTTGAAATGTTAGTGAAAAACAAATATCTACCCATGGCCACATTGTGGATAGAAACACACTGCTTGCTCAAATGTCGCATCTCAAAAATGGTGCATTTGCCAATCACTGCAAATTGTTCACCAAGTGCAACTGTAAACCAATTTGTTAGTGTAATAATTTTACACGCTATTTGTAACCACAATTGAGAGTTACAATAAAATGCCCAAAAATGAATAAGGGTCTTATAGAATGTGCAAATATCATGCATGGCTACAAATAGTTTGTATAATTAGTACAATTACAAACGGTGCCCATAAAGGGTCTTATAAGCCTCTATTTGCACAATATAAAAGACAACATATAAACTGCAATGCAAATTTCTCAAAATAGACATACTGCTCATGTCCATATAAACTGCATATACTGTTGTCAAGGTTTAAAAATGAAGTTTCAAAATCCCAAACATGAGAAAATATTCCAAGTATGTTTAACCTGTCCCTTGGTTGTTCTCTACGGGCCACTCCAATAAACCATATCAACATTCAAAGCATGGTGAATGTCCTTTATACATACAACATAGATTCCAAAATTGGTTTGCAACATGAATACATCCACTAATCATGACAACATGAATGTCAAAAATTGTTTACCAACCCTCTTAATCCAATTTTCCTGATTAGTTGGTGAGATTTCTTTAGTGGATTTAGTAACATTTGTATGGGTTGATTTAACTTCATTAATTACCTTATTGATAGGTTTATAGACCATCTTAATCTTACCATTTCTAGGATGGTGTGATGGTTGAAATCTCCAACACTTTTCAACTCGATGTCCACTTCTGTTACAATGAGTACAAAACCTTTTGTCCACTCTATTGGAGAAGATATTCCTATTGCTACTCTCAGAACTCTGTCTAGGAGAATAGTCTTTCAAAATATTTCCTAACAAAGATTTACGTTTCCAACATTTGGCTACACAATGATTAGACAATCCACAAAAATTGCATGGATAAACATGCCAAAATTTTTGTGTACAATAATCAAAAGGAACATTGAAATATTTATGTTGTCTGGTAGAATTATAATCAACATGATTGCAAGTGTGGTGAAAAGAATGTGTTTTACCTTCCATCCAAGAGGATTTATAATTATCCATAACACATCTTGCTTCTACTTTCTCAGAGCATTCACTTGTTTCATTCTGAATACCAGATCTGTATCCTCACCTTGCATGATTAGGCTTATTCTCTATCTGAATGGGGTTAGTATCACCTTGGCCATCTTTTCCTAGGCCTTTTCCATTAAATCCCATTTTAACAAGTATTTTTGAACCTATTCCTTCTGTATATTGTTCAAATTTACCAAAATCATTGTTCCTAGATTCTTCATGGGAAGGAAAATCAATTGATGACTTACATGCACTTACAATGTTTTTATCTGTCATAGTGCTTGCATCTACAGTGGAAGGAGAATCCTTCACTTGTCCACCATTATGTATTTTTTCCACGAGCTCATCCTTGGCTCGTAACTCCATTTTTAAATGGGCAATCTCCTCATCCAAGGAGTTCAATCTTGCTCTCAGGAAAGCATTATCTTCTTGGATTTATTGGTTATATGCTTCAAGCTCATCAAGCTTGGCTCTATTTGATAACTTACCCATTGCACTTATCGAATCACAAAAATCAAAACAAATGCCGAAATAGAAGCACAAACAACAACCAATTGTTAAATCCCATTGATCAACTGCTCTGATACCAACTTGATCCGTAAACTCCACTGATTCAACTCAAAGTGAAGTTCAAAATATGAATACTGATTTCTAAAAACTGATACAAATTCTCTAAAAACTCAAAAGAACTTGCAAAATATTTTGGCATAAATCATTCTCAGTTATTGAATTGATTTTTTTAATAATGTTGTGTTATAATTGTCATTATGAAAATTACTTGCATGAGTTCATTTACTAATTAAACCAAATCAGCAAACTGAAACAAAATCATGCATCAAAATGATAAATTACCAAGAAACACGAAACTTGATAATGGAGTTCGGCTCAATAGATGATGCCTACATCTCTGAGTTCTCCAAAGGAGTGGACCGTTTCCATTAAGGGCATTTCAAAAACCTGGAAACAATAAACAACTTTCCTGCAAGTTGATCTCTCAATGCAAAAATTCACCTTCACCATGACTGATAATCAAGCCTGGCACCTTCGAATTTTGTGAGTCTTCACACCTGCAAAGTTGCTTCAAAAGTCCTAAAACTCTCCTCTATGGGCTTAAAAATACTCTTCCAATATGCAAATTGGATTAAAAGAGCATTAAGATTGAGTGTTATAGCCAGAAAATGGATAAAAATCCATTATCTAAGCTTTCCCAAAGCTTTTACAAAGTCTCGACATTTAAAAATTAAAAAACACAGTCCATAACCTGTTTAAAATAAATACAGATTCGTGCTTTTATAATCAGTTGCAAGCCTATGGTGTAGTGGCTAAGTCTCCTATCCTTTTGCCACAAGGTTAGGGGTTCAAAACTGGATGCCCACCTTTCTAGGCGCCTTGACTAATTTTGAACTTGTCTTCCCTCCATTTTAGGCGCCTTGGACTTTGAAATTTTCCTTGAGTGGCGTGATAGACATGGCAAGGTGGTGTGGCATGCTTGAAAATTTCAAATAACATGTGATAAATAACACCTAACCAAAATTTTGCTCCCTAATTATTTGGCACGTGTCAAATGGAGATTGGTCCACTTAGCATTCTACAACTATGCCATGCCATTTTACGACACCAAATTTTTACTTGTCGAACCAAAACTTCAGCGGCCCATAACTTTTGCATATGGTGTCTGTTTTGTAAACCACAAAAAGCGTCGAAAAACTCTCGACGAGCTCTACATTGTGCAATTATTTTTATCAGAATATGGAAACTTTTATCTTTTCACAAATGGAGAGATCCACTTGGATCACAAATTCTTCCAAGTTATGACCTATTTCCCAAATTACTAAACCAAAAGGTGTTCTAACCGAGAATATAGTACCTTTGTTGTCTAGTATCCCTAAGGGTGTGAACAATGTTAGAACAAATCCACCCTTGAATACTATTGTTAAACATGCAAATTTATCCCAGGATATTCCACTTCAGACTTTAAGTGATTGTATTCTAGCAAAAGGTGTTGTCACCCTTCCACCTAATACCCCATTCCTCAGTATAGCATATGTGATATGGCTCAAGTTTTGAGTCAATAAAAAATCACTGTACCACTTGTTGAATTATTGAAAATACCTGAACATAGGAAGAGGGCATTTGAGTATTTTTAATTTGGTGAAAATTTAGATGCAAATGAAATGGATTTGCCCCAAATATCCCTGAAATATGATGAAGAATAAGATGAGGTTGTTCAACCAACCCCAAAGATTTATTTGGGGGCTGCATTGGTAGAAAATTTGTTGAATGTGGATCCATTTTATACCACCTTACTAATTAATGGTTTGATTGTTCACAACTGCATGTTTGATTTTGAATCTTCTTGTAATGTGATGCCCCTAGGTGTCCTTAATGAGATTGGAGTGAAAATCATATTAGCCTTGGGCAAGTGCTATGCTATGGATTCATGAGAGGTACCAGTTGTGGGACAAGTCAAAGGGTTGGTAGTGCAGTTGACAGTTCATCCAGGTAAATATTTGAATATGGACATGGTAGTTGTGGACTGTTATCCTAAGTGGGGGATGATGTTATCACAAAAATGGGCTGCCAACATGAGTGGAAGTGTACAAATGGAACTTTCTTACACCACCATTCCTTTAACAAGTAAGATAGTCAAACTTCATAGGGATCCAAAGATGCTACATATGATAGAAGATCTGAAACATGCTCTAAATGAAGTATTGTACATGGATGTGGAATTGGGAAAATTCATTTGGAATGTGGATGTTGTTGAAAAACCATTTGTTCTTGATGCCAAGTTTGACAAAGAAGGTGTTTTTTGGAAGATGTGTTTTGACAAGGCTTGTTCCAATCTTGGAAATGGAGTTGGGGTTGTTTTATATGCCCATAATGGTAAATATTTCAAGTTTTCTTTTCATATGTCCTTTGAGTGCACTAACGACATTGATGAATTTGAGGCATTCATGCTTGGTACTCACCTAAATGTAGATGAGAAAAAAGCTTACATACAACTACTGAAGAAGTACCAAGATTGCTTGGCTTGGTCATATCTAGATTTGAAAACAAACAGGAAGGATTTGTTTCAATATGTCATTCCATTACATCCTAGTAGTAGAACCTTTAGGCATATGTAGAGATTGATTAACCTCATCTTGGCCACCAAGCTGCTGGAAAAGTTAAATAAATTAAGGGATGATGAGATCTCAGAGCCGTCGATCGATGGCAAACATCTGAAACATTTCCTTGACTAAGTCCATAATTGTGTAAAGTATTGTATATTGTATAGTTTTGTTGCTTCATTATTTTGTTACCTCTTTGTGTTAGGCCTTATTTGTATAGTTCTTTTCACCATTTTTTGTTGTGTGTTTATTTTCAGATCCTCTTGATCTATTTTTATCAGTTTGGCCTAACTTTTCTTAGTTTCCATGAGTGTTTGATAATAAATTGCTAAAGCGTTGACTCTGTGTTCCAATGGATTGACACCTAGTCTTATTTTCTGGGGTTCTTTGCATACCCATAAGGAGTGTACATCCCTGAGTGAAAGTTAGTGTTGGTGCTCAAATTTGCACCAAGCATTTATGTCATTTTCCAAGGAAAGAATAGATGGGAATTATAAGCCCACATGGAGGTTTAGATGAATATCGAGAAGGGTGTAAAGGTGCCATGATGGAAATAAGGTTTGAATGTTGAAAATGCAGCCATTGCCATTAGAGGCCAGTCCACGTAGAAAAGTTTAGAAAATATATGGCATCCCACATGGAAAGGGGTCAAATGAAACAAAACAAAAGTCTTAAATAAAATAAAATGCATCGATGTGGAGGAAACAAATAAACAAGGTGAGGATTTTTAAAATGTAGATGGGTGTGACGTGGAGATATGTGCATGTGGGAGGTTTCAAAGAGGCCATGTAGACATTAAAAACCATGCCCTTGGACCCTTGCCACGTGGACAAATGTTAAGGAAATGAGACAAAGTCAAGGTTTTTTTGGTTGAGAAATGTGCGGTTGCAAGGAAAACGTTGGCATAAATTAGATGATGGGAATACATGGCAGAGAATGCACTTGCAAAAATTACTTTTAAAAGGTACACATTGTAGTGTAAAATGCAATCCAAGTTTCAGATCCTGGCAAAAGGAAACACACAACAGAGACGAGAGTTGAGATGCAACTTTTCAAGTTGTTAAGTTGTAAATTGCTCATGAACCTCCAGATTCTGACAAAAAGGGACATAGGAATGGACAGTGAAGGAGGATGATCGAGAATGGGAAGTAAGATGCAACTTAGCAAGTTGCCAACTTTCAAATTGTAACTGACATTCCCATTCTCGATGGATTCCAAAAAGTATATGCAATGCTTCAAAAACTTTCAGCACGTGTCCCCTACAGATTTGGGTAGAATTTTGAGGGCAGAAAAGGATGCCAGATGTAACTTCAACACCAATGCTTCACGGCTGGAAGCATTCACATGGATGTGTTCAAGAGAATGAATGATT
This sequence comes from Torreya grandis, assembly GCA_037957365.1. Classification (NCBI taxonomy): domain Eukaryota; kingdom Viridiplantae; phylum Streptophyta; class Pinopsida; order Cupressales; family Taxaceae; genus Torreya; species Torreya grandis. The sequence goes on along the minus strand of JARHVA010000004.1, from coordinate 4,913,473 downwards.
TTTTATTTTTTCTATGCCATCGACTTGTGAGTTTTCAATATGAGAGATTTAACCACCGTTGAAATTGAAGATTTTGGTAGTTGTAACACGAATGGGTGAGGTCTGTCCTAAGCTTTCATTGGGTTTTTTAAAAGTTAAGATATGTGGTGATGGTGGACATCCAACCATTGATTTTCCAATGAAAGAATCATCATAGGGGGTTTAAAGTTCGAAGCTACAGATGTCAAAGACTAGATAATGAGCAGAGTTTGAGTTTAAATGGAAGAGTGGTGGTTGAGAGTACATTTCCTAGCAAATATATTGTACCTAGAATGAAGAAATAAAAATCCTTTCTTTAGCATTAGGAGAACTGGCCTGCATTTTATATGGTAAAATTTGGGGTCACAAAATTCTCCAGCTTGTTCGCTAGAATGGGCAACAAGTAAGATGGTTTAAAAACCACATATCTCCAAGAAAGTACAACAATAAATTGAGTCCATAGTAGATGTTTTCACTATGGAAGCTAAAGGATTTATTATACCCAAGAAAACAAGGCTTGTGGTTAATGTATGGGCAATAGCAAGAGATTCAATTGTATGGGATTATCCATTGTCTTTCAAAGAATGAAAGATTCATAAGCATGGGTATTGATATCAAAGGGATCAATTTATGGCACATAACTCTATTAGCAAGGGCACTTGTAGCCCTTGTCCCACATCTATTGCTACAAATATACCTCATTCTAATTTGAAGTTCATTGAGCGGTTTTCATTTTTTCGGTGGTGGGGATATATAAAGGAATGAAGGTATCATTTTCATCAGATCCTAGTGTTTATTTTTAAAAACACCACAAAAACTACTTATTCATTTTCTGAATTTCTTATTGGGTCAAATATTATTTTAAGGATGTAAGAAGATGAAAAAATAAAATCTTCTAAGATTGCACTTGGTAGCTTGGCATTCTCATTTGAACTATGAGATGGGTAGCTGTAGAGATGGATTAAATGCAGAATCAAATAATGGCTAAGGAAAGGGTTGGGTTCTGAGAAGCTTTTTCAGAGGGTATTCTACTAAACCAGGTTGGAATGAAGTTAGGTTGAAAGTCAAGAAAGCGAAAGTTTCAAAAGTTGCAAATGACTCTCCAAAGTCCATAGGAGATTTTGGTGGGAGAAACAACTTACAAAAACAAGTCTTCAAAGTGCAAATTGCAATGTGAAATCAAACTTCTCAAATCCGTTGGTCAACTTAGAAAGAGAAAGACAACTCAAATGGAGTCTCAGGGAGATTTTGAGGAATGCAATTTTGTAAGTTTGCAAATTACAAATTGTACTTGGATCTCCAAAACCCACCAATCAATACTGATCAAACATGAGGTCCTAGTTCAAAGCATAACTTTCAAGGCCAATTACAATTTTACATTTTTACAAATTAAAAATTGCACTTGAAGTTTCCAAGTCCATTGAGGGAATTTTTGAGGGAAATTTCAACTAAAATTTGCACTTGGAGTTCCCAATTCCCTGCAAGAAATTTTTAGGGAAACTACAACTACAATTTGTAGGTTGTAATTTTTACTTGGAGTTCCCAGTTCCCTACTAGAACATTTGAGGGGAGCTGCAACTGTAAATTGTAAGTTGCAAATGTGTTGCTAAGTTCTAGATTTCCCCCAAAAAAAGAAAGTGCAAAATTGCTAATGGGACCCAAACCTTCTCGTAAGGCTAAAAAGTGAAAAGTAATGCATTTAAGCATTAAAAACATTGGTAAAAATCCTAAAATTCAAATGTGAAAAAAGAAGAGTGTTGAAATGCATGTAAAAGTAAAATGGTAAAAATATGATAAGTCTTTCCATTTCTCATATTTTGCTTGTTCGAACACCTTCATGGGAGAAATATTACAGGTCTATAAGATCAAGGTCTATCATTCCAAAGAATATTTTTCAAATGGTCATAGATTTGGAGTGTTCCAATGCCATCATTCAAGGCAAGGGTTGTTCTTTTTCATGCATAAGAGTAAGGTCAATTGTCCAAGAGATTCCAACTATGCAAAAGAGTGGTCAAAGGCATGTCCAGGGCGTTACACAAGAAGACAAAGGGTTTTTTTGGCTTCAAAATGAATATTCTCCTTCTAGCTCAAATGAAATGCATTTCTAGCCAAGTATCAAAAGGGTTTGTTCCAAATTTTCATTATTACATGTAGAGGTAGTTACAAGAATCATTTTCCTTGCAAAGGCATGAAGATTCCAGCACTGGCAAAGGACATATTCTGGGTGGATGCATCTTGGTGGAACTTTGAGGGCTGACTACAATTTTTTAATATTACAAATTGCAACACATAATCCTAGATTGCAAAAGTGGTAAAATATGGTATAAAAAGAGGGTTTGCACTCTTTTTCAAGGTTGTTGGTTTTCCTAGGTCTAGGCTCTTCAAAACTTTTGAGATCCATTGTTGTGTGTGCATTTTGTCTCTCTTGTTAAAGTGGTTGTAGTTATATAACCATTATCAAGATTCGAGAGCATTGTAATATGTCTCAGTAATCCAACAAGGAGCAAACTCGCCATGATTGTCCCCATGGCAACAGTTTAAAAAACTGATGTATGTAAGATATTTTTTTAAGATAATGAAAAATACTTGTGGTTTTTACTCGTTTCTATTGATGAAATTAAATAATATGTTTTTCAAGTCCTGTTGACTAGATATCTAATTGTATGATTATCACTGGTTGTCATTTTGGGCATAGATCTAGGTTATAAACCCCTTTCTACATTATGTTTTGGAAATATGTTGTTGAGTATCTCTTAAGGGCACCCTGGGTTTATGCATTTGATAGGAAAAGGTATTTGAAGTTCTAGCTCTAGTGTATACTTTAGGATTTTAGGAATCATTTGGGTATTTGCATTGTATTGGCACCAATGAATGCAAATCACCCCTGGTAGTTCCCATGGCTTGTAATTCAAGTTTTTATACATATTTGAATATGAATAATGTCATGTATGTTGAAATATTTCCTATTGTTTGAAAAACCACTAGCACACCACTCTTTATATTTACCAAACTTGTCCTACCCTATTCTACACTACAAATAATACACCCTGCTGAATATTTTAAGTGTTATTTGCTTGTAGATGCATAATATTGCCTATATAAAATGTGTCTATACTTTGTGATTTAAATAAAAACATTGTAGTCTTCTATTTGACCCCCTGTTGTTGAAAATTTATTTAGAGAGAAGGTTGTAGTCATACACCCATCTATCTTCAATAGCTTGTGTATGCCCTAGTGCATTTACTCATTCTATGTGACAACCGTTATCAGGTAGAGTGAACAATTTTGGTTATTCCTTAGTCATATTTGTGTTCTTGGTTGCCAATAATTTCCATCAAGATTGAATTGCAATATCCCTCCATATGAGCAAGCTACCCCTTAGGTTCTCTCACCTTGGTTCGAGCAGAGCCAAAAGTAGTAGGGAGATAACCATAACCTCTGTCGGTGATTTCCAGTCATTATCTGTATTTGATCCATGTTGATTGTAAACCCTTCCCTAGATTTAATGACATATCAATGGGTTTATTATCCATGTTTACCAATTCTCTCAAGTGTGTAAGGCTAAGTGAAAGAGCTATACAATTGAAAACCAACACCTACTACTATGAAAGTCATCACCCATGATTATATAAAGTTTTTAACTATTAAGGGTGGGTACAACAATCCATTTATTTAAAAATAGACTTACTTCATGTGAAATACCATGTGGGGACAATAATCCAATTATTTCAAAATAATTAGGAATAATCCTATGTACTCTTTAGTCAACTATGTCAATAGACAATAATTTATACTTTATAGGGTGTGGATAGCATTCTAATCATTTTCAACATAACTCAACATAGTAGGGGACCTATAGCGTATAATACACAATAGAGCAGGGGACAATACTCTAGAAGTAAAAAAAATGACTGCTGGTGTTTTCTTTGTATTACTACTGTAAGAACTACATATTTGGTATTTAGTGTATGCAAAATACACCTTAAACACTAAACATTGTACCCTAATCCCTATACCCTATACCCTATAGGTCTTATACCCTAAACCTTAACACTTAAACCATATACCCTAAGCCCTATACCCTATACCCTAAACTTTAAACCCTAATCCCTAAATCCTAATCCTTAGAAACCCTAAGTTCCATTAATCATAAGATCTTAAAACCCTAAACTAATTATTTAAACAAGCTAATTAACATCATTTAGACTCAAAATTGTAAACCCTAAACCCTGAACCTCAAACTTTAAGTTATAAATCATAAACCCTAAACCTTATAACCTAAATTTTAGACCATAAGCCCTAAAAACTAAGCCATAAATCCTAAACCCTATGTACCCTATACCATAAACCATATGGCTCAAAATCTAACCCTAAATCCTAAGCCCTAGGGACCCTAAACTATAAATGGTAAACTCTTCAAGATTTAAACCAATCATTTGAGCCCCAATTAACATCATTTAGACTAAGAATTTGGTTTTAAGGGCACAATTTAGCCCAAATCACACCATTAATTGCCCCAATTGACTAATTCACTCAATATGTAATGACATGGGGGTTACTCAAATCCAAAAACACATTGTGCTCATAAATAGGTTCAAGCAACTCAAATTATCCTCAACTGCCTTCACGATTGAACCTTATAACCTATATTGTAAATCGTAAGCCCTAAACTCTAATCACTTTAAACCCTAAGTACCAAACCTTATACCTTATACCTAGACGTATTCCTTAAACCCAAATCTATAAACCCTAAGTTAGAGAAACCCTAAACTAAAAATCATAAACTAGATTAAAACTTAAAATAAATAATTTATCCCTAATTAACATCTTTTACAATAATAATTAGGTTCACAAAGCTCAATTTGGCCCAAATCACATCACTCATTTCCCCAATTGACTAATTGACTCAATCTATGGTGACTTAGGGGCCAATTTAGCCTAAAATCACATTCTATAGTCACAAATAGGTTCAAAGAGGTTAAATTGGCCCCAATTGTCCTTGTGATTAGACCAAGTATGCACCCTAAAATATAAACCCTATGCTCAAAACACATTATGGTCACAAATAAGTTCAATCACCTCAAATTGTCTTCAATTACCTTCACAATTAGACTCTAAACCCTAAACCCTATCTCTCATATACTTGAAACTCTAATCCCTAAACTCTAAATTATAAACCCTACATTGTAAACCCTAAACCAAATAATTTAGCCATGCAATTAACTTCCTTTATAGTAACAATTAGGTTCATAGGGCTCAATTTGGCCCAAATCGCATCACTAATGGCCATAATTAACTAATTTACTCAATGTATGGTGACATGGGGGCCAAGTGAACCCAAAATGCCATTCTATAGTCACAAATATGTTCAAGGAGATTAAATTGGCCCCAATCACCTTTGAAATTAGACCCTATTCACTTTAAAACATATACCCTATGCCTAAAGCACATTGTGGTCATGAATAGGTTCAATCAACTCAAATTATCCTCAATTGCCTTCACGATTGGACCCTACACCATAAATATTATGTTGTATATGCATGAAACCATAAGCTCTAAACCCTAAAGCCTAAATTTTAAACCCTAAAAACCAAATGATTCATACCTAATTAACATCCTTTATATAGGTTCACAATGTTCAATTTAACCCAAATCACATAATTTATTGCCCCAATTGACTAATTTACTCAATATGTGGTGACCTGGGGGCCAATTCAGCCCAAAATCATATTTTTTAGTGATAAATAGGTTCAAGGAGCTCAAATTGGCCCAAATTTCCTTCGCGATTAGACCTAATGCATCTTAAAACATAAACCTTATGCCCAAAAACACATTATGTGTTAGGTGTGGAGCTTGATTGTCTTCTAGGATTAGAGGTTAAAATTTTGATGTTATTTTAGCTAGGTTTTGGATCCCATTCTTTGTATCCATGATAGTGTGGGGCATTGCAAGGGGGGAACCCCCCTTGTGGGGTCCAGGGGAGTGCAAAAATATTTATTAAAATTACCTTGTAAAAATGTAATTTTATAGTCAATCTGGGCCATTGATTAAAGGTTTTCAGATCTGACGGTAGAGGTTATGTTTAAGTAAAAATGTATTATTACATGGCTGAGATGAAAGATAAAAAAATAGATTGTTCATAGAGAGGAGGCAAAAATGAGGTAGAGAGGTGTAATAGGGTTTGTTGTAGGATTTATTTCTCCCTTGTATTACTAGAAAAAATATACTGGACAAGTTTGGTGGATGTAGCCCATCTTGGGTGAACCACGCTAAATTTGTTGTCTCCTATTTTATGCATGTTTATGATTATTTTCTATGTTTGATTGATTCATTTCATAGTTTCTCTTGTATGTGATTTGGGGATAAAACTATGTTTTATTTTATCCTAACATTGTGGTCACAAATCTATGTTTAATTAGCTCAAATTATCCCCAATTGCCTTCATGATTGGACTCTAAACCCTAAACCCTATCTAATATTATTTTCAATTCCCATTACGGTTTTCATAAACGTGATAATTATGCATACGTGATATTACCACGTATATGATTCTTTAGCTTGCCATTTCAAACACATGACTTAAGGCTTGAGAATGGCTTGGATTCTCAAGCCTTAGGTATGGACCTACAACACACATGACCAAATGCATATTTTTTGCCAAAAATAAACAAATTCAACATCACCCATGCTAGACACTATCCATTTTAGTGAATTTTTCCTTGAAAATAGTACTGCAACATTGACTAAGTCTCCTCTTTCTATACATATTATTTTTTTATATTTTGAATGTGTTAAGGTTGTTATTTAAATATTTATTGACTAAGTATGTTTTTGTAGTGTTATATGCCACACTTATTCATGTTTATCTTTGTTTATGTATCTTTTGATTCGTTGATCCAAACTAGAAAAAATATATGGTTGCAAACTAGACCTAATTTTATACACATTACAAAAAGAAAATTTTAATTTTCAATATTTTTTGAGATAGTTAGGGGGTGCATAGTCAGCTATACATTTTTTATCATATTTCAGGGTATATCAACTTATGAAATTAGTAAAAATAAAATATTAACTAATTTAAAAAATATATAGGTTACTAGATGATCTTACCTATATTTCTATGAAGGGGTTTAAATAAAAATCAAACAATGCTCAAAAAATGGTGAGGCACATAGACAACTACCTAGAATAATTTTTCTAAAAAATTATACCAATTCTAAATTTTTTTAATGTTTGACCTAGTTATAATTAACCATTTCAAAACAAAATTAGTAGTTTAGATACTACACACAAAATGTTACAATGCATGTTCATATAACATCTTCAAATTATGAGTGTAGATATCTCAAATAATCTTTACAAGTTGAGGTTTCATGTTTTTCAAGAAAAGCATGTCCTCTTAAGACCCCCTTTTGGCCCCCCAATTCTCTGCACTTACCCGAACATATACATTTATCTGAAACAAATGAAAATGTGTGTAATAATAATAATAATAATAATAATAATAATAATAATAATAATAATAATAATAATAATAATAATAATAATAATAATAATAAACAACTATGCATTAAACAAACATGTTGCTTGCAACACTGTAACTAGAGGATGAAACAATAATGTTGCAAAATTGGATGATGAACAATTGGAAGCTGAATTATTGATTATTAATGGCACAATGGTGATCCTCACTACAAAGTTATGGACATAATCAATGCTTGTGAATGGTGAACTCAGTTATGTTTAAAGCATTTTCTACAACTCATGATTGACACCCCCTAAACCACCTACATATGTTTTGGTTAAATTCAATACTACACATCTATTTATTTTGTTGATGTAGATCTAACTATAATTTAAATCACCTCTATAGAAAGAGGTCACGTGTGTCAATTACCTTTAAAACTGGCACAGGGATTGACAAACCATAAATCACAAGGATTAACACTTAACAAAGCCACAATGGATGTATGACTTATAGAAAGACAAGGTTTGACCTTTGTTGCTATATAACATGTCAAGTCATTACATGGATTGAGGATATCACCACATTTCAAATATGACCAATTTGAGATATTGAAGAGTGGAAAATGAATAGAGAAAAAAAGAGGAAGAACAAATAATTCAATCATTGGAGGATCAAATGTGTAAAGTTTGAATATCATTAACTTATTGTTAGACTAAAAAATATATTGTATATGTATTTTCATGTTTTACTAATATTGTGTTACTCTCTATTTTTAATTTTTATAACTATATTAAATGAAATGAAAATGAATAAATTTTTTATTTGTATTAAATTTATTTTCATGAATAATAAATAATTACTTTTATCTTGTGTGACAACACTTGCTACAAGCATACATATCTTCAATAAATCTATATAAAATATGTTGAAAATCCAATATAATATAAGTTCTTCAAATATGATATCTCTTAATGTCTTTTACATAAATTTATCTAAATATATGTGTGGTAGTTTTATTTTCCCAGGTTTTGAAAGGTCCCAATCCTTGTACAATGGAGAAAATTATTTAACATTCAGACTCTCTTGAAACACCTATGCTAGTGGCACTCTTGAATCAAACCAACAAGCCTATATCTTTCACACTGTTAATCCTTCAAACATGCCTAGTCAACAAACATTTAAGAGATAGTCAATAACAAAGCCTTTTTCTTCAGTGTTCAACCCAACAAAATTTAACATGTCAAGAACAACAATGAAACTTTTAGCTAAAAACTATCAAGAGACTAAAACATACCCCTATTGTCTTTTTTCGTGTTGGGATCTAAGGTTCATACTAATTGATTCATAGATCATTGTGTATATTTCTTTCTTCTTCCTATGTACCTTGATCTAATCCCCTATGTTCCTGTGAAATCTCTGATTCCATAAAGACATGTATAGTGATTTCAATTGAATTAATGGATTGTAATTTGTCATTTGTAGCTTTATTTTTTTTACCCTTTGGCATGAAAACTTTAGTTCTGCCCTAGATCTTGGTTCCTCGAACTTCTCTTCCATTTTGTTATTAGTCCATAGATCTATGGGAACCTAGCTTGTTCCCAATTGATCAACATCTAGGTCTTTCGTAGACAAATATTCATCATCCTTCTTCATATTCATAGTGACAAGATCAAGAAGAGAACCCTTCTCCAAGATTACTCCTTCCTCATGGATCTACAACACTCTTTAGCCATATGATCAATGTCAAAGTATCTATGACAACAAAATGACAACCCCTCATAATCGAAAGGTTCTGTCTAAAAGCATTTTTTTCACTTTCAATTTAATATTTGTTGATAGCTCAATGGAGATATTGATATTAACTAAAATCTATTTTTAATTATTTAACTAATTTATTATAGTTTATTAATTTTTAGTGATTTTATATTTTTATTTAAAAATATTTTTGATTTTTATTTTTAAGTCTCACTTTATCTTTTTCTTCTTCTTAACTTTTACTTATTTTTTAATTTTTATTTTACTAATAAAAAAAAATTAATTTTTACACAAAGAAGAAATTATTCTCCAAACTAAAATGTATTAAATATCATTGTCAAAGTTTTATGAAAAAATATTTTCCATATTCTTAAAATAAAACTATTTAGATATTCAGAGTCATTTGCGATCAATAAATCATAATATTAACAAGGGCGTGGAGCACCAAGTCCTTGCAGGAGGAGAGAGAAACAACCCTTGCATAAAAATTCAAATTAATCAAGGTAGTGTCAATATCCCTGATATTGGTTTCCAAAGCATATCAATAAGTAAAGGAACTGAAATAATATAAATTTAGAAACTCCTAAATGGTCATGTTTCGAGAAATGATGCATTCATGTCCTCAAGAACTGTTCATACAAAAGTTATTATTCCAAAAATTTTATGTCTTCATAACACCTGATTATGTATAATGAAAAGCACCGAAAATTTCAAAAAAAAAGTTATAAAACTTATTCTCATTTCAGCTAAATCTTTGAGGAAGTAGGTTGTCAAATATTAAGACTTATTAGAGAGATGAGCAAAACCAATAAAAGTTAAATTGATAAAGTTTAAAACTCACTTATATTTCTGTGATGTCACAATGAAGAAAAGAAGGAACCTCTACCAAAATTGGTTACCAAGTAAAGTCTCTATAGCCATGCAAGTAAAGTAGCCCCACAAGAATGACATCAGATCCTTTTTTACAATATAGGCCTTACCAACATAGACACACACGAGAATGACCTGAACCAAATTTCTCATCCATTTTTCTTTGACTCTTAACTGGAAGCAATTCATCGACATGCTTTTTAGGATCAAAAGCATGCCTGTTGATTTCAGTGTCCAAATGTTTTCCCTATGTTTAATGACTGCAGTGTAAAATAGACAAATAAGATGCCCTTTCAATAGACATAAAAATAAAAATAATTATTTTGTAAAGAAAGGGCATATCCCTGCCTATATAAATGATGCTAACATCAAGTTCAAGTCTGTATTTGACTATTCAAGACATTGTGTATCCTTAATTTCTTATTGACTATGAGATAGATAACTAATTTTGACAGAAAAGGAATGAATTGTAAAAGATCAACTCAACTTATGAGAGAAATTCATTTCAATAATTGTATTAATTTACATTAATAAAAAATAAGTTTTATACATGAGTTGAATTATTTACTTATGGGATCTCTGCGTCCTAAATAATTATAGCTAGTTATCAAAAAAATGTCTCTATATAGAATCTAAATGTCCTAAGAACTTGCAAAAGCTTCAAGTATAGAATACTATATCTTTGCCTAACAGAGGCAAGGATAACAAAAATTCAATCTATAAAAAAAAGCTTAATTGTACATACTAAGCCTGTAAGAGGTTGGATATTGTCCATTTCTATTTGTGAAAGCCCTCGTTGCATATTTCCATCAAAGCAACATGTTACTTAACGCTTTTCATGGCACTTGCGAATACTCTTTCTGTTGAGTCATTTCAGTGGCCACCCTGTGATCGAGAATTAAAGCTCCACTATCATAATGGTAGGGATAAATGCAGCTAGAATATATTGGGGCGGGACCTTATACATATCCTGCCGAGATAGGTTGTAAGATAACCATCAGTAAAAAACTTCAAAGACAACAATATTGACTGTAAAAATGAATAATGTTGAAGCAATTGAAAACTAGACCTGTGAATCTCCTGGAGAATAAAGGGAGTCCCCAATCACATTAACCACCCTCCAATTGGATGAAGCTCCTAAAGCCCAGGGATTAAGACTATAAAGCCTTCTATGAATGCCAAATAGACACACTATCATATGCACAGTATGTGATGGCAGTCCACACAACAATTTTTAGGGGCACTCCATAATATACTAAGAAACTTCTCAACCACCCTATTCACATAATTGATCATTACTTTTATATGAACGAGAAAAAATTTTGGTACCCAGAAATTATTATTCAAGAAAGAAAGAAAAATTCCCTGTGCCATATCGAAAATATCAACCTCTTATGCTTTTAATGATGTAAGGAATAAGCCAAAGGATAAAACAATCCAATATAGACCATTTGAGAAATGCCATGGAAGTTTCAATTGCTCTTAATTTGGACTTAAAGGCAAAAAGATTGTCATCTTTTTTTTGTAAAGCATTTATGGAGTGAGCGGTAGTAATGGCAAAGTCCTCGCACTTCCTTTGCTTTCAGATTTCTCTGTACCCTCCATTATAGGTAGATAACTTTGACACTAAAATTATAGATGTATGGGTTTGTGGTCGAAAAAATGTGCAGTGATGATAGGAATTGTCAATATACTAAAAATAATAGAATGGAATTTTAGAGAAGCTGTGATTGGGAAAGAACCAAAAAAAAATGTAAAAGCATAAATATACCATTAATGCATAGTGGTGTCCAGGTGGTTGTCAGGCCCTCGATAAACTTGTTGCATATTTCGAACAGGTTGTGGTTCATAGAGATGACAAATACCTCGTCTACAAACAATAATAAAATCTCGCTATGATGATAAAATAAACTGCAAATTCAAGTTAATTAAAATTTGTTTTAGTAAAAAACCAAAAGCAAAAAATAAACCCTAATATTTTAACTGTAGAATTTTTGAACTTATAATTTGTGTGCTCGTTTTCCATATACAACTCTGCAAAACAATTGTGTTATTTTCCCTCTTTTTACGAAATTTGATATATATAATTAAATGTAGGGATTAAGCCTATAGCCATTTACATGTCCTGGGATAATGGTTCCCCAAAGTTCATTTAACATACCGTTCAATCCTTTGAAGTGTCTTGCAATAGAAAATTACAAGCAGCGCCAAGATCTATCAAAGCCCAAAAAAAAACAAGAATAAAAACCTATAATCTCAATGATGAAGGGGTTAACAAAGAAAAGGATCGACCCAGAAAATTCAGTAATTCTTGGCAGTGATAGAACACGGAAGAAAAGAGGAGGCCCAAGTGTTGTATATAGCTGCTCTACTTATATTTTGATCCAATTACTTCCAGCAACATTTTCTTCCTCTTCTTTCAAGATGAGATCAATTATGGGCCAGTCCATGGTTGTTAGGTTGTTGGATTTTATTCTTACAACTCTGAAACCTCCTCCTCCTTTATCGAAGTGCCTTCATCTACTGACTAAAACCATTCAATTGACTAGAAGTTAAAAGCAAAAACAAATAAAAACTGCTTATTGGATATGTAAATGCATACCGAAGACCCCTATTTAAGTTCAAAGCTTCTTTATAGCATGAGAATAATGGGGTTGAATTGAAATGAATAAGAAGAAGAATCCTACAAATTCCTTGGCTCTCCTCCTGAAGGCGTCTCTTTCAATTTCCCCATGCCTACCCTGTGCCGCATGTAACTGGGGTTTTGAACCTGCCACCGCACAAACTAAAATAAAAAAGATGACGATCTGTGAGAAGATTGCGAAATCCTTTCTAACACTGAAGAACCCAATTACAGAGTCGAAAGGCCAGCATCAATTTCCCATTCTGAGACATTGCAGCGCTTTCAAAAACCCTAATTACAGAAATAGAATAGATCATATCATTAGCACAGCTGGCGGATGGATGGGGTGAAGGTGGCCACCCATCTTTGCAAACGACTGGGACAGGTGCTCTGTAAAAATTAATTACAATATTAAATGACTTTTAGATTATTGTGAAGATGGCGGCCCGAAGCTTGTTGTGTATCTATTAAATTTGCCCTCGCTGCCAAGATATCACTACTGGCCTGTCATATGGTGTTTAACCTCCTTATGCACACTGTTTATTCATCATGATTGTTCCATGGAAACTCAGACCACTGTCCCTTGATTAATGTGAAGGCTGCAATAACATTTTTTTTTTGGACCAATCCTAGCATATGAAATAATATTTTTTATTAGTTTTATTAAAACCCTTGCTATTTACTGTCATAAAGTTTTAAATATTTTACCAGCACATAAATCATGTCATTTGATTGGTTAGAAAAGTAAAGGCTAATGGGAGCCTAATGCAAACTGATACCATTAGTCACCCTTTGAGACTAATAAGATGCCAAGATCCAGCGAAACTCAATTCTGAAATCATGAATGAAAGTGTTAAATATACCGTGGGATTCTAAGATTTGAAATTTGTTTGTCTTTTTGTTTTGTGCTCACTTATTAAGATGCAACAAGGAATTGACAGAATTCAATGAGTTGTTTTAGGAAGTGGTTCCATGAGAGGGGGGCTCCTAAATTTTCTTAGGGAGTAGTGTAGAGAGAATTTAAGAACATATATAGCAAAAGAGGTCTCAAGAAATAAAATTTTTGAGTGTTGCTGCTATTTTATAAGAGATAATATTTAAAATTATTATATTTTTATTTATAATTAAAATCTACATAAATTTTGTTCACTCATATATTTACAACTTGTAGAATATCTTCCTACAAAATAAAAGCACATATGGAGAACTCCTAGCCTCTTTTTTTCACCCCCTCAAACCTCCTTAAAAAATACTCAGCTCCTCAGTTTTAAGAAAATATTCTAAAATTTCCCTATACCATACATTTCATTTTCATAATACCTCCTGCTCATTAAAAATAAGAGCAGCAGTAAAAATAAGAGCAGCAACCCCCTCCATGGGACCCCTACCTTAAAATTTTAGATGGGAGTGCTATTTACAGTTCCGGCTTCCCACGGGAAGATATTGAAGAAACCCTGACGGGTCGATTGTGAGTTTTCTCTGGAGATCGTAGTGAACTGCTGGATAAGGCCGTCGAGATAATTGAGAGGGGAGTGCAATGGGCATCAAGGAAACGGCTCCGATCCACTCATTCCATACTTTTTTCATGTAATCTGGATCTTCTATATGCCCTTCAAAATCATTATAATATTCTTCCATGTCCGGTTTGGCACAGGCTTTCTCTTCGATTGGCGTTTGTTGATCTCTCAGGATATGCCATGGCTTGTCCATAACCACGAGCTCTACGCTTCTGAAATCCACGCACAAAATTAATCAAATTTCATAAAAATATTAAAAAAAATAATGTTAAGAATGATGCTGGATTCGAATTAAAAATATATATATTTATAATTGAATTGTGCGCCATAAGCCCCGGGAGCAACGTGGTTGAACGCGTGACGAGTTTAATTATGCCAATTCCAAGTTTGGGGTTTCTTGCAGATTAAGCCTAGAATCATTCCCGGAAGCTGCAAACAATAACATAACAGAAGGGGTAAACTTTGATGGGAATTGAGCAAATCGGGAGAATACGTGTAATGGCAGGGAGGTCAAATTTTACAGCAGAAGTTGTTCGAGAAGACGAGAAGTGAACAGGAATAAACCCACGGGGTTGCCATTGCATCAAACATAATCTAATACCAAACTATCAATAGCTAAGCTCCAACATATTTTCCAAATGACAGCTAATGTACATGACTCATTTAGGATATCCTTGACTCAGTTAGATATTCTGGCCTATCAAATTGAAGACAAATTATGAACATATAATATTTTATAAGTTATTTATTTAACAAAATTCTTGGCCTGTTAAATTGAAGATAATTTATGAACATATAATATTTTATAAATTATTTATTTCTCAAAATTCTTGAAAGTAGAATTAATTTGATAGGCCATTGCATCAAACATATTCTATCTAGGAACTTTTCATATAGTAAATATGATAGGAAACTATTGATAGCTCATTTTCAATATATTCTTCAAATGAATGCATGACTCATCAAGGATCCTCGAAAACAACTTGTCCTATCAAAATAAAGTGAGTCTGAGTATGTAATTACTTATAAATTATCCGCTTTTCATAATTCTTATTAGTGTGGAATTAATTTGAATAGAATCACACATGCAAGAAACATAAGGGATGTGCTTGTTGTGTGTCGGACCTGCAACCCCTCACCAATGAAAAATGTTGGTTGCAGATAATTTGAGACGTTTTTCATCGTCAGCTGCTCAACTTATTTGGTTTACTCCGTGAAAGGAAGGCATTTTGAGGAGGTTGCGGGTTATTTCTTGAACATGCAACCTTGTTGCAAAGAGCATAACATTTTTGCTTTTTGTAATAGGATTGTGAGCTCTATAAATAACCTACAACTGCATTGAAACACCTTCCCCACTTAACTAAAATAAAATTAAAATTGTTAAAATTTTGAAAACTTTCACTCTCTGCAACAGAGTTGTGGGCTTGGGAAACAACGCACAACCACCCCTAAACACCTTCCCCATTTGAATAAAATAAAACTAAAATAATTAAAATTTTGAAATCGTCTGCACTCTACAACAGGGTTGCGGGCTTGGAAAATGGCCCGCAACCGCCCCTAAATACCTTCCCCACTTGACTAAAATAAAACCTCAAATCTGCATAACCCTGGAGCGACGGGAATATTTGTCATTTGGCGCATTGATGTTTTCACATCCGCTGCGACTCCAAGCTCTTGCAGATGGATTTGAAAATTTGGAAGAATTTTACATGGTAGATTTGTAGCACTGGCCAGAGTCTCCACGAATCCATGACTCCAGAGTCCACACTACACAATTATTTCTTGTTGCCTGGTTTTCCCCTATTCAGCGTGATGCATTAAAATTTTAAGCTAGAGCAAGGTTGCATTGCATTGTGGGGTTTGGCTTTAGACCTGCGAACTGCATTTGCAAAGGTAAACTGACTAAGTTGGACAACTGTTTGTTGCATTTGATGAAACATTATCCATGCTTTGCTGAGGATAGCCTTGATATCCCGATATACCATGGAATTATGAAGGTGCATTGTGATAGCCTTGTGATAAAAGAATGCAAGGATGTAATGATGTGTACATCGTATAATATCTCATTTTTATGATTTTTTCCATGGGATTTTTAGCATCGAATGGAGGGTCGTAGTTTAGATTGTTCCAATTTTAATGAAGTTAAATAATTGAAATGGGATAATGGGATATGCGTAATGAAGCTAAGGGGGTTCGCTTACTGGTATATATTTAAGCAAGCTCCCTTATTTCCAGTCCAAGACCCCCTTGCACATATCCACTGTTGGAATGCTTGTAAAATATGAATGAATGGAAGTAGCCTCGAAAGAGTGCCTTTAAGAATAGATATATGCTGAAGTTATTATAGTGGCATGCTATTAAGCATAAGGCCATAAGAAAGTTGTTATTACAGTGGTATGTTGTTAAGTATAGAATCACATAGAAGATTTTAATAGTTGTGGCATGCTTTTAAGCACAATTCTATATAATATTTTTTATCTCAGTGGAATGTCTCTGAGCATGGACCTATACAATGGTTGTTTTAGTGGAGTGTTAACACATATTCAATTGAGTGAATAATGGAAGAGTGTCATGCATAAATATACTAATGTTTGAATGATCTTAGTTACTATCCAAATGAATAAGGAAATTCTTGTGAACTTTGGGACTTGCAAAAGAGTTTTTCCATTATTTTATGTTAAAAAATATTGATTTGAAAACATTTCCAAAGATTATGGTTTCATATAATACTTATATAATAAAAAATATTAATTTATAATAAATACTAATTATTATATATATACACATATACATATATATAAAATGATAATGATGATATTTGGTAAATTCATATTCAATTTCGACAACATTGATAAAAATATTATATTTATCTTTGAGCAGCACCCTAACAGATACACTATCATCATTTACTTTTAAGCTTTTTTATGATTTGGGAGAAAGTATATGCAAGTGCCTTTTGCCAATAAATAAAAATGAAAACCATTATGGCTTAGAACAGTGATTTTATAAAAGGAGAGTATGTAACCAACCACCATTTTGGACTCTTACTCATTTTAATTACAATAACAATAATAATGAATGACCTGTTAATGTGGTGATTAATATATTTTTTTAAGAGTATCAATACATTGACAAATGGACTGGAGTTTCCTCTTTGCAGAGAGAAACTCGTAGTTGTCCTTTCTAACAACGACCATGTCCATTGGTATAGACAACTAAACAAATGCCAAATGATTACCATCGTTTTGTTTCTATTTTCTTGTCTTGGTTAAGTCGTCTATAAACCGACTCTTACGGTCTCAATTATTTGCCATGGCAAATAATAGTAATGGTAAAATATATTGTAGATTACACTAGTAATTTGATAGTTATCATAACCCCTGGGGCCATACATTTTCATTATAGCACTTGGCTTAATAATGGAAGAAATTAAATATTAAAATAATAATGATTATTATTTTGATAAGGTAATATTTTTACAATAGTATACGGAATTGAAGAGTTGTAATAAGTGAGTGTGTTAATTTTTAATTATTTTAGAGTCAATATTATAAAATACAAAATAAGTAGAGAATAATAAAGGACAGATAAAAATAAAGGAAATTAAAAAAATAAAATTATTTACCATTTTCTATTTTCTTTTATTTGAGTTTTTTATGGTTTTTTTTTTTTTTTTAATTGAAAAATGTATATATATATATATATATATATATATGGTACAACACTAAGTATACAAAAAAATGGGTGGAAAAGTTACATTTCACGAGTAAAATTACACCGAGGGTAAAAAAATTCTTGGGATAAATCAGAAAATGACCACACCCACACAAGATTATATCACATTAGTAGTTGACAACAAAATAGAGAGAGAAAGGTACAAATAACAATAATGAGAAAAATTAAGCAGCCACAACAAACATGGACGTCGAGGGAGGCAGAGGAGATGGTAGAGTTAATGAACAGACCATTCCTGCACCTCTCACCTACCCAATTAAGGTGAGGCTTAAGTTTCTCCCAAGCCTTCCATAAACTTTGAATCATAAAGGAGCCATTAATTTTAACACGCACTAGGGTAATGACAAGGGAATGAAGATAGGCCTTGCTAAGCCTTTCTACCACAGGGGAGTCCCTGAGAAATACAATGGCAGAGAAGAATATTCCAAGCTTCATCCCCAAAAAGAATTTTGATAATCCATTTGGCACCAAGAGCAAGTCCTTGAATTTTAATATTTAGGAGACCTAGTCCCCTAACATCCTTGGGACGGCAAAAAATGTTCCAGGTGACTCTGTGGAAGCCCTTGTGTCCCTCAAAGTTAGCCCATAGAAAATATTTTAGAGGTTTTTCTAGTTTACTGTTGCCAGCATTAGAAGTTGCCAAACAAGAGGAATAATACACATGCATGGATACAAAAACTTTAGAGCAAATTTAAAAATTCTCAACAAGATAAAGAGGCTTGGTGATCCAAAATAATTTTTTTTTCAACTCGTTGCACCACATACGACCATAAATTAGATGGAGAAGCTCAAAAGGCAAAAGGAATTTCAAGAAATTTAAACTACACCCCTGGTAGAATTCACTACCATTAAAATTATTCTAACCAAGGAGGTTTGGAGCCTAGAGACTGTCTATAACATGGGGTATTCCTCCATTGAATAGAAAAGCCTGAAGCCAAACAAAAAATATGGAGAAATTCCATGGCATTTATAATAAATTATTCTTCCTCTTGAAGTGTGAGACAAGAGTCATCTACAAAATGATCATTTAAAATCTTTCTATCAAACTGAGGGAGGGAGATACCTTTCACCAAAAAATTGGTAGCATAGTTCGCTAGGAGGTAGCTAAATCCTTCTACCATAAGCACTTATAAAGAAGGGGATAAAGGATATCCTTTACAAATAGAATGATGAAGTTTAAATCAAGAATATTGGGTGTCATTGATAGTGATACAGGCCACAGTATCCTAAAAAAGCATATTAATAGTTTGAACAAATTTGGTTCCAAATCTAAGGGCCTATAGTATGGCCAGAATGAATGGCCACTCGATGTGGTCATAGTCTTTCTCAAAATTAATCTTCACAAACAAAACCTTTTGATTAGAAATTCAAGCCAATTTCATACCTTCCCAGATAGTAATGACATTATCTAGAAAGAACTTATTTTAGATGAAGTCGTTTTGTTCATTCCTAATAATTAAAGGGAGAATGTGTTTCACCTTGAGAGCTAAAGCTTTAGCAATAATCTTATAGGAGACACTGAGTAAATTAATAGGCCTACAGTTTATGATAATTATATGATCACCAACCTTGGGACTAAGCTTGATGTTACCCTGATTTAAAAGGGTTCCCAAAGAATTGGTTAAAACAACTTCAAAATACACCTGATGAAGATCATGACTAATAGTATCCCAAAGTGTTTGATAAAACTTGCATAGGAAACTATCAATTCTATGAGATTTTTCCACAACCATCTTCTTAAAAGCTTCATGGAGGTCACTGAGAGATAAGGGTCTATCACATGCAACTCTTTGAGAGTTGGAGACTTTATAGGAAATAACCTAGAGGCATTGAAGGAGAGCCACCTCCCTCCCTAGAGAAGAAGTTTGTGCTAAGAAAACACCATGGTAATGATGAAAAAAAGATTTTATATTGTCAATAAGTTTGGTAACTCTAATGTTTCCTTCTTTCAAAGCTTTGATTCTCTCAACAGCTCTCCTTGAGAGGAGAAGGGAAAAGAAGTCCATAGAAACTTTGTCACCAATTTTCAAATAATGCATATGAGCTCTTAGTTGAGATCCTCTGGCTTTGTGTGCTTCCTCAATTTGGATTTTATGTCTCCAATGTGCCACTTGAGTTTAAAGGTGTGTATTGAAAGGTGACTACGCTAGCTCCTATGAAGCCTGAATATACTAATAATTTGTAACATTATCTAGATGCCATCTAAAAGTAATCACTTTTTTGTCGTAGATCCAAAGAAAGTTGGAAGTATGAGAAAGAGCATTAGACCACTAGTAAATCTAGTCAATATCTCCCTCTAGTCAAGGGACCAAGTTCCAAATTTTGATAATATGCCCCATCATTCTTTCATGTTTGAGGTGTGCAGTATTGAGATAGAATTGCATGCAAATAGGATTAAATTGAGGAGAATTCCATTCAAATTTAAATCAAATAGGGTGATGATATGATAGGAATATATCAGGGATGATTGAGACTGATCTATCTTGGATTGGGGTAAAACAGAAAAGATCTTGTTTAGCCAGTAGAGTTTTGTCAAGTCATTAAAGCACCATATATTTTTCCTATCAAAATCTGGATCAAGTGAACCAAGGGGAGTCTAAATTATTCCTTTTGTGATGGTTGGGATCAAACACCCTAAGTTTTTTTCACATATAAAACCATGCTTCATGCTCACTAGTGCACCACCACATTGGAAGGTGCACTTTATCTTCATCTAATTCTACCATGTTGAAATCACCATAGAGGATCTAATGAAAATATGGGAGAGAGTCGACCAACAATCTCCAAAAAGTATCCCACTGCATAACATCATTACAGGTTCATGTCCTCTTAAGACCCCCTTTTGGCCCCCCAATTCTCTGCACTTACCAAGGAGGTTTGGAGCCTAGAGACTGTCTATAACATGGGTTATTCCTCCATTGAATAGAAAAGCCTGAAGCCAAACAAAAAATATGGAGAAATTCCATGGCATTTATAATAAATTATTCTTCCTCTTGAAGTGTGAGACAAGAGTCATCTACAAAATGATCATTTAAAATCTTTCTATCAAACTGAGGGAGGGAGATACCTTTCACCAAAAAATTGGTAGCATAGTTCGCTAGGAGGTAGCTAAATCCTTCTACCATAAGCACTTATAAAGAAGGGGATAAAGGATATCCTTTACAAATAGAATGATGAAGTTTAAATCAAGAATATTGGGTGTCATTGATAGTGATACAGGCCACAGTATCCTAAAAAAGCATATTAATAGTTTGAACAAATTTGGTTCCAAATCTAAGGGCCTATAGTATGGCCAGAATGAATGGCCACTCGATGTGGTCATAGTCTTTCTCAAAATTAATCTTCACAAACAAAACCTTTTGATTAGAAATTCAAGCCAATTTCATACCTGCCCAGATAGTAATGACATTTCTAGAAAGAACTTATTTTAGATGAAGCCAGTTTGCTCATTCCTAATAATTAAAGGGAGAATGTGTTTCATCCTGAGAGCTAAAGCTTTAGCAATAATCTTATAGGAGACATTGAGTGAATTAATAGGCCTACAGTTTATGATAATTATATGATCACCAACCTTGGGACTAAGCTTGATGTTACCCTGATTTAAAAGGGTTCCCAAAGAATTGGTTAAAACAACTTCAAAATACACCTGATGAAGATCATGACTAATAGTATCCCAAAGTGTTTGATAAAACTTGCATAGGAAACTATCAATTCTATGAGATTTTTCCACAACCATCTTCTTAAAAGCTTCATGGAGGTCACTGAGAGATAAGGGTCTATCACATGCAACTCTTTGAGAGTTGGAGACTTTATAGGAAATAACCTAGAGGCATTGAAGGAGAGCCACCTCCCTCCCTAGAGAAGAAGTTTGTGCTAAGAAAACACCATGGTAATGATGAAAAAAAGATTTTATATTGTCAATAAGTTTGGTAACTCTAATGTTTCCATCTTTCAAAGCTTTGATTCTCTCAACAGCTCTCCTTGAGCGGAGAAGGGAAAAGAAGTCCATAGAAACTTTGTCACCAATTTTCAAATAATGCATATGAGCTCTTAGTTGAGATCCTCTGGCTTTGTGTGCTTCCTCAATTTGGAGTTTATGTCTCCAATGTGCCACTTGAGTTTAAAGGTGTGTATTGAAAGGTGACTACGCTAGCTCCTATGAAGCCTGAATATACTAATAATTTGTAACATTATCTAGATGCCATCTAAAAGTAGTCACTTTTTTGTCATAGATCCAAAGAAAGTTGGAAGTATGAGAAAGAGCATCATACCACTAGTAAATCTAGTTAGTATCTCCCTCTGGTCGAGGGACCAAGTTCCAAATTTTGATAATATGCCCCATCATTCTTTCATGTTTGAGGTGTGCAATATTGAGATAGAATTGCATGCAAATAGGCTTAAATTGAGGAGAATTCCATTCAAATTTAAATCAAATAGGGTGATGATATGATAGGAATATATCAGGGATGATTGAGACTGATCTATCTTGGATTGGGGTAAAATAGAAAAGATCTTGTTTAGCCAGTAGAGTTTTGTCAAGTCATTGAAGCACCATATATTTTTCCTATCAAAATCTGGATCAAGTGAACCAAGGGGAGTCTAAATTATTCCTTTTGTTATGGTTGGGATCAAACACCCTAAGTTTTTTTCACATATAAAACCATGCTTCATCCTCACTAGTGCACCACCACATTGGAAGGTGCACTTTATGTTCATCTAATTCTACCATGTTGAAATCACCATAGAGGATCTAATGAAGATATGGGAGAGAGTCGACCAACGACCTCCATAAAGTATCCCACTGCATAGCATCATTATAGGTTCATGAATTGACCATCCCAATGATGATGTTATTAAATTCAAAAAAGGTACAAACCACCTGGTGGGTGGGGTCCAAACCCCATGAAATAACATTCTAAGCTAGCTCTAGAGCCAAAAATTTGATAACCACACCATGCCTAGTAGCTTGACAAATGGCCCCAAGCTAGATGATTCATGTTGTGTTCTATAGTCAGAAGCCATAAATCTTGACCTCTTGAAAACAAAGAATTTTCATGTTAAGGAAGAGCTGTCAATTGTTCCTGATGGCATACTTATGTGGTAGATCAATAAGACCTCAAACATTCTAAGGATACACAATCATTGGGTAGAATCGATGTACATGTCATTCTCCTCTGTCAGGCCTTCTAGTGCATCAAACTTATTATACATGAGTTTTTTGGGCATGAAATCAGTAATTATAAATGGTTGTCACTTGTGTGCCATTTATTCCTCTTCTTCAGGAGATGGGATACGATAGCGTTGAAATACTATTTTGTGGTCAAAGGTAACTAGGATTCTTTCTTTCTCTAGGGAAATCACCCTAGGAGAGCATTATAATGGTGGTTCTAAACGTGGTGACTCATCTAGCAAGACCAGTTCTTGTGGCATACACACAAGAGGAGGAGAAACTTTGGTAGGTAAGGTAGATTTGCTAGTAGAATTTGATGCATAATTATTTCTAGTAAGTCTGAATGAAAAAATTTGTCACCTACCACCACCTTTAGAGGAATTGTTACTTTTCTTATTGAAGATAGTAGTCCAACTATCACTATTGTCATTCTCTAGCAAGACCAGTTCTTGTGAGCATTGAAATACTATTTGGTGGTCCAAGGTAACTAGGATTCTTTCTTTCTCTAGGGAAATCACCCTAGGAGAGCATTATGATGGTGGTTCTAAAGGTGGTGACTCATCTAGCAAGACTAGTTCTTGTGGCATACACACAAGAGGAGGAGAAACTTTGGTAGGTAAGGTAGATTTGCTAGTAGAAGTTGATGCATAATTATTTCTAGTAAGTCTGAATGAAAAAATTTGTCACCTGCCACCACTTTTAGAGGAATTGTTACTTTTCTTGTTGAAGATAGTAGTCCAACTATCACTATTGTCATTCTCAAATTTGGCTTCAGATACACCCTTTTGTTGAGAAGCAAGGGGTGTGTGTACTATCATAAGGCATTCTTGAATCATATGTTTCAAGGATTGGTACCAAAATTAAGTATTCAAAAGATTGATACAAAAGACACGCTGATAAAAGTGGTTAGAGCCAATTTTTATATCAATAAAATCTTTCAAACCATGGAACAAATCTACTTCCACACAAACTCTCTTCTGAGGATGAGTCATAAATAACTTAGTCTACTCATGGCATATGAATGCCCTATTAGTTTTATGAGTTAGTCTATAAAACCCCATAAGGGGAGAGGAAAGCCAAGAAATTCAACCCATATGGAGATTTTTAATTTTATTTTCTCTAAGACTTGAAATACTTGAGTCTAGTGAGAAAACACAACCAAAGTATTCCAAATGAACTAAGGCCAATGATAAATAATAGCTTTGTAGTGCTCTGGATTAGAAAAGTGAAACAAAAAAAAATCATTTGTAAGGTTTTACACTCCTTCAAGTTTCACACTATGACCTTGCCTGTTACATCCTGATTCCTCGTTAAGCAAATTTTACTTGATTATCTATGGATATTTATAGTTGACAATTTAATTTTTTATTTATTAACTAAGCTTTGAGATAAATGTTGTTATGGGACATTTGGATATTGCTTAAGTTACATGATTATATTGCTATGAGTTAGTTGTAGTGTATATATTTACATTATGATCATGTTGATTTATTATTTTAGTAGTATTTTATGATGAATATATGTCATGATGTTATGATTTAACTACCTACTTGTTGTGAGGTTGAATCAGAATAACTCATTCCTCAGAGCATGACAGAGGGAGAGAATCATCAGAGAGGGTGATGTAAATGAAGATGTTGGAGTATAACATAAAAATCAACTAAAACCCTATACACACCACATTAACTAGTACATGTCAGATGCATAGTGGAATGGCTAGTATAGTGTGTTTTGATGTTGTTTGCATTTAAATAGTTGTTTACACGTGGTTTGATAGCATAGTTTAATAAATTATATGAAATTTATCTTGCATAATTGCATTTATGACCATTAATGTTCTAGAGATGTGATTTGTGTAATTAGAATAAATTTGAGGTGATTGATTAATAGATTTATCATTAAATCATTTTGTTATTAGATGTGCTAATTTAATTAGTAAATATTCTCTAATAGATAAATAAATAAATAAAAGTGGGAAAAACGAATAAATAGGGAAAATAATTGTTCTGATTTTTATAAATTAGTAAATAAAGATAAATAAAATCAAAATTGGAATGAAATAGTAGAAAGGTTTAAAACTAAGAAAAAACAAAAATAAAGATATGGATAAAAATAATAAAAATAAAGAGAAGGGAGGTACACTATACAGAGGATTCAGAGAGAGAATAGAAGAAGAGGAAAAAGAGAAACATAGGAGCATAAAGGGGGCGCAAGTTTTGAGAGGGCTTCACCAGGATGGCAATATTCTGGTGTAATCTCTGAATTTTTGTATGTTTAGATACATTGAATTGTGTTTATTTTTAGAGTAAACTGTTTGTATGGAAATAAAGAATTATATATATATGTCGATCTATTAAATAATATATTTTTATGCAATGAAAGACATATATATAGATATGGGTAAATAAAACACAACACCATATACATAGCACGGTAATATACAGCAGCAAGGTTATGGATATCCATCAAAACTCAGAGAGATAGGAGACGATCCCAATTATATTATTAAGTAGATATACAATGAATTTGTATATATTAAACCTTTAGCAAACTATGTGGCGATTTATCAATGAATTTTTAACTAAATTTTGTGAAAACTTGGAAGAGATGGCAACCCATTAAATCGAGTTAGGAGTGAAGGGTGATTTGTATAAGAGAGATTATAATAGCGATCTGCAAATATTATACACTAATTCATTTGAATATAACAGTGATATGCAAAACTAGAGTAAAGTTGTTCGCTTAGTGAGTAAAAATTGTTTAGAATAATAGGAAACCTGGTAATAGCGACTTGGTATGAGAAAGTATTTATAAACCATGATTTAAAAAGTTTAACTATATTACTTATGCAGAACTGTTAAAACAAGTGAATTAAGTTGATTTAAATAGCAAACCAGACAGTATATACTGGCCATGAAATAGAATATAATAGTTAAATATACTGCCAGTTGGATAGATCACCAAATAATGGTCTAAGTATGTGGCAATAATTCTGATCAATGTAGGACTGTATATAAAACGGTCAATCTTTTCACTAGAATAAGGCAATTTTAGTAATAGTGAAAGAGTATCTTAACTCGAAATAATATTCCTAACGACCAATACAAAAATATGCTATTTTATATAGTGTATATAATGATTATATAATGCATGCTTCTGTAACGGTTCGAACTCATATAACAATAGTGCAGTGTATAATGTATAGGATTATAATGGCTTACTGTGTATAATAATATAACGGCTTATGTAACGGTTTATGTGTATAACAATATAGATACTCATGTCTATAATAATCCATGGACTCTTTTATAAAAAGTTGGGAATAATAATCTATCAATATATTGGGTAGTTTATGATATAGCATAGCAATTGTCAATATATCCATAGCTATATTCTCTTTATAGTTGTTTTTAGCTATCACATAAGGTAAAGCCATGAATTTTTATATATGTGTCTCATTATTGTGCTAAGAATGATTAATAATTAGATGTATGTGTTGAAATCAAGAGAGCAGAAAAAACAAGAACTTAAACAAGAAAACAAAAACAGAACCAGTTGCTACTGCAATTTCTTGAAAAATAAGATTTTATTGATCTTCTATTTTCCTTACAATGCTGCGCCCAAAGCGTCTATAAATAGATTTGAATCCAAAAATAACTGAAACTAAACTAATTGTTTAACTAAGTCTAAACTAATCATCTAACTGCTTAAACAAACTGATTGTTAACAGCTTAAACTAATTGATCTCTAACTGTCAGTTAACTAACTGAATGTGAACTCCTGCATACATGAGAACTGAGGTGGACTTGGTAGTTAAGTTGGAGATGGAGAAATTATCTCCAGTTCATCTTGAGTTTCTAACACTCCCCATTAATTTCTACCACTAACAACTTCAGCATTTACAATGCCTAAATTTTGTCTCAGATAATCAAAGGTCTCCTTTGCTAATGCCTTTGTGAATATATCTGCCAATTGATCTTCAGATTTGCAGAAGTCCAGATGGATTTCTCCATTGTTCACTAACTCTCTGATAAAGTGAAATTTTGTATCAATGTGCTTGCTCCTCTTGTGAAACACATAATTTTTTGATAATGTGATTGCTAATTTGTTGTCACAGAAGATTGGTGTTGACTCCTTATGTGCTTGTAATAAATCTTTCAATATTCTTCTCATCCAAATTGCTTGACATGCTGCTGATGTGGCTGCTACATGCTCTGCTTCAGCTGATGAAAGTGTCACTATAGGTTGCTTTTTGGATGCCCATGTGACCACACCTGTGCCTAAAAGAAATGCATGTCTAGAATTACTCTTCCTATCATCAACGCTACCTACAAAATCACTATCTGTAAAACCAATCAAACTAAAATCGTTAGTTGTGGAATATAAAATTTTATATTCTGTAGTTCCTGCCACATATCTCAATATCCTTTTTCCAACTTGCCAATGTGAGTCTTTTGGTGACTCCATGAATCTTGAGATTAAACTGACCCCATACATGATATCTGGTCTAGTAGTTATAAGATACATCAAACTACCAACTAGTCTTTTGAATGTTGTAGAATCAACATTAGACCCTTGGTCTTCTTTTGCTAAGTTTGGTCCCTGTAGCAACTGGTGTAGGTGCTGGTTTACAATTCAGCATCTTAAATCTTCTTAACACATCCTTTGCATATTTAGTTTGATAGATAATTTTTTTTTTCTCTGATTGTACAACTTCTATGCCCAAAAAATACTTCATTAATCCCAAATCTGTCATTTCAAATTCTTTCTTCATTGCTGATTTAAATGTGTCTACAGATAAATTTTCAGTAAAAATCAAATCATCAACATACAAACACACAATCAAAATCTGACCTTCTTTGTTGATTTTTGTGTACAAAGTAGGCTCTCTATTGCTTCTATTGAATCCATTATTTGTCATATATTAATCAATCCTGCTATACCATGCTCTTGGTGCTTGCTTGAGACCATAAAAGGCCTTCTTCAATCTGTAGACTTTTTCTTCATGTCCATCCACTTCATAATCTGGTGGCTATTTTACACACACTTCTTCATCTAGAAAACCATTCAAGAAAGCTGATTTGACATCCATTTGATATACATACCAATTATTTTGAGTAGCTATTACTAAAACCATTCTAACAGTATCCAGTCTAGCAACTAGAGCAAATGTTTCATTATAATCAACTCCATGTTTTTGTGCAAAACTTTTTGCTACTAACCTTGCCTTGTGATTTTCAACATTTCCATCTGCATCAAATTTAGTCTTATAAACCCATTTGACTCCTATACAATCCTTACCTTCATGTAGATTAGTTAGATCCCATGTTTGATTTCTTTCAATAGCATTCAACTCTTCATCCATTGCTTTTAGCCAATGGTCCTCATTAACTACTTCTTCATAATACATAGGATCATGAGTGAAAAGAGCAAAATTTGAAACCAAATCTAATTTCTCTTCTTCTTGATTATAAATCTCATTCAAGTTTCTCATTTTCTTACCTTTAAATATTGATCTTAAAGTAGCAAGAGTTGGATCTAATTCATCACTTACTTGTGGATTTGGAGTAGGGTGACATGCATGACTAAATGATTCACCTTGTTCAAACCTCCTAGGTGTTCTTATTGGGGTGCTTTTTCTTGCTTGTGGAGAGGATTGATCTCCTTGAAAATTTTGTTCTTCAGATTCTTCTTCATTCTATGGAATTGGTTCTCCAATTGTGATGGTGCTACCATCCCATGCTTCTTCTTCCTTAAATTCAACATCTCTACTAATAATCACTTGCTTTGAAATAGGGTTATACAACTTATAAGCTTTTGATTCTTCACTATAGCCAATAAAAATGCATTTCTCACCTCTATCATCAAGTTTTCTTCTCAATTTAGAATGTATAAGAGAATATGCTATACAACCAAAAAATTTGAAATGATGTACACAATACTTCTTACCACTCCACGCTTCTTGTGGAATTCGATCTCTGACACTCTTTATTGGGCTTCTATTCAGAATATATACTGCACATGCTACTACTTCTGCCTAGTATTCATTTGACAAGTGTTTGACCTTCAACATGCTTTTAGCCATCTCCATGATTGTTCTATTCTTTCTTTCTGCTACACCATTCTATTGTGGTGTGTACCTTGTAGTCAATTGCCTTTTAATGCCATGATATTTACAAAAATTTTGAAATTCATTAGACATATATTCACCTCCTCTATCTAATCTAAGTACCTTGATATAATGGCCACTCTTCTTTTCAACCATAGCCTTGAATTCTTTAAACTTTCTAAAGGCTTTAGACTTATTTTTGAGAAAGTATATCCAAGTCTTTCTGCTAAAGTCATCAATGAAGGTTAGAAAATAAGTACTACCCCCAAGTGATGTAATTTTTATTGCTCCACATAAATCACTATGGACTAGCCCCAATATGACCTTAGCTCTATATGAGACTCCTACTGGAAAGCTCTCTCTATGCTATTTTGCCAGAATACAACTGTCACATGAACTTTCTGGCTATTTTATTGGTGGTAATCCCTTCACCATAATTTTTTTCTATAACAAATTCAAACCTTCAAAATGTAAATGTCCATACCTTAAGTGCCATAGCCATGATTGGTCTAGATGCATGGTTTTGAAGTGGGCTTCCTCTTCTCCTTGGATGCACTGAATATGAAGAGGGAACATCTGATTCTTGGTCATCTCCACTTTTCCTATCAACCTGTCACTTGAAAACTTGTCCAGTATTGTGCAAACATTATCCATAAAGGATACTCTGTAACCTTTCTGTACTAATTGTCCAACACTCATAAGATTATGCTTTAGTCTAGGTACAAAATAAATATTAGGTATAAACCTTCTTTCACCATTTTTTGCCAAAACATTTATTACACCTTTACCCATTACATCCACTTTGATATTATTTCCTAATTTCACTTCTGATTTTACAGAATCATCAAGACTAGCAAAAAATTCTTTATTCCCTATCATATGATTACTGCATCCATTATCTAAGAATCAAATATCTCTAGCTTTTTTTTGAGTAACATTACAAGTAAGAAATAAGCTTCTAGGATTAGAACTAGATTCACCTCGATTAGAACTAGATTCACATGTGTAATTAGCATTCTGCTTGTCCACATATCCTTGTTTCCTTCTGCAGTCACTTGCATAATGACCATATTTTTTGTAGTAATAACATTGAATATTAGATTTATCAAACCTCTGTGAACTGTGTTGGAAGTGATTGTTGCCACTTCCTCTATTGTTGTAGTTTTGATAACTATTTTCACCTTGATTTGGATTATTCCTTCCAATTCTGCCTCTGCCTCTTCCTCTAAAGTTTGACCTTGCTCTTGCTCTTCCTCTTCCAAATGATACCTGTGACTTAGAAGCATTCTCAAGAGAAGTATTGTTATTCCTATTCATTTTGGATTCATGAGTTAATAAAGAACCCATTAATTCATCTACTGATAACTATTCTAAATCCTTGGTTTCCTCAATAGCTACAACTATTACATCAAATTTATTGGGTAAACACTTGAGTATTTTTTTTATGATCTTCTGATCCGTGATAGTTTCTCAATTAGATCTAATTTGATTCACTATATTCAAAACTTGACCCATAAACTAGTCTATTGAATCTGAATCATTCATTTGCAAATTTTCAAAACTTCTCCTAAGAGATTGCAATTTAGCAATTTTTACCTTTGTATTACCTTTATAGGTAGTCTCCAAGATTTTTCATGCCGATCTAGACCTCGTTGTTGCTGCAACTCTGAAAAAAATAGATTCATCAAATGCCTGTTGGATAATAAATAAGGCTTTTGCATCTTTTTTCTTGTTCTCTTTAAGCTCTTCCTTTTGTGCTCAAGTTAATGCCAGATGGGCTACCTCATCCTATGGTTATACAAAACCACTCTCTACCAGATCCCAAACATCTTGTGAGCAAAACAAAATTCTCATCTTAATTTCCTAAAAATTGTAATTCTTACCGTTAAAAATGAGAATTTGTGGATGTGAAATACTATTATTCACTGCCATGTCTCATGCTGAAACAACTCGATAGGCTATTTGGATGGCTTTCTAGTTTGTTGTTTCAGAACACAGTTGCCGACGTTAGTGGGTCTGTCGAGGTCGATCAGGTAATAGTGCTGACGTTGGTTGAGTTGCCATGTCAATCACGGGCTCTTCCTTCACGCATTGGACTGCATCTACTACGCTTCACTCCTTTCTAACCTACATTTTCTTCTTCCTGGCCCTGTTGACTCTCCCAACCAGGTGCTTCTCCTTGTCTATTGCACTCTTCCTTACCAGGCTCTGATACCAATTTGTTGAAATCAAGAGAGCAGAAAAAACAAAAACTTAAACAAGAAAATAAGAACAGAACCACTTACTACTGCAATTTCTTGAAAAATAAGATTTTATTGATCTTCTATTTTCTTTACAATACTGTGCCCAAGGCGTCTATAAATAGATTTGAATCCAAAAATAACTGAAACTAAACTAATTATTTAACTAAGTCTAAACTAATCATCTAATTGCTTAAACAAACTGATTGTTAACAGCTTAAACTAACTGATCTCTAACTGTCAGTTAACTAACTGAATGTGAACTCCTGCATGCATGAGAACTGAGGTGGACTTGGTAGTTAAGTTGGAGATGGAGAAATTATCTCCAATTCATCTTGAGTTTCTAACAGTATGTAATGTGTGAACATTATTGATTTATGGCACCAAAATTTATCCAAAGTCTCCTCTAGCTCTATTGTTAAACTCATCCTCTTTGTGATCCTCTTCTTGTTTATTTAAGAAGAGAGTATGATCTACACTATGTTACATATCCTCTTCTTAGTCCAAAGTAAAACAATGATCTTATCTATCTTTACCTATTTAAATAGTAATGGCTATTCATGTTAAAACTATTATTTACTATGAATATAATTATTTGTTCCTTAATATTATGGAAATATCAATATGTTTAGTAATAGCTTGTCAATAAAGTTATATTGACTAAGTAATTTACTGAGAACCATAAAAGACTATTGCTATCATTAAACTATATCCACATATATTATTGAGCATATTTATATATAAAGAAAATACGTATATTTATCTGAAGATTTAGGAGTCATTATAAGTGTATAACATATATGGGTGTATCAGGTTGTATGCCTCTAATTTGTTGACAAATTTAAAACAACTGATCACGAGATTCCAAGAACGAAGGAACTATGTCAACATAAATATAGACTCCTAACTTATCATTTAAATATACGGTCATGTTCATACAAAACATAATTAAGATTATGAGATTTTTAGATTCTTGAAAGATAACTAGTTGTTTTATCAAAAGATTATGTTTTCATTGATTTATAACTACTTATGACTGGTGGTGGTGTTTAGTAGTTGTGCTACAAACATTGGAATATGAGAATATGGGTTACAATAGGTTACATTATATTTATAAATTACTTATAGTAATTATAAAATTGTAATTTTGATGTATATTATACACTAATGGTATACAGTGTAATTATTTTTATTATTTATGTGATAGATAATATGTGAGATTCATTAATATATTTGATAGAATAAATGTATGCATTTATATTATTCATATGCTTAGCATGATATATTATTGCTAATAGGATTTAATCTATATGAATCTATTGATTATATTATGTCAATCAAATCTCACATTGTTGATACTGAGTAAGTAATGAGATGGATCTCATTAGCTTACTAGCATCACAATACCAAATAAAAGTAATCCGATCAAGTGGTGTGTATGAATTTGACTAATCTTATAGATAATTAACTATTTAAAACTTTGTCTAAAGTAATATTAGTTAGACATTGTCATTTCATGTGTATGATTTACATGTTTGTATGATATTTTAAGTAGAATGGATTATTTATGATACATCACATGTTTAGTTTAAAAAATCATATAGCACAAGGGTACTAGCTTGTCTCTCTAAATTTTTATACCATCACTATCTACTCATCCATAAAGAGAGGGTCATTTTCTGATGAGAATTGTGTGAAAAATTAATGGTCTATGGTTGGTGTATAAAAGCATTCATATGATGTTCTCCCTCGCCACAACAATACTTATTTAGAAATGACACTTGAGATTGCTACATATACAAGAGTTCAGAGAACTTATGCTTCATGCAGTCATGTATCTTATATATGAACATTGTATTATATTTATTATTGAAATATTTTATGATGAACTATAATTACTTACTTGTTATACATTGATAGCAGTGACTATATGTTTGTGCTAGTCATGGCTGGATATTTGTAATTACCTTCTATAAATAATTATGATGTATTTTTTATGATGATAGTGATCAATGATGTATGATATAACATGATTCATTTACAATTATTATACATAGAGTATTTTATATTGTTAATAATTATATTATCATGGTGTAATCTAATGGAAACATATGTTGTTTTAAAAAAATTATGTATTTTTAGGTAGATCCTAGAGGGGATGTTACACATTGTATCAGAGCTACAACTCAAATTATAAGACCTAATGAGTCCACTAACATTTTTATATCCTTCTATTGAAATAAAGGAGGATGGTGAAAGCTAAATTTTTTGGAGAGGGTTCATAAAATGTCAATGGTAATAACTCTCTATTTGATCTTAGTTGATTTACCACTGAGCAAACAACAAAGATGGATTAGATTCTTGCATCAATGAATGAGACCATGGACCAAATTATAGTCTTGGAGTAGGTAGTTCATGGCCATGAAGAGGAAGGCCATTAGGAAGAACTTGAAGAGCATCTTGCTGAGTAGGAAAACCCTCAAGGTGTGAAAGCTCAGGTAGCTATAGAGTTGGCTAGAGATATGAATAAGGTGAACCCACCTAAGTTTGATGGAACTATTCTAGATGACAGTGCTGAGTCATGACTGAATGATATGTAAAAGTATTTTGAGATTCAAAATTACTTCAAAGTCATTAAAGTAGTATGGGGAGCATACAAGTTGGCTAGTGAGGCACTTATGTGGTGGGCCAATAAGAGGTTACAAATGAATCTTAACTCAACCACCACTACTTGAGAGAATTTTGTGATTTTATTTAAATCATGATAACTTTTACAGTTATATTTTGATCAGAAGTTCATAGATTTTTAGAATCTAAAGTAGGGAAACTTATCAATGAATGAGTACTAGGAGCGGTTCACTAGACTTTTGAAGTACGTACCTTAGTACCAAGCAAATAAGAGGTTCAGGATCAAAAAATTTATCATGAAATTGAAACCCCAGATTGGTGGAGAGGTAGATGTCTATGGACCTTCTACCATGGACCAAGTATTTGAGATGGCAGTCAAATAGGAAAAAAATTTAAAGTCTCTTACATAGGCTAGGGATAAGTTCAAGAAAAAGTTTAGAAATTCTAAGTCAACATTCAAAAAGAAGAATTGGAAACAAAGGAGTGGAGACTCTAGGAAATAGTTCAAAATTATTAGAATGCCAAATTCAAAAATAAGATAGGTAATAAAAAATTGGGTAATGGTTTCAAAGGTGGTTTCAATAGAAACCAACAGACTGATAGGAAAGGACCACCTAAAGGTTATTTTATTTATGGATATGACCATAATGATCATAATTATACTTAGAAACATTCAAAGAACAAAGGTCTTATTCCTTAGTAAAGTAGTTTTCAACAATGTATTCATGCAGTAGTTGATAATCGACAAGTCAAATTTCAAGCTTCACCTATAAAAATATTAGGTACTTTGTTTGAACAATCAGTTTCTATTTTGATAGATACAAGGGCTACACAATATTTTATAGATTCTAAAATGCTTAGTAAGTTTTCTAGAAGAGCCAGAGTAATGGCAAATGCATGTTAAGTATAGTGTGAAAATGACTCAAAATTCATGGTTGAAAAATATTTAATTGAAGTAGAGATTAGGTTGTCCAAATTCATAATAGTAATAGATCTATATGTAACACCACTAGGATCATATTATGTGATCTTAGGATTCAATTGGCTTGCGAAACATAAGGCCAAGGTTGACTACCACTTGAAGAAAGTTGATTATCTAGATGATTTTAAAAATTAAACACAAATTCAAGGCGAGAAAAGAGAGTTGAGACTTAGGTAGATTTTTGCTATACAACTCAAGAGGGCCTAAGGAAAAAGGTGCCAAGCATTTATCATCAACAAAAATTAAATATAAGAACCTAAGGAACCATCTCTCAAAGATTATCTATTCCTTTAAAAAAATTATGATGTGTTTTTAGAAGAGTTATTGATATTGCCTCTTAGATGTGAGTTTGAATTCTCTATCGATATCATACCTGATTCAAAACCATAGTTTAAGGCACCATACAAGATGATAACCACTGAGTTGGTTGATATGAAGGAACAACTCTAAGAATTATTATTTAAGGGGTTGATTAGGCCAAGTGTGTTACCATAGAGTGCACCAGTTGTCTTTGTTAAGAAGAAGAATGGTACTCTTTAAATTTTCATTAATTATAAAATATTGAACAAAGAAATTATCAAAAATAAATATCTGCTACATCATATAAATGATCTTTTCTATCAAATACAATGAGCAACTATCATTTTTAAGATTGATTTTAGAGCAAGATACCATCAGTTGAGGATCAAGGATGAGGATATTTTGAAGATAACATTCAACACTTATTATGGGCACTATGAGTTCACAATGTTACCATTTGGGTTGACAAATGCTTCAACACCATTCATGAATCTCATGAATAGTGTGTTCAAAGATTATTTTGATCATTTTTTTAGTCTTTCTTGATGAGATTCTAATATACTATAAGAATGAAGAACATCTTCAGCATCTAGAATTAGTTTTGTAATAGTTACAAAATCATAAGTTGTATAGTAAATTATTTAAGTTTTTATTTTTATAAGAGAGAGTGAAATATCTAGGACATATCATCTCTATCGATGGTATCTCAATAGATCTAGTAAAGATAAGATCCATTATGAAATAGCTGGTGCTAAAAAAATGTGCATGAGGTAAGAAGTTTTATGGGATTAACAAGTTATTACAGGAAGTTCATTCTAAATTTTTTCAAGATAGCTAATCCAATTACCTCATTCCATTGTAAGAACCAAAATTTTATCTAGTCAGAAAAGTGTGCAATATCTTTTCAAGAATTAAAAATAAGGCTTATTTCAGCATCAGTGTTAAGAGTTTATAACCCCAATGGTCAATTTTTAGTGATCAAAGATGCATCAAGGGATGCACTATGAGGAGTCCTTATGCATGATGGTGTAGTGGTAGCTTTGAATAAAGAAAGCTAAACCCTTATAAGGCGAATTATGCCCCTCATGACTTAGAACTTGTAGTGTACTATTTGTAAGTTTTACAACATTATTTATTGGTAAAACTATTTGATCTTAAGATGGATAATTTAGGACTCAAGTACATCTTCAACAAGCCAAATTTAAATAATCATTAGAGATGTTGGTTAGATTTATTATTTGATTATGATTTCTATATAAAATATATCAAAGATAAGAAATATAGAGTAGTCAATGCCCTAAGTCATAGAAGGTACATAACAGTCATAGTTACTATCAAGATTACTTTCAATAATTGAGTGATTGATTTTTTTTTTTTTAAATGAATTTTATGATTAAGTCAAAAAAGCATTAACTGTGAATACTCAAAATTCTTGGTATAAAATATTCAGATTAGAGAGTGATGGTCTTTTACGTTACAATGAAAGGATGCATGTGCCAGATCAAGTGAATCTGTAGAACACAGTGCTAAAGGAAATTCACAATCCTTCATATTTAGGATATCTAGGAGTAACCATGCTTATGACAAAGCTTAGACCACTATATTTTTGGAAAGAAATCAAGAAAGATGTATCAGACTGTGTGTCATATTGTCTAGAATGTTAACGAGTGAAAGTTGAACATGTGCACCTGAATGAGTTGTTATATCTACATGATATATCAAAATGGAAGTGATAGGATATCAGTATGGAATTTATCTAAGGTTTATCGATGTCATGAAATAGGCATGATATGATCTTGGTAATAGTTGAAAAACTAACCAAAGTGACTCATTTTATACGAAAGAATTTGACAGATGATGTGCCTACTCTTGTGAAAAGTTTGTAAATAAAATATATTAGTTGCATGGATTTTTTAAAAAGATCATTTTGGATCATGATCCAAAGATGACTTCTAGATTTTGGATAATTTTGAATTCAACTTTGGGTATGCAACTAAATTTTAGCACTACATATCATCTAGAGACTAATAGTCAGACTGAGTGAGTTAATTAAGTGTTAAAGGATCTTCTTCATATGTATTACATGGATTAGAAATATAAGTGGGAAGATTATATTTCATTTATTGATTTTTCTTAGAATAAATCATACCAATGAGATTTGAATATGGTACCATTTGAAACACTATATAGAAGAAGGTGCAGGGCACTAATTAATTGAGATAAGTTGGAGGACAGGGTAGTCTTTGGACCTGAGATGTTTGTAAAAATGAAAGAATAAGTTAGATTAATCATGTAGAGATTGGTCGAGATCAATAATAGATAGAAGAGTTATGTTGATTTAAAGATGATAGATAGACAATTTTAGATAGGTGATAAATTATTATTGTGAGTTAAGCTACATAAGAACTTGATTAAATTTGAGAAATCAATGAAATTGTCACCATGATATGTGGGACCCTTCAATGTGTTAGAAGTGGTCAATCATATTACGTATATACTTGCATTGACACCACCCTAACTTTATTACATAATGTCTATCATGTTTTTTATCTTAAAAAGTATATAACTAATCCTACACGTGTTAGATTAGAATATTTTGTAGGTTCTATGTCCTGGGGTGCTCATGATAGAA
Organism: Torreya grandis; assembly: GCA_037957365.1. Taxonomy (NCBI): domain Eukaryota; kingdom Viridiplantae; phylum Streptophyta; class Pinopsida; order Cupressales; family Taxaceae; genus Torreya; species Torreya grandis. The sequence goes on along the minus strand of JARHVA010000004.1, from coordinate 4,875,426 downwards.
ATAATTAGAATAATTGAAACTTAAAAATTTTATTTGCATAATAAAGAGATGTCATAGTACAATGTCATGTGGGACTAATACTTTGAGGATAGTTCTACTTGAAAGGACTATGAGGAGTTCTACAGGGGATTTTTCATATTTATTTACTTGATTTGATACTTTATACTATGTTATTTTTCTACTGAACAATATTTTTAATGTAGAAATTATGTTTGAATAAAAGTCATCTCAGATGATGACTAGCTTTAGGGGGGAAGATGTTATATCATAATTCTTCGTTAAACAAACTTGATTATCTATGGATATTTATAGTTAACAATTTAATTTGATATTTATTAACTAGGCTTTAAGATATATGTTGTTATGGGACAGTTGGATATGTTTAGGTTCCATGATTACATTTCTATGAGTTAGCTTTAGTGTATATATTTACATTCTGATCATGTTATTTTTTTAATTCAATATTATTTTATTATGAATATATATCATGATGTTATGATCTAACTACCTACTTGTTGTGAGGTTGAAGTAGGATAACTCATCCCTTTGAGCATGATGGAGGAAGAACATCATTGAAAAGGGTGACATAGATGAAAATGTTGGAGAATGATAGAGAAATCAACTAGAATCTTGCACACACTATATTAGCTAGTACATGTTAAATCTATAGTGGAATGGCTAGCATAATGTATTTTGATTTTATTTATATTTAGATAGTTGTTTACACATGGTTTGATAGCATAGTTTAATGGATTATATAAAATTTGTCTTGCATGATTGTGTTTATGACCATTAAATTTTTAGAGATTTGATTTACATAATTAAAGTAAATTTAAGGTTATTGATTGATGGATTTATCATTAAATCTATAATGTCAATTGATTGATGGATTTATCATTAAATCATTATGACATTATAGGTGTTAATTTAACTAGAAAATATACTCTAATAGATTAATAAATAGGAAAAAGCGGGAAAAAGAAATAAATAGGTAAACTAATTGTTTTAATTTTTATAAATTAGTAAATAAAGAGAAATAAATGAATAAAATCAAAAGTGGAATGAGAAAGTAGAAAGGTTTAGAATTAGGAAAAACCAAAAAGAAAGAGTTAGATAAAAATAAAGAAAAAGAAACAAAAAAAGATATGCCCTTTTCGTGAGAATATAATGGAAAGAATATATTCAAGTGGAGAGAAGGCAGACACACCATACAAAGGATTCAAAGAGAGAGAATAGAATAAAAGGAAAAAGAGAAGCACAAGAGCATAGAGGGGAGACGAGTTTCGAGAGGGCTTTACCAGGTAGGCAATATTATGGTGTAATCTCTTGATTTTTATATGTTTAAATACATTGAATTATGTTTATTTTCAGAGAAAAATATTTGTATCAAAATAAAGAACTGTATGTACATGTCAACCTATTAAATAATATATTTTTATGCAATGAAAGACATATATATAAAGATAGGTAGATAAAACACAATGCCATATACATAGCAAGGTATTATACAGTAAGAAGGTTTTGGATATCCATCAAAACTTAGAGATATAGGGAGTGATCCCAAATATATTAAGTAGATATAAAATGAATATGTATATATTAAACCTTTAGCAAACTATGTGGTGATTTACCTATGAATTTATAACTAGATTTTGTACAAATTTGGAGGAGATGGTGACCCGTTAAACCAAGTTAGGAGTGAAGGGCTATTTATTTAGGAGAGATTATAACATTGATCTTCAAATATTATACACTAATTCATTTGAATATAATAGTGATATGCAAAACTAGAGTAAAGTTGTTAGCTTAGTGAGTAAAAATTGTTTAGAATAATAGGAAATCTGGTAATAGCGACTTGGTATGGAGAAAGTATTTATAAACCATGTTTTATAAAGTTGAATAATATTACTTACATAGAACTATTAAAACAAGCAAACTAAGTTGATTTAAATAGTGAACCAGATAGTATATACCGGTAGTGAATTAGAATATAATAGTTAAATATACTGCTAGTTGGATATATCGCTAGATAATGGTCAAGTATGTGGCAATAATTCTGATAAGCATATGACTATTTATAAAATAGTTGGTGATTTCACTAGAATAAGGTGATTTAAATAATAGTGAAAGTGTATATTTATTCAAAATAATATTCCTAAAGAACAATACAAAACAATATTATTTTCCATAGTGTGTATAACGATTATATAATGCATGCTTCTATAACGACTCGAACTCATATAAAAATAGTGTAGCATATAGTGTATATGATTATAATAACTAACTATGTATAACAATATAATGACTTATCTAATGGTTTTGGTGTATAACAATATAGATATTCCTATCTATAATAAGCCGTGGACTCTTTTATAAAAAGTTGTGACTAATAAGTCATCAATATATTGCATAGTTTATGAGATAGTGTAGCAATTGTCAATATATACATAGCTATATTCTATTTATCATTATTTTTAGCTATTGCATAAGGTAAAATGATGAATTTTTATATATTTGTCTCTTTAATGTGATAAGAATGGTTAATAATTGGATGTATGTAATGTGTGTGACCATCGTTGGTTTATGGCACCGAAATTTATCTAAAGTCTCATATCACTCTATTGTTAAACTCATCCTCTTTGTGATCCTCTTCTTGGCTATTTAATAAGAGAGTATGATCTACGCTATGTTACATATCCTCTTCTTAGTCCAAGGTAAAACATCGATCTTATCTATCTTTATCTGTTTAAATGATAATGGCTATTCATGTTAAAACTATTATTTTTCATGAATATAATTATTTGTTCTTTAATATTACAGAAATATCAATATGTTTAGTAATAGTTTGTCAATAAAGTTGTATTGACCAAGTAATTGATTGAGAATCGTAAATGATTATTAATATCATTAAACCATATCCATATATATTATTGAGCATGTGTGTGTGTGTGTGTGTGTGTGTGTGTGTGTGTGTGTGAAGATTTAGGAGTCATTAAAAGAGTATAATGTATATAGGTGTATACGGTTGTATGCCTCTAAATTGTTGACAAATATAAAATAATTGGTCATGGGACTCCATGAGCGGAGGAACTATGTAAACATAAATATAGACTCCTAACCTAGTATTTAAATATAGGGTCATGTTCATACAAAACCTAATTAAGATTATAGGATGTTTAGATTCTTGAAAGATAACTAGGTATTTGAATACAAGATTATATTTTCATTGATTTATAACTACTTATGACTATTGGTGGTATTTAGTAGTTATACTAAGAACATTGAACTATGGTAATATGCATTATCATAATGTTTATTATATTTGGAAATTACTTATAGTAATTATAAAACTACAGTTTAGATTTGTATATTATATCCAGATGGTATAAACTGTAGTTATTATTTCTATTATTTATGTGATAGATAATATTGTAAGATTCATTCATACGTTTGATGGAATAAATGTATGCATTTAAATTATTCATGTGCTTCACATGTTATATAATTTATAGAAATATGTAATTTGTATGAATCTATTGGTTATATTATGTTAACCAAATCTCACATTGTTGATACTGAGTAAGTAGTAAGACATATTTCACTAGTTTACTAGCATCACAATCCCAGATTAAAGTAATCAGATTAAGTGATGTGTATAAATTTGACTGATCTTATAGATCATTAACTACTTAAAACTTTAGCCAAAATAATGTTATTTAGATATTATCATTTCATGTGTATGATTTACATGTTTATGCGATATCTTGAGTAGAATGGGTTTCTTTATAATACACTGCATGTTTAGTTTTAGAAATCATATAACACACAGGTACTAGCTTATCTCTTTGGATTCTCATACCGTCACTATCTACGTATTCATGAAATGAAGGTCATTCTCTAATATAAATTGTGTGGGGGATTGATGATCTATGATTAGTGTGAAAAAGTGCTCAGATGATGCTCTTCCTCCCCACAATAGTACTTATTTAGAGATGACACTTGATATTACTATAAATAATAGTTTGAGGAAGTTATGCTCCATGGATCGATGTATCTTATATATGAATATTTCATTTCATTTATTATTAAAAAAATTTAATGATGAGTTATAATTACTTATTGTATATTGATAGCAGTGGTTGTATATTTGTACCAGCCATGGCTAGATATTTGTAGTTACCTTCTATAAACAATTATGAGGTGTTTTTTATAATGATAGTGAACAATGATGTATGATGTATTATTTCATTTACAGTTATTATACTTATATTATTTTATATGGTCAATAATTATATTCTTGTGGTGTAATCTAATGGAAATATACGTTATTTGAAAAAAAAATCACATATTTCTAGGTAGATCTCAAAGTTGATGTTACATTGCCAGTGGTTGTGAACCTAATGCTTCAAAGGGATCTCAAGGGGGACTCAACTAAAAAATAAGCAATCAAAGTAAATTTTTTAAATAAATGATAAGATTTGTCAAAATTAGGTACATTCAAAACAACATCAGGTAATGGAGAGTTAGAATCATCAGCGTTACCTCGTGAAAGACCTTTAGAATGCATTTACTCACCTGTTTTGAGGCCATGGTTGCGCTCACTCACTCTAACTTTATTTGCATATGTGGATGTAGAGATGGAGGTGTCAGTCATTAAATAAAGGGTACCCCCTACACTCAGATGGTGAATCATTGATCAAAATCAATAATTAATACAAACAAAGTAATATCCTACCTAGATCCATGGTGATCAGTAGTATGGTAAAGACCTAAAACCTCATCAATGAAGAGCTATCAACCTAGGGGTTTACTCTTCCCTGCATTAAAATTTAAAGCTAGAACAAGGTTGCATTGCATTGTGGGGTTTGGCTTTAGACCTACGAACTGCATTTACAAAGGTAAACTGACTAAGTTGGACAATTGTTTGTTGCATTTGATGAAACATTATCCATGCATTGTGAGGATAGCCTTACTATCCCGATATACCATGGAATTATGAAGGTGCATGGTGATAGCCTTGTGATATAAGAATACGAGGATGTAATGATGTGTACATCGTATAATATCTCATTTTTATGATTTTTTTCATGGGAATTTTTGCATTGAATGGAAGGTCATAGTTTAGATTGTTCTAATTTTTATAAAGTTAAATAATTGAAATGGGATAATGGGATATGTGTAATGAAGCTAAGGGGGTTCACTTATTAGTATATATTTAATCAAGCTTACTTAATTCCAGTCCAAGACCCCCTTCCACATATCCACTGTTGGAATGCTTGTAAAATATGAATGATTGGAAGTAGCCTCGAAAGAGTGCCTAGAATAGATATATGTTGAAGTTATTATAGTGGCATGTTATCAAGCATAAGGATATAATAAAGTTGTTATTATAGTGGTATGTTTTTAAGTATAGAATCACATAAAAGATTTTAATAGTTGTGACATACTCTTAAGCACAATTCCACATAATATTTTTTATCTCAATGGAATGTCTCTGAGCATGGACCTATATAATGGTGGTTGTTTTAGTGGAGTGTTAACACATATCCAATTGAGTGAATAATGAAGAAGTGTCATGCACAAATATACTAATGCTTGAATGATTTTAGTTACTATCCAAATGAATAAGAGAATTCTTTTGAGGTTTGAGACTTGCAAAGGAGTTTTTCCATTATTTTATGTAAAAAAATATTGATTTGAAAACGTTTACCAAGATTTTGATTCCATATAATACTTATATAATAAGAAATGTTAATTTATAATAAATACTAATTACTTTTCAAGTGTATATATACACATATATGTATATATAATAATGATGACGTTTAGTAAACTCATATTCAATTTGAACAACATTGATAAAAGTATTATATTTATCTTTTAGCAGCACACTAACAGATAGACTATCATCATTTACTTTTAAGCTTTTTTATGATTTGGGAGAAAGTACATCCAAGTGCCTTTTGCCAATAAATAAAAATTAAAACCATGATGGCTTAGTTTTCCACGTCGAGAACAGTGATTTTATAAGAGGAGAAAATGTAACCACCCACCATTTTGGACTCTTACTCATTTTAATTACAATAACAATACATCGACCTGTTAATGTGGTGATTAATATATTTTAAGAGTATCAATACATTGACAAATGGACTAGAGTTTCCTCTTTGCAGAGAGAAACTCGTAGTTGTCCTTTCTAATTATATAGTCACAACAATGGATTGGTATAGACAACTAAACAAATGCCAAATGATTACCATCGTTTTCTTTCTATTTTCTTATCTTGGTTAAGCCGTCTATAAACCGACTCTTACGGTCTCAATTATTTGCCATGGCAAATAATGGTAATGGTAAAATATATTGTAGATTACACTAGTAATTTGATAGTTATCGTAACTCGTAGTTGTCCTTTCTAATTATATAGTCACAACAATGGATTGGTATAGACAACTAAACAAATGCCAAATGATTACCATCGTTTTCTTTCTATTTTCTTATCTTGGTTAAGCCGTCTATAAACCGACTCGTACGGTCTCAATTATTTGCCATGGCAAATAATGGTAATGGTAAAATATATTGTAGATTACACTAGTAATTTTATAGTTATCGTAACTCCTGGTGCCATACATTTTCGTTATAGAAGCACATGGCTTAATAATGGAAGAAATTACATATTAAAATAACAATTATTATTATTTTGATAAGGTAACATTTTTATAGTAATATACAGAGTTGAACAGTTGTAATAAATGAGTGTGTTGATTTTTAATTATTTTAGAGTTAATATTATAAATAAAAAAATAAGTAGAGGACAACAAAGTAAAGATAAAAATAATAGGAAATTAAAAAAATAAAATTATTTACCATTTTCTATTTATTTTTTTGATTGAGATTTTTATGATTTTTTATTTATTTTTATTGAAAGGCGTATGTGTGTGTGTGTGTGGGGGGGGAGGGGTCGGGGGGCTGGGGCGGCTGGGGAGGGCGGGGAGGCGCGGCGTGGCGGGGGGGGGGGGTTACAAAGCTAATCATACAAAAAAATGGGTGGAAAAGTTACATCTCATGAGTAAAATTATACTGAGGGTAAAAAAATCTTGAGATAAATCATAAAATGACCACACCCACATAAGATTATATCACATCAATAGTTGACAACAAAATAGAGAGAGAAAGGTACAAATAACAATAACGAGAACAATTAAGCAGCCACAACAAACATGGACGTCAGGGGAGGTAGAAGAGATGGTAGATCCTGAGGATTATCATCCCATCCTCCCAAGGTAGGGGGATTCTTGTCAACAAGGGCTCCCAACTAGTGTTTTGTTGAGCCTCTAGAGTCTCATTTTGATTTCTTTTAGGGGATATTACTAGCACTAGGCATGGGAATTTGCCTTGAAAAGGTAGATTTCAGCCTCTCATGTCACCATCCTTGGATGGGGGAGGAGATCCCTAGCCCCTACCATCACCCCCAAATTTGACAAGCCACTTGGGCCACCATGATGAGGAGAAGACCTACAAAGTGAAAACCATCAAGGAGAATGACTCTTGCATCTAGTTATGGACTGTTGTCGACACAACCCATAGTCTCATCCTTAGGGGGTGAAGGATGTAGTAGGAGCTCCGGAGGTTCATGACTGACTATGTATGAAGCATTTTCTCAGTGATCCAACAAATGCTAGAGGTGGTTAAGTTTCAGACAGACCTTGTCTATTTGAGTTTGAATCTGAAGAATAACATTAGAGAGAACAATAATTTTGTTAGTAATAGAAAAATTATGTTCCAACTCTTCATGATTAAAGCAAGCATAGTTTCTAACTTTCCATATTTAAAATAAAATGTAAAATCAAAAGATCTATCAAAAATGATTATATTTTGTAGGCAATAGAGTCAAATCCTCGAGGAGAGCCATCTTCTATGTGAAAAATTCAAGATGAAAAAGATTAAAAAAAAAGGGAAAGTATCCATCACCATGTAGATTGTGCATGAGGGCAAAACCAGATAGATGGGGTTAGGCACACCTAGATGTTTGAGCTAGTGTCCCACAAATAGGCCCTGATAGAGAAGGCACCATAAGAAATGAGCTTTTATGGGCTCAATAGAAGCAAACCATATAGTGTTAAATCAACAAGCCTAGATCCCATATCTTGAATGAAGATTCCATCTGATGTTGAGCATATCATCTGGAATATGTTGTGGAGCAAGTAAATAGTACCATAGACAAGGAGAGTATTGGGTAAAGGAGGTCATCATAGGCTAGTGCCAATCCTTCCACCAAGGAATAAGGTAACTGAATGCTATTTTATAAAAATATTCATCAGGTATGGAGCCTTGAATTTCTATAATAGCCTCTACATTTGAGTTTATTAAATAGAATTTATACTAAAGCTGTTGCCAAGTGAACCAGACCCTATTTTCCTTGTAAAAATGATCACTAATAACCTTCACACCTTTTTTGAAGAGTTGTAACCCTTTAACCCAGGGGACTAAGCCAAAGGAAATATTATGAAAATTTAAGCAAGGTGACCACCAAAGGGACTGGGAGTTACTGGAGAGACCATTCTTGAACCCCTCACCCACCCAATTAAGGTGAGGCTTAAGCTTCTCTCAAGCCTTCCATAAACTTTGAATCATAAAGGAGCCATTAATTTTAACACGCACTAGGGTAATGACAAGGGAATGAAGACCTAGGCCTTGCCAAGCCTTTCTACCATAGGGGAGTCCCTAAGAAATACAATGGCAGAGAAGAATCTTTCAAGCTTCATCCTCAGAAAGACTTTTGATAATACATTTGGAACCAAGAGCAAGTCCTTGAATTTTAATATTTAGGAGACCTAGGCCCTCAGCTTCCTTAGGATGGCAACAAATGTTCCAGGTGACTCTGTGGAAGCCCTTGTGTCCCTCAAAGTTAGCCCATAGAAAATCTCTTAGAAGATTTTCTAATTTACTGTAGCCAACATTAGAAGTTGCCAAACAAGAGGAATAATACACATGCATGGCTGCAAAAACTTTAGAGCAAATTTAAAAATTGCCATCAAGATAAAGAGGCTTAGTGATCCAAAATATTTTTTTTTTCAACTCGTTGCACCACATAAGACCATAAATTAGATGGAGAAGATCAAAAGACAAAAGGAATGCCAAGAAATTTAAACTACACCCTTGGTAGAATTCACTACCATTAAAATTCTTCTAACCAAGGAGGTTTGGAGCCCAGAGACTATCTATAACATAAGGTATTCCTCCATTGAATAGAAAAGATTGAAGCCAAATAAAAAAATGTGGAGAAGTTCCATAACGTTTCTAATGAATTCTTCTTCCTCTTGAAGTGTGAGAAAAGAGTCATCCACAAAATGACCATTTAAAATTTTTATATCAAATTGAGGGAGGGAGATACCTTTCACCAGACCTTTGGTAGCAGAGTTAGGTAGGAGGTAGCTAAAGCCTTCTACCTCAAGCACTTATAAAGAAGGGGATAAATGATATCCCTACCAAATAGAATGATGAAGTTCAAATCAAGAATATTGGGTGTCATTGATAGTGATACAGGCCCCAGTATCCTAAAAAAGCATATTAATAGTCTGAACAAATTTAGGTCCAAAGCTAAGTTCCTACAGTATGGCCAAAATGAATGGCCATTCGATGCAGTCATAGTCTTTCTCAAAATCAATCTTCATAAAAAAAACCTTTTGATTAGAAAGTCAAGCCAATTTCATATCTTCCTAGATAGTAATGACATTATATAGAAAGAATTTATTTTAGATGAATCCTGTTTGCTCACTCCTAACAATTAAAGGGAGAATGTGCTTCATCCTAAGAGCTAAAGCTTTAGCAATAATCTTATAGGAGACATTGAGCAATTAATAGGCCTAAAGTTTGTGATAATTTTATGATCGCTAGCCTTGGGAATAAGCTTGATGTTACCCTAATTTATAAGGTTTCCCAAAGAATTGGTTAGAACAACTTTAAAATACACCCAATGAAGATCATGACCAATAGTATCCCAAAGTATTTGATAAAACTTGCATAGGAAACTATCAATTCTATGAGCTTTTTCCACTACCATCTTCTTAACAGCTTCATGGAGGTCACTGAGAGATAAGGGTCTATGACATATAACTCTTTGAGAGTTGGAGACTTTATAAGAAACAATCTGGAGGCATTGAAGGAGATCCACCTCCCTCTCTAGAGAAGAAGTTTATGCTAAGAAAACACCATGGTAATGATGAACAAAATCTTTTAGATTGTCAAGAAGTTTGGTGAGTCTAATGTTTCCTTCCTTCAAAGTTTTGATTCTATTAGCAGCTCTCCTAGAGTGGAGAAGGGAAAAAAGTCCTTAGAAAATTTGTCACCAATTTTAAACCAATGCATATGAGATCTCAGTTGAGATCCTCTAGCTTTGTGTGCTTCCTAAATTTGAAGTTTATGTCTCCAATGTGCCACTTGAGTTTGAAGGTGTACATTGAAAGGAGACTAGGCTAGCTCCTATGAAGCTTGGATATACTCACAGATTGTAACATTATGTAGATGTCATCTAAAAACAATCATTTGTTTGTTGTAGATCCAAATAAAGGTGGAATTATAATCAAGAGTATCATACCACCACTGAATCTATTCAGTATCTCCCTCTGGCCAAGGGACCAAGTTCCAAATTCTGATAATATGCCCCATCGTTCTTTCATGTTTAAGGTGTGTAGTATTGAGATAGAATTGCATGAAAATAGGATTAACTTGAGGATAATTCCATTCAAAGTTAAAGTAAATAAGGTGATGATTTGATAGGAATGTATCAATAATGATTGACACTAATCTATCTTGGACAGGGCTAAAATAAAAAAGATCTTGCTTAGCCAGTAGAGTTTTGTTGAGTCGCTGAAGCACCATATCTTTTCCCTATCAAAATATAGAATAGGTGAGCTAGGGGGAGTATAAATTCTTACTCTTGTGATGGTTGGGATCAAACACCCTAAGTTTTTTTGTACATATAAAACCATGCTTCACGCTCACTAACGCACCACCACATTAGAAGGTGTCATTTATTCTCAACCAATTCTACCATGTAGAAATCACCATAGAGGATCTAATAAAGATATGGGAGAGAGTTGACCAGCCACCTCCATAAGGAAACCCACTCCATAGCATCATTATAGTTGCATGAATTAACCATCCAAATTATGATGTTATTAAATTTAAAAAGGGTACAAACCACCTGTTGGGTGGGGTCCAAACCCCATGAAATAATAGTTTAAGCTAGCTCTAGAGCCAAAAATGTGATAACCACACCATGCCTAGTACCTTGACAAATGGCCCCAAGGCAGATGATTCATGTTATGTTCTATAGTCAAAATCCATAAATCTTAACCTCTTGAAAAAAAATCATGTTGAGAAAAAGCTGGCAATTATTCTTGACTGCATACTTATGCGATAAATTAGTAAGACCTCAAACATTCCAAGGATACACAATCATTAGGTAGGATCAATGTGCATGTCATTCTCCTCTTTGAGGCCTTCTAGTGCATCAAAATTATTATACATGAGTTTGTTGGGCATGAAATGAGTAATTATAAATGGTTGTCACTTGTGTGCCATATATTCCTCTTCTTCAGGAGATGGAGATGGGCTATGAGAGTGTTGAAATACTATTTTGTGGTCCAAGGTGATTAGGATCCTTTCTTCCTCTAGGGAACTCACCCTAAGAGAGGGTTTTGATGGTGGTGTTGAAGGCAGTGTCTCATCTAGCGAGACTATTAATTGTGGCATACACATAAGAGGAGGAGAAATTTTGGTAGGCAAGGTAGATTTGCTAGCAGAAGTTGATGCAAAATTATTTTTAGCAGGTCTGAATGAAAAAATTTGTTTTCTGCAACCACCTTTGGAGGATTTTTTACTTTTCTTGTTGAAGATAGTAGTCCAATTATCATTATTGTCATTCTCAAATTTGGCTTTAGACACAACCTTTTATCGAGAAGTAAGGGGTGTGTGTACTATCATAAGGCATTCTCAAATCATATGTTTCAAGGATTGATACCAAAAGTAATTATTGAAGATATTGACATACAATACATGCTGAGAAAAGTGGTTAGAGCCAATTTTTATATCAATAGAATCTTTCAAATCATGGAACATATCTACTTCCACACAAACCCTCTTATGAAGATGAGTCATAAATAACTTAGTCTGCTCACGGCATATGAAATGCCCTATTAATTTTATGAGTTCATCTATAAAACTCCATAAGGGGATAGTAAAGCCAAGAAATTCAACTCATATGGGGATTTTCAATTTTATTTACTCTAAGACTTGAAATACTCGAGTCTAGTGAGAAAACACAACCAAAGTGTTATGGATGAAACAAGGCCAATGATTAACAATAGATTTGTAGTGCTCTAGATTAAAAAAGTGAAACAAAAAAAATCTCTTTGTAATGTTTTACACTCCAAGTTTCACACCATGGTCTTGTCTATTACATCTTTGTTAAGCAAATTATATTTGATTATCTATGGATATTTATAGTTGACAATTTGATTTTCTATTTATTAACTAAGCTTTGAGATATATGTCGTTATGGGACATTTGGATATTACTTAAGTTCAATGATTATATTGCTATGAGTTAGTTTTAGTGTATATGTTTACAATATGATCATGTTGATTTACTATTTTAGTAGTATTTTATGATGAATATATGTCATGATGTTATGATTTAAATACCTGCTTGTTGTGAGGTTGATGCAAGATAACTTATTCCTCAGAAGGAGAGGGTGATGTAGATGGAGATGTTGGAGGATGACATACAAATCAGCAAAAACCCTGTACACACCACATTAGCTAGTACATATTAGATGCATAGTGGAATGACTAGTATAGTGTGTTTTGATGTTGTTTGCATTTAAATAGTTGTTTACACATTGTTTGATAGCATAGTTTAATGGATTATTTGAAATTTATCTTGCATAATTGTATTTATGACCATGAATGTTCTGGAGATGTGATTTGCATAATTAGAGTAAATTTGAGGTTATTGATTAATATATTTATTATTAAATCATTATGTTATTAGAGGTGCTAATTTAATTAGCAAATATTCTCTAACAAATGAATAAATAAATAAAAAGTGAGAAAAGGAAATAAATAAGTAAAATAATTTTTTTGATTTTTATAAATTAGTAAATAAAGAGAAATAAAATAAATAAAACCCAAATTGGAATGAAAAAGTAGAAAGGTTTAAAAGTAAGAAAAAACAAAAAGAAAGATATGGATAAAAATAATAAAAAGAAAGAAAAAGAAAAAGAAAGGAAAGCTAAATCCTTTTCATGAGAATAGAATGGAAAGAATATATTTAGGTGGAGAGAAGGGAGGTACACCATACAAAAGATTTAGAGAGAGAATAGAAGAAGAGGAAAAAGAGAAGCGTAGGAGCATAGAAGGGACACATGTTTTGAGAGCGCTTTATTAGGTAGGCAATATTTTGGTGTAATCTTTGAATTTGTATATTTTTACCTGTTTAAATGATAATGGCTATTAATGTTAAAACTATTATTTCCCATGAATATAATTATTTGTTCTTTAATATTACAAAAATATCAATATGTTTAGTAATAGTTTGTCAATAAAGTTATATTGACCAAATAATTGATTGAGAATCGTAAAAGACTATTAACACCATTAAATTATATATATATATATATATATAGGAGTAATTAAAAGAGTATAATGTATATGGGTGTATCGAGTTGTACGCCTCTAAGTTGTTGACAAATATAAAACAATTGGTCATGGGACACCAAGAGCAAAGGAACTATGTCAACATAAATATAGAATCCTAATCTAGTATTTAAATATAGGATCATGTTCATACAAAACTCAATTAAGATTATGGGACTTTTATATTCTTGAAAGATAACTAGTTGTTTGAATAGAAAATTATATTTTCATTGATTTATAACTACTTATGACTGTTGGTGGTATTTAGTATTTATGCTAAGAACACTGAACTATGATAATATGCATTATTATAATGTCCATTATATTTGAAAATTACTTATAGTAATTATAAAATTATATTTTAGATTTGTATATTATATCCAGATGGTATAAACTGTAGTTATTATTTTTATTATTTATGTGATAGATAATATTGTAAGATTCATTCATATGTTTGATAGAATAAATGTATGCATTTAGATTATTCATGTGCTTAGCATGTTATATAATTGCCAGTAATATGTAATTTAGATGAATCTATTGGTTATATTATGTTAACTAAATCTCACATTGTTGATATTGAGTAAGTAGTGAGATAAATTTCACTAATTTACTAGTATCACAATGCCAGATGAAAATAATCAAATTAAGTGATGTGTATGAATTTGACTGATCTTATAGATCATTAACCACTTAAAACTTTGGTCAAAGTAATGTTATTGAGATATTCTCATTTCATGTGTATTATTTACATGTTTGTGCGATATCTTGAGTAGAACGGGTTTCTTTATGATACACTGCATGTTTAGTTTTAGAAATTATGCAACACACAGGGACTAGATTATCTCTATGGATTCTCGTACCGTCACTATCTATGCATTCATGAAGTGAGGGTCATGCTCTAATGGGAATTGTGTGGGGGATTGATGGTCCATGATTGGTGTGAAAAAGTGCTCAGATGATGCTCTTCCTCTCTACAATAATACTTATTTAGAGACGACACTTGAGATTGTCATAAATAATAGAGTCTGAGGAACTTATGCTTTATGGATCCATGTATCTTATATATGAATATTGTATTATATCTATTATTAAAATATTTAATGATGAGTTATAATTACTTACTTATTATATATTTATAGCATTGGTTGTATATTTGTACCAACCATGGCTAGATATTTGTAATTACCTTCTATAAACAAATATGATGTGTTACTTATAATGATACTGATCAGTGATGTATGATGTAGCTTGTTTCATTTACAGTTATTATACTTAGATTATTTTATATGGTCAATAATTAGATTCTTGTGATGTAATCTAATGGAAATATACATTATTTTTAAAAAATCACATATTTCTAGGTAGATCCCAAAGGTGATGTTATATTGTCAGTGGTTGTGAACCCAATGCTTTAAAAGGCTCTCAAGGGGGACTCAACTAAAAAAATAAACAATCAAAGTAAAAATTTTAAAGAAATGATAGGATTGATCAAAATCGGGTACATCCAAAACAACATCAAGGAATAGAGAGTTAGAATCATCAGCATTACCTCGTGGAAGACCTTTAGAATGAATTTAATCATCTATTTTTAGGCCATGGTTGCATTTGCTCACTCTAATTTTATTTGCATATATGGATGTAGAGATGTAGGTGTCAGTCATTAAAAAAAGGGTACCCCTACCACTCAGAGGGTAAATTGTTGATCAAAATCAGTAATTAATGCAAAGTAATATCTTGCCTAGATCCACGGTGATCAGTAGTATGGCAAAGACCTAAAAGCTCAGCAATGTAGAGTTATCAATGTAGGGGTTTCGTCTTTGAATGAAAGCTCATGTTTTTTTATTTGAGTATGGCTTCTAAGAAAAAATAGAAGAGAATTAAAAAAAGTAAAATTGTTTACCATTTCTTTCTTAATTTTTACCAGAGTTTTTTATATTTTTTACATGCATGTGGATTAGAAAGAAAAAACACAAAAGAATTTAAAATGGTAAAATTGTTTACCATTTCCTACTTAACTTTTATCTGTTTTTTTACAATTTTTTTATATTATAAATAAAAATTTCCATATTAAACTTATTTATATAGGCATTATTTATACACCGATCATTTATCATTTATAATATATCTTGATATTTATGATAGTTAGTTATAAATTTACATGTACATTTTGATATGTATATTAAATATAAATAATTTAGATATAATAATAGGTGTAATATAGATATAGGTTAACCATAATATATAAAATTAACTATAGTAGATGTGATCATAAATATTTACCTTTACAAATCATGTAATATTATTTATACTTATATATCTACAAATTTATGTCTATTTGAAATTTCTTTGAAAATAAAAAATAAGAGAATTAAAAAAAAGTAAAATTGTTTATTATTTCTTTCTTAACTTTTATTAGAGTTTTTTTACAGTTTTTTACATTATGAACCAAAATTCCCATTGATTAGTATATTTAGGAGTGCGTTTTAAATAATATTGACTAAAATTTATACAATGATCATTTATTATTTATTATTTATACTATATCTTGATATTTATGTTTGTTAGCTATAAATTTACATAGATATTTAGTACATATATTTCTCAAGGCATAAAATATTTAGTTTATATATATTTAAAATTCTATTACTAATAAATTTATTTTATTAATAAATTTAAATATATATATTAAATTTAAAGAAATAATATTATAAATTTAATATTAATATATAAATATAGATTAGCCATAATATATAAGATTAATCATAGTAAATATATATATCATAAATATTTATTTTTACTATAAATCAAACAATACTTTTATATCAAGTCTTTATTTAATATATTTATACCTACATATCTACATATTTATGTTTATTTAAAAAAAAATTAGAAAAAATTAAAAAAAAAATTAAACAAGGTAAAATTGTATACCATTTCCTACTTGAATTTTATGGATTTTTTTAATAATTTTTTACATTATGAATAAAATATCTTGATATTTATGATAGTTACATATAAATTTACATAGATATCTAACACATATTTAATATAATAATTCTTAAGGCATAAAATATTTAATTGTTTATATTTAAACTTTTACCATTAATAAATTTATTATAATTAATAAATTTAGATATAATAAAAAACATAATAATTATAGATCTATTAGAAATATATATAAATATAAGTTAGTCATAATATACAACATTAACCATATTGTGTGTGCACGTGCGCCATTAATATTATTTATATCTATATATTTAAGTATTTATGTTTATTTAAGTTTTCTTTAGAAAAAAAGAAGAGGATTAAATAAGGTAAAATGTTTACCATTTCCTACTTAGTTTTTATAAAAAAAAATTACAGTATAATATAGCAACAATGTTTACAATGTTGAATAGGAATTTTCATTCTCACTTTATCATTATTAATATTGTTAATTTTTATTTTTAGGTATTGAATATATGGTATTATATAATAGAGATTCTCTTACACATATTTTATGATAAGTATAATTTTTTTATTATATATTAAGTGTGTCATAACTATTTATAATTAAATTATAAATAATTAAGTATTAATGTTAAAATGAAGTTGTCTCCTTTTACTACTTGCTTCAATTGAGTTTACAATAGTTAACATTGGTGCATCAATAATACATACAACCTTGAAAATGCCTATAGAAGATTTTGAAAAATTACAAGGAAAAAGGTTAACAAGATTTCAAGAAGAAATTAAACATGTTAAGTATATTTCAATTGATGAGATGAACTTTCTAGGTCAAAAGATGCTTGAAAATATAGATTCTCGACTATGCCAAGCATTTTCAGAAAATGTTGATGTGCTTTGGTGGAAGGTCTATCATTTTTCGAGGAATTTGGGATAATTTCCTTTGGTAATAGATAAACCTCCATATGAAAATACAAGAAAAGCAAATTTAAAATAGAAAAAATTTAGAACTGTTGTTACATTCAATAAAAAAAATTAGACAATAAGGTTAAACTGAAAAAAAATAGTGATTAAAAGAACTTCTAAAAAATTTAAGAGATGCCAATCGAACCATTAAATAATGGTAGTTTTTAATGACTATTGTAGACACTAGAAAACTATACCAACGTTTCTAGATGTTGCAACACACCTTTTTGACCCACTTGCCCCCCCTTGAATTAGAATATTTCTTAACCCCCTTAAAAACCCATTTACACCTTACCCACATTTAGCTTAATTAATTAATTCTAATAAAATTATATTTACACCTCACCCTAACCAAGCCCATAGTTAATTTAGTGACACCTTGCCTTTAGACCATTTCCTACCATAGCATTTAACTCCTAACCTCCTAGACTTTTTCTACCCACATGACCATACTTCCTTAACTAAACTTGGACCATTTCTAATGGTATTAACTTCCAAAATTAAGTGCAAAACATTATTTTTGGTAAGTTAGACCATTTTTACCTCAACCAACGCCAGTCATACCTCGACTGATGTCAGTTGACCAGGACTAACATCGATTACTTAAAGATGGTTTGTGACCTTTGCTCAAGAGGTTGAATCATTTGGACTAAGAATTAAACTCTTGTGTGAACCAGAGCTATCTAGTGAACTAGAGAACCAGTCTAGAGACCAAGAAGTGCTTCATTACCTCAAGACTGAGGATTTAAGCACTGTTACTCTACTCATTTTGTTCAAGGCTTTCAACCAACTCTCATTCAACTTCAAATCATCTTCAGAGTAGTAACTCCACAATAGCTAAGTATTATGTGTTTTTTGTAAGTTCAACATTTTGTTTTAGTGGTTTATTTCTTTCACCCCCTTCAATCTCTATCCATACTCTCTTTTGTGTTGGATTTTTGCAATTCCAACACCCATTTTTCACCAAATTCCTACTAACCATTTCCAACCTTTTTGAGTATTAAAACTTCATGTTTGATATCCTTGAGTCTTCATTTTACCTTTATGACCATCAACCAACCTTCAAATAACCCATAAACCCCTTATAACTAGCTCAAAAACCCATTTTTGTTTAAAATCCAAAACTATGATAATACATAGTGATCGACATCGGTCATCCTTGATCGTCATCAGTTACCCAATGACTAACATCGGTATCTATGTAATTATATTTTCCTAAAACATCAAGATAAAAATATCTATCAATCTCAACTAAAAGCCCTGTTTCTCAACCCCTTGTCATAACACAGAGTCAGAAACAATAATTTGAACCACACTTTAACATTTCTTTTGCATTAGTTACTGTTATTTTGTTAAAGCAATCATTTTCTTAAAAAGTATTTTATTACATTGTGTTAAAGTATTTTTCATTCCTTTATGCAAGAAATTCTTATCAAAATTCTTTAGAACTTAATTTTTTTAAATGAGTGGATTAACAATCTATCATGGAAATCTTGTACTTCTTGGATCTAGCACTTGCTAGGAAATCCACCCTTAAATCTTATTAATTAAATCTTATTTCTAGACTTATTCTTATTTTAAGTTATTCCTCTCCATCCAAATAAGAGTACTTCACATCGTCTAAATCACAGAGCACGTAACCACATCCAGGTTGATCTACACTTTCTTCCTTTCTTTAGTTTTACTTGTTTTCAAAAATAAAAGAAAATGATCTAAAATATAGTGAAACATTCTGGCACACCTGATGAGACCCTATAATTTTTTTGGGTTCATGGTTGTTTTAGGACATTCTAGTTGCATTAGTGAAAGAATCATTCATTACATTTCTTTTTCTCTGAAATTAAAATGTTAATTTCCTTCATTTCTAAATTAAAAATCATAATTTTCAATTTCTTCAATTCAAAATTTTAAAAAAAATTACCTGTTTTCTTTACTTTATTTAATTTGAAAAAATAAAAATAATTTATTTTCCTCTATTTCTAGAACGTGAAAAGGCATTCATCTTAGGATAGGACTTGCATTCTCATCCTGCATTTAGGTGCATTCTAGTTGTTTTGTACTCATTCAAATATATTAAAATTTCCTTTTGGGTTTAAAATCAACCTTCATCCATTAATTTATTGCATGATTAAGTTACATAGCTTAATTAATCAGTATATCACTCATAGCAATCACTTTTTTCCACACATATAACAAAGCACTTACACAATCAATTCATCAAACATTGACATAAGGGAACCAACTGAGATTTCATCACCTAGCAAAAACCTTCATCCTGGCTATCCTACTTGGATTTAACCACCAAGGAGAGAACCAACTCAGTATGTTGACTGAGTATAAACTGTAGATATCAGGTATATACTGACAAAGCACCTGACACCCTTATGCTATAATATGTGAAGTGGCGGGGTAGGTTCCAATATCAAGCCACATATTGATTCCAATATTGATATATTTTGAGCCTAAACAAATCTAAAACCATCCATAGACTACTTCTTCTAGTACCCATTTCATAAGTCAAGTGGAGTCTCACAAATTCTAAACTTAAGGCACAAGCCCAAAATGAGATAAAAAATAATGCTTAGGATCTAACATACTTTTAGTGTGTGTGATCATGTTGAATTTTTATTATTTTCTCTCTTTTTGAGTTAGTGAGTTCATTTCCATCAACTTCTAAAACTTCTACCACTTTATCGCATGGTTTTGACATGACAACAAGGTAAAGACTAAACTAACCAAAACCAACCTCACCATCAACCTTCTTCTTCTTCATCATCTATGGAGCACATTCCAGATGTAGATAACTCTCCCAACCATTTCAAGAGTCCTGATATGCCCTGATATTTTACCCAAGGGGACATGGAATTTACAAACCTCCTTGACAACAACCCAATTTCCATCCAACACTACCTTGCCACAATTGCCAACCATTCCCTTATTTTGGTTCCTTATATTGAACCACCTTATGGCATGCCTACTTACCTTATGGGTGAGACTTTGGTTGCCACCATCTCCACTACCCAACCCATGGTAACTCAATCTTCATATTCTACAAGTAACCCATCTACTAGTGTTTCCCAAAAACAAGCTTCTCTTCCACCACCAACAAATACCCAATCATTTTCAACTTCCACCAACCCCATAACTAACCTTTCAAATGTAGGGACAACCCAACCAATGATAATTCAATCACCACTTAGTATTGGAATGTCATCCATTAGTATGGTTTCCTTACCTTTTTCCACCCAAAACCCAACATCATCTACACCATTTCAAACCTTAGTAGTTTATATATCATCCACTCTCCCACCTATAAGTAATAGGGTGACTACACACCTTCAAAAACCCAACCCAACCATGCCCATATCTCATCAAATACCCACTGCACCTAATCCAAGCTATGCTCCTAATCCACAAGGATATATGACTCTCATATCATCCCAAACTTTCATGACTAAATATCAATATGTGGCATCCACCCAACCTTCTAACATGTAACACATTGCACCCTCACAACCCCAACAACACATACCCTACAACTATATGGGTGCACCATAAACTAACCTCATAAAAATGTTAATGGATAAAATGAAAACTTTAGAGACATCCATTTCTAGAGCTCACAATCTTTTATCTTATGATCAAATTTATAATGAACCCATTTACCCTTTTGTACCAATCCATCCTTACCCCGCTCAATTATAACTTCCCAAATTCACCAACTTCCAAAGTAAGGAGGATCCCCAACAACATTTAAGAACATTTAGGCATGCATGCTATCTCATTTCCTATTAGTATGCTCTTTTACTTTGAATTTTCCCCATCTCTTTAGCCATACCTGCATTGGATTGGTATAGTGCCATCACTAGGCACTCCCTCTTTTCCTTCACTCAAATTGCACAAACTTTTTTGGAACACTTATCCATAAACATCTCCAAGAAAGTGTCCATAACTGACTTATATTATATTTTCCAATTTGAGGATGAATCCATTATCGATTTTATTTCTCGATGGAGGGGTTTAATCAACCAAATTTCCTTCTCCCTACCCCAACTAGAATTGATTGAAATTTTCTCTCAAACATGTGCTAAACACATTTTCATCTACCCTATAAGTTCAAATATTTTGTAACTTTGATGAAGCAATTACCATGGCTATGAAATTGGAAAACTGAGCAATTGATGAAGGCAAAATTAATCTTAGGAATAAGAATGCTAGCTTCAAATCTGTCAAAGCTTCCTCCAAACCTTCAAACCAACCCAAAGTCAAAGGATTAGCTAATGTTGTTTTCCTTAAGATATATCCTCCTCCAATGTTAAATCAATCAAACCCATCAACATATTCAAACCAAAATACAAAATCCCAAAATCCCTTTGTTCAAAAGCAATACACTCCACTAGGGGAGTCCTTTGCTTCAGTTTTGGAGAAATTGCTGAAAGCATTCATAAGTCCAACTTCCACCAATTAAACCTCCTAAATAATTTGATTCATTCCATCCTATACCAAGTTGGTATAAGTAGAACGATATTTGTAACTACCATCACATCATTAGACATAATGTTGATAGATTAAAAACCTTTAAAAACATAGTTTAGGACCTAATTGATAAGGGCAAACTTAAAATGGATAACCCAAATGCACCTCCAAATCAATCTCTTGACATCTTCCGTCAACCATTTCCAAACTACCTACCTTATTCAAATAATGAGAATATAAATGTGGAAACATCCCATAAACATGAGTTTCAAACCATAAACATTGTCCTTCATGAACTTACAATTCATGACCCATGGCCCAAACCATGCCTACTCCACTTTTAGAATTGGTGGAACCAACCCAAACCACCACTCCTAATCCACTTACTTCCATAGTGGAATCACCCATCCTTCCTTTCAAAATCATAACTAAGGAATAAACCACCACTCCTACTCCACTTACTTCCATAGTGGAATCATCCATCCTTCCTTTTGAAATCATAACTAAGGAAGAGATCATCTCATCTATTCCACTTAATTCCATAGTGCAATCACCCACCATTTCCTTATAACTCTTGCTAAAAGAAGAGGAAACCATGAGCATCCCACGTCCTCATTCACTTAGTCTCCCCTTGAAAACCCCTATTGATGAGGCCAAGTCCACCTATAAACTATTTTCAAGGTTGGTTCAAAATCTTGAATTCTTATCACAACCAAAACTTGATCGAGCTATATTTTGGCACTGTCTTGGGCTTCCCTACCCTAAAAATAAGAAACCAACAAGCCAATTAACCACCCAAACATAAACCTCAATAAAATTAACCACCCTCACCTCAACCAAACCAACAAACTCATCCATATCTCAACCTTCAAACAAATCAACCAACTCAACTCCCATAAAAACAAATAAAATAAACCCAACTACCCCACTCAAACCTATCAAAAACCTAGGTGTCCTTCCAACTCAAAACCTCACTCATCTACCCTTAAAATTAGAGTTTACATCATAAACCCCACCTAAAATTCCACAATCCAAACCAAAGAGGAAGATCAAACCACTTAGGACTCAAAAGCCTAAAACCATTTCACCTCCCATTTTAACTTCACCCTCCATCCTAGGGCCATACACCTTATCCATTTTAGGACGTCACCCTTCCACTTTATTTAAAAATCCATCCTTCCAAAAAAAAAACCACAAACTCAACCTCCTCTTCTTACCACACGTCCACATCAAACCTTCATTTCCAAAACCATCAACCAAAAGCATTGCACAAACCAAAGATCCACTCATAAAACTTACCCCTAAAAAGGTACCAACCCCAACAACTAAAACAAAGTCTTCAACCCTCTTAACACCATTTCTATAAACCTATTCTACTATCTTACAAAGTTTATTACAAACTTACTACATAACCCAACCTCCTATAAAACCATTCAACCCTCTTAGCCCAAAATCAGCTTGGTTCAATGATAACTTAATCTACGCATACCATAAGACACCTAAACATGACACTGAGAACTGAAAAGTTCTTAAGACATAATCCAAACATTATGTGAAGCATATGATCTTTTGATAGAGGATATTCTTATTATCCCACCTCCAAGCCAAAAAATAAAAACTACCACCTCACATAAACTTACCTCCAAGCTCTCATCAAAGAGTAAGGATGCACCAAAATAACCTACCAACCCACATACATTCCAAATTGACACCATCCATGTATTCAATTGATCTAAAAGTCAAAACAATAAAGGAAAATCCAAATATCCATCCCTTGGACATATCCTTCTTCTACGAAAGTACCCCAATCGCCCTCACCAAAACCCAAGATTTATATCGTGGGTACACCTCAATCCAACCCATTTGTACTGATACATAGGTCAGTTCTCAAAAAAATTCACCAAACCTTAGTGAATATGACCTTGTAGAATTGATCCAAACCTCACCTCAAAACCGTCAAGCTATGATGGATGCTTTACAATTGATTGGTATTCAACCCAAAGATCCTTGACCTATAGTAACCCTTGTTAGATCCCTCTAAGTATCAACCCTTGTCACATTCCAAGATTATGAGATACCAATTGTCTACCCTGATGATCTAGATCATCCCCTCTTCATCATAGTCCACATCAATCAAACCTGGATCAAAAGGGTTATGATTGATGGGGGAACTGGAATCAATATCATCTCATCCCATGCCTACAATCAACTTAAACTTCATGAGAATATCATGTCTAAAACCACTGTCATGCTATGATATTTTAATGATACGATGGAAACCATCTTGGGAACAGTCATCCTTCACATACATTTGGGCCTTCAAACTCTCCTCAAGATATTCTACACTGTAAAAGGGGACTTTTAGAATAATGTATTGCTTAGACATCCTTGGATCCAAACCATGGGTTGTGTACCATCAACCTTACATAGGTGCCTCAAATTTGAACATGAGGGTCAAGCTCACATCATCCCAGTCAACCCTATAACATTTAAGTCATGCAACATGACTTACCTCCCAAATGATGTCCTCTTTCCATTAAAGGATGCATCCCTTTCAACCTCCATCAATAAAGCTTCTATAAGCTCAACCATACCCTCTTCCCAAATCCCTATGAAAAACCCCTTAGAATCCATGTTCTAATGTCTTTTGCTTATAAAATACCACCTATTGACTCTCGATACCCTTCTTACCCCTTAATAGTACATAAATCCTTATCAACATCCTCATTATGATGCTAACATTAGAACCATTATCTCTTTCGATACTCTCAACTACCAAACCAACTTTAGCTATAGGGGACTCGATCAACCACCTTTAGATTCTAACACCTCACCTTCTATCAAACCATTCACCTCTAGTTTTTAATTTTTGGATAAACAATATTTTACCCAAATATACCTTCATTAGTTTGCTTGGAAAGGATTTAGTTTAGTTCATTATTAGCATGGACCACACAATATTATCCCATGCAAAACTCAAAAGCCTCATGAGTGACATGGCCTTGTATTTATCCAACTAAAGGAGTCAACCGACCCACCTTTCATCACAATTATTGAGAAAGAAACCCCATTATCACCAACTTCTTCTCTTCAGAGTCTGATGACCCTGATTCCATCCCTCTTAACTTTTTTTATCAATATGATTAGTTTTGGACCCCTAACCTATCATGGGGAAACTAGAACCATTCCTCTAACTCATCCCTAGATGGTCAAAGATGATTCTCCTATCATTAACACTATACAATGTCAGGATGATGATTCCCTTCTCACCTATCTTGGTGCTAAAGATTTCTCCCTTCACAAATCCATTCCTCCTGAGACATCAACCATGTATAATGAATATGCCATTGATATCAACTTGGGTACTCAAGATAATCCTCACACAATAAAAATTGGTCAATCATTAGATTCCTCATAACATCAAGACTTCTCCTTTTTTCTACATGACTAAAGCATAGTGTTTACTTGGTCTTATAGTGATATACCTAGAATCGACCCTTCCATAGTCATCCACAACATCATCACCAACCTCAATGCTAAGCTTGTTAGGTAAAAACTTCGATGGATGACCCCTCTCATTACCCTTCTTTTTAAAGAGGATATACAATGTATCTTATCCATCAACTTCATCCAACCCAATAACTATCCATAATGGGTCTTGAATGTCATTACTATCATTAAAGAAATAGGGGGACATCACATTTGTATGGATTTTTTTGACCTTAACCTTATTTGTCCAAAAGATAACTTTCCTTTACCAAGCATTGACCAACTTGTTCATCTAACTATAAACCATAAGATGCCATCTATTATGGAAAAAATATCAAGCTATAACCAAATCTTAGTTACCCCATAATATCAAGACAAAATTGCCTTCATCACTTCATGGGTAACCCTTGGCTATAGGGTCTTTCATCTTGAAGAATGTTGATGTAACCTATCATTGTGCCATGACCTACATCTTTCATGACCTCATCCATAAAATCATGGAATAATATGTAGATGACCTCCTTGGTAAGTCTAAATGTCATAAAGGCCATTTGGAAATCCTTAAAGTCATATTTGAATGCCTTATCCAATTCCATGATCACCTCAACCCAAAGAAATGTGTCTTTGGGGTCATGTCAGGTAAACTCCTCAGCTTTATTATTTCCTTTCATGGAATAGAAGTTGATCCTACTAAATTCAAATCAATCCTAGACATGCCTCCTCCAACTAAACTTAAACAAATCCATAGTTTATAGGGTAAGCTTCAGTCCATTCATCGTTTCATCTCTCAATTATTTGATAGATGTCAACCCTTTCACCACCTCCTTAAGAAGGACATCTCTTTTAAGTGTAATTAATACTATCAAAAGGCCTTTAAATCACTCAAATAATACCTTATTTCTCCACTTGTCCTTGTCCCTTAGAAGGAGGACCAACCCTTCTACTTATACATCTCTACCACAGACCATTCCTTAGGTGCCATGCTCGCACATCATGATGATCAACATAGGGAACATATGGTGTACTATATAATTCAAACACTTGTAGAGTATGAAACTCATTATACCCATATCGATAGTTTATTCCTTGCCTTGTTCTTCATAGATTCCAAACTTAATCACCATCTCATCAACCACAAAACCTTTATCATCACAAACACTGACTCCCTCAAGTACATGCATTCTAATCCATATAAAAATTAGTGTATAGCTAGATGGATCATGATTTTATCTAAGTTCGATCTTGATTTCCTTCAACAAAATTTAGTCAAATGGAAAATCATCACTGATCAATTGGCCTAATCCCCTTTAACTGACAACCAACCTTCCAACCTTGAGTTTCCTGATGAGTCCATCACAACTCTCTCTCAAGAGGATATTTATAACCAAATGACCATGTTATTTAATGGATAAAATTGTCAATGTGGTGTGGGTGACATAATCATCCTTATACCCCTTGAAGGTGAGCCTTTTCCCTTGTCCTTCAAACTTGACTTTGATTGCACCAACAATGGGGCTGAATACAAGGCCCTAGTTTTAGGTCTCCAAATAGATTTGTCCTTGAAAGTAAAATTGATAAACATTTTTGGTGAATCCCAAATTATGGTCAACCAGGTCAATGGTTCCTACTAGTGTAAAAATGATGTTCTCCAAAAATACAAACAATTGGTAGATGTACTATTGACATCATTTGATCACTACCTTATCTAAGCCACTCTACATTTGAAAAATAAGTTTGTCGACACCATGGTTCTCTTTATTCTCAAATCCCATATGCCCCTTCAGACTCTAAAATCTTTATCACCATTCATATACTTAACCAACCCTATTAAACCAAAATGGACCTCCCTTTCATCTGTAATATGGAGTAAATCTAACCAGATATTTGGTATAAGCAACTTTTCAAATACCTTACCTTAGCAATCATCCCTTCTAACCTCTCTAGGAATGGTAGATGAGATTTCATACCTAGTAATTATCATTATACCATACTAGGGGGAATCCTCTATAAATGAGACTTTGATGGTTTCGTTTTTAGATGCCTCCGTATCTAGGAAATCCTTCTTTCAATCAAAGCAACTCATGATGGATTTGTGGAAGATACTTTAGTGGTTTAGTTATCACTAAGTGCATCCTACACGTTGGCTACTATTGGCCTACCCTCAACCAAAATTATTATGAATACATCAAGTGGTGTGTCAAGTGTCAATAATATGCCAACTTGTATCATGTTCCTAGTCATGCTCTTCAAGTTGTTAAGGATTTATGACCCTTCTCTCAATGGGATTGGATCTCATCGGTGAAATCAACCCTCATTCTTCATAGAAACATCACTCTATCATAACCACAATAGAATACTTCACAATATAGGTAGAGGCTATTCCTTTCATCTCAACCAAAGTTGAGAAGATTGTCATCTTCATCAATCATCATATCATATGCCACTTCAGTGTTCCTAAAAAAATCATCATCGACAATGGAAACTCATTAAAAAAACAAGAAAGTACATAATATTTGTGACACCTTCGGCATTAAGTTAAGATACTCATCTCCATACCACCCACAAGCTAATGGATATGTTGAACCTCTAACAAAACACCTAATAAAATGTTCACCAAAGTGGTCAATGAGTCTAGTAAGGATTGGCACTTACACATTCCTTTTGCCTTATGGGAAAATTGAACCAACATTTAAATCCCTACAGGTGCCACCTCTTTCTCACTTGTCTATGGTGTAAAGGCTATCTTGCCTCTTGAAATGAAAATTCCCTCCCTTTGCATATCCCTAAAGTATATCATCTTAGAAGAGGACTATCATCAGAATGTCGAGCCCAATTTAAAATACTTGACAAACATCATTTGGCCGCTCTTAACCATATTCATTTCTTTCAATAATGAATCAAATGCACTTATAATAAACACTTGAAAGATCAAGAATTCAATGTTGGTGACCTCATCTTAAACAAAAATCAACATGTAACTAACATGGAAAGAAGCAAGTAGGGAAAGTTTGCTCCAAATTGTCTTGGACCATTTATCATCATGCATAAGTATGGGTTGAGAACATACTAGTTATCATCCCTTAAAGGAAACATGGAACCTGAACCCCTCAATGCTTTTCATTTGCATTCATTTTTTTTTTAAATAAGTTCTAAAGCACATTGTGTCTAACTTAAGCTCATCTCTTGTTTTACAAACTTATCACCTTCATCTCCTTACTTAAAGCACAACCAATTAAATCAAAGAATCATGTGATTATCCATAATAGTTTTAGCCTAAATCCTAAACATAGGTACCATGGCTCTACCCATGGCATGATTCTCATGGATACTTTTTATCCCTTATAAGATGGATCCCCACGGTCATTATATCTTAAACACTCGATCACCCATCATTTAACCTTCTTGTGCTATGGTTTTTCCCTTATAAAGGAAAAATTTAGGCCTATATAATCAAGTCCATGTCTAAAAATTATATATATATATATATATATATATATATATATATATATATATATATATATATATATATATATATATATATATATATATATATATATATATATATATATATATATATATATATTATGGGTCATATCTAAACTTGTAGACTACTACCTTGAAGGAAAACTACCAAAACAATTTAGAATTTCTCAAAAAGATAGACTACTCCCTTGAAGGACAACTATCAAAATCAAACAAATTCAAAACTTAGACCACTCCCTTGAAGGATGGCTAAGTAAAAAAATCAATCACATGGAAGCTTATCATATTGATTAGCTTCCCCAAACTATCAACTAAAAAAGCATCAAAAGACCTTAAGACAAAATTCAAAATAACAAAAAAACATATGTATCCCAAAGAAGGCTTTAATCAGCATTTGTAAAGCATTAATAGACTTCCCGTATTGATTAGTCTATGCCAAAATAAGACATGGAATTGTTTATAATGTTTCCTTGATCACCTAAAAAGGGAGAAATTTTCCTCCATAAGAAGGTTACTCTATCATCCATTCACCTATTTGATACATTCCCCTTTTTACCCTCTAAAAATCAAGGGATTTTGAGCTTACTAGACACTACGTGATCAAGTCACTTCTTAAAATAAATGAACAAACGATAATGCAAAGTATGAAAGGGGATTATGTTCATAAGTCAACTCATCTTTCTATTTTGGTCCTTCTCAATGAAAGAGCATCATGTCTCCTTCTTATTCATCATGACTACTTGTTGAAACATTCATTAAGGCATATGTCTTATGTTTGATTAAACATTGTCTTCTCATTTCTTTACTCTTTTTACATATAGCATTTTAACCAAAATCATCTATATGTTAAAGTAGTTTTGAACATTTTAAAACCGTCTATCATTCAATCTATTATAAATAAATGGTATCATAATTCACTTAAGTGTATTATGTACATTTTTTTTACCATTAGAAATAGAATAAACATTCCATTACACTTATGTGTTTTATTATGTCACATTCTATTTCATCAATAATCCACATCATTTATTTAGGATTTTTTATTATTATCATGAAATCATTATATTTAACCACATCATTTCATTATGATTAACTTAGGTGTGTTATAATCCTTTTACCATAAAAAATCAAGACGAATCACATCATAGCCATTATGATCAACTTAACTAAACCATATCAATCACCAATCATAACTCAACCAAATTAACCATCACAATAACATCATCAAAATTTATTTAGTTTCTAAATCACATCTATATGTTAGAAACCAATCATTCTTGGTTATAATCAAGCATAAGTTAAACTAATTTATCACATAAAAATCATATCAAATTTTTATCGTGTATGAACCAAACCACATTTAAACATTTTTTATAAATAAGATAATGATTTAACGAACTATGTTATCCAAATCACATATGCATTTAAATATTGGATCACATGGATACACTAACTCATATCATAGATATCAAAACAGATAAACTACATCAAGCATACACCTACTAAAAAGAAATATTCCAAACCATAACCATAACCCAAACATGTCATCATATCAATTTGTCATCATAACATGAATCATCACATAAAGTATCACATAAATAACACCATAACATCATATGCCATTATCAATAAACATCATAACTAAACAATGTGTTGAATATATATACATATAAATGTCCATTTCAATATCTCAAAATGATATGTACATCTCACTATAGTATCTCATAGGTTAGAATCAAAATCATAATATAGTACAGTAGCCAATAATCTATGGTGTAGGAGCACTACTATCCCCCAAACCCTCTCCATCTCTGTGACCTGTCTGTGCACTTGTGGATGCTAAATGGCTTATACCCCCACTGGGTGTAGCATTATCAGGGCTCCTTGAGATAACCTGATTTTCTAGGTACTCTTTATACTAGGGCACATTTGGAATCCCCCTAATAACATGACCCTTGTAGTATCTTAGATCATCCACTGTATCGATATATCTAGTTAGCAAAATGATCTGAGGTGTTCCCATGATAACTCTGGTCCTACTCAAGGATGGTTCACTCTATGATGTTTACCCTCCTACCTACCTCAGATCATCCCTCTCAAATTTAACCAAAGTTAAATGCACTTGTAGTCCATCCCTCTCTTGAGTAACAGTGGTCAGTTGTCCTTACACCATTTCTCTCTATTGAGTGATGGTGGATAGTTATACTTGTAAGCTATCTCTCTCATGTGTCCTCGTAGCTAGCTACCTTCATTCTATGTCTCTCTCCTGTGTCATAGTGGTCATCAATGCCTATTAAGTAGCATGTGCTTCTCAAGTAGCATGTGATTCTCTCATAGCATCCCTCTCTACAATGATCATTTGTAGATCAGGGGATGCCTCATACATCTATGCATCACATTACTCCTCACCCTATCCATCATCTCCTCCAACATCAAGACCCTATCCTTCATCTCTACCAATAGATATAGGGTTTCATCTCTCCAACTAATAAATATACTCTAGAGTCACCACAGTATCATCAACTATTGTAGGATCTGGTATCTCCTCAAAAGGTGGCTCTTCCTTTGATAACTATGGTTGTGGAAGTGGTGCCTTTATGTCCTCTCATCTATATCTTGGGAACACTCTTAGATCACCCTGAACCAAGCCAAATTGTCACCATATATGGTTAAAAGGGATAAAATCTAACTCATGCTCTCTCCTCCCATGTATCCATATGAAACTCTGAAGGGAAAAAGTATGTGCACGCAACCCCCTCCATGATAGGAAACCCATGTGTGTTCTCTAAATGACCTCTCCATCCACCAAAGTATCTAACCATTATCTGAACCATGCTACATCTCATACCACACCATCTACTCATGAAAGATCCATATTTGACCTCCACCTCATGAATCCAAATCTAAATCATGTTTGATGTCGTGTAGACCATGACAATCTAACTATCCATAGAATAGTGATGTGTTCATAAGCCCAATATGAAATAGGAATCACACACTCATCCCATGCCTCTTATGCACCTGGTAACCCCAAATCTTTTGATAAACTTGTGTCAAAAATGTTTGTCCCCATGCATAAACTATCATATCCTTGTGCATCTCAACTAGTACACCAGTCAAAGCACATGGATACCTCCCACCACTCAAGTCTAGTAATACATAGCATGTGACTACTATCATCAATATCATCATCAATTTCCTCCTCTCTGTATCCAACTAATACAAATCACCTAGTGTGGTATCAAACATCTACTACATCCTCACCATATAACAGATCGATCTGCATGTCCAGTTCATCACCATGAATTAGCTCCATCACTTGAGCCTAAATTGGTAACTTGAGGATCTTATGCACATCCTCTAGAGTAATAGTTATCTCTCCTATTATAAGACAAAAAGTGTTGGTGTTTAGATCCCATCTCTTGATGAAGGCCACTAATATAACTACATATCAGGGCACATGATGATAATATCACATACCCCTAGACCCACAGCCATCATATGGGCCCAATCCTTTCCAGACATATCTCTTCACCATTACTCGATTAGTGGCAAAAATTGATCCTAAATTATGAGTAGCATACTCACCTACAAGGTTAGATCTTTGACTTAGTTCAATCTACACCTCAAGAAACCAACAAACATTCAACCTGATCTACCATAGTTGTTTAACCTATCCAACCTATACACTTACCTAAGTTCACTACATTGCATCTTCAACCACACCAAAAACCCTATTTGACTATCCCTAGGCTCATTTTTCTTACAAAAAACCTTTGATACTCACCCTCAAGTCTTCCAACCTACCCTTTCCACTTTCACACTTCACCCATCCTAAGACTTGCACTCTTTGTACCTTACCCTACTAGCCTACTTAACCAATCAAACCAAACATAACACTCCTAAACTTTTTTCCAACCCATAAATCTTTAAAAATCATTAAACAACCATTCAAAAACATTCAAAACATTTCAAACTTACCTATTTTTGCCCCTCTACCATTCAAACTAAGACTGATGTCAGTCACTAGTCGATTGATATAGGTTCTCAGTTGATCGACTCGATCGACCCTTGACCGGCATTGGTCACTATCATTTTAGGGTCAAATCTTGTAACCCTTAATTTTCCCCAAAAAACCACCTATTTCTCTTCAATAACATTTCTCTCCTACCCAAAAACCTCTAAATACGTTCTGCACTACCCTACCTTCCATATCTAAGCAAAAACATTCAAAGTCAAAAATAATTTCAAAAAAAACCCACTTATCTCCATGATTATTTTTGTAATGGCACCATCCCCCTGGGTGGTGCTTACCTAACCATAGATTTCCCTCCACCCAGTGCTTGTCCTCCACCTAGTTACATGGTTGGTGTCTCCATCCCAATTGGTCCCTAGACTCAACCTTACCTATTGCCCTATCAACCACTCACAATGCCAAAAAGACAAATTTTTCGCTCAGCCAATTACACTTCAACAGATTGCCTATCATAATCAAATACCATCCAAAAAAATTCTCAGGTAATAATAGCTCTCACACCAAACAAAAGCCAAATACCAACAAGCCGAACTAACTTTTTGGATGGCCCCTTTTTTTAGGGTTTGGCTGACAACCAATATTGGTCACCTCTCATTAGGACTACCGATATTGGTCATTTCCACCTTGTGACAACCAACATCATTCACGTATATTAGGGTTTTTTCCATGACACCTACCCCCAATCTACACAAACATTATCACACTTTCACACAAAATATATCCCTTTTCAACATAGCACCACCACAAACTTTACATCACTCATCAAGAAAAAATCAGAGTCACCTTATTCTCCTCTGAAGCTTGCAACCATTCTACCTCAAATTGGTCACTCTTGCCTATCATTCGTAGTTTTTATGACCACCTTACCTTGGTCACTTTGACCACATAGACTACCTTGACATGTTTG
The DNA here is from genome assembly GCA_037957365.1 of Torreya grandis. NCBI lineage: Eukaryota > Viridiplantae > Streptophyta > Pinopsida > Cupressales > Taxaceae > Torreya > Torreya grandis. Next base: position 4,841,420 of record JARHVA010000004.1, on the reverse strand, counting down.
ATATCCTTTCACATGCATACTAATTTTTTGCACAACCCTTTCGGTGTATTAAAGCAAGACCACTTATAGTCCTAAAACCTACAATAAATTTATCTTCTTGAGATCACATCCTCCTTTTGGAATCCTTACAAACACATATACCCTCTCTAGGAGACTTGAGTTTATAGTTATAACCCATATCAAGCAAGCCTCACGTTATGGTTTGATTACCCTATCACTTGTTCTTCTCAGTGCAACCATATCAACCAATTCATTCAACTATGGTAGACTAATCTATGCACAATTTATGACATCACACTTTATTGCATTATGTGCACTCATTTGTGCTTCAATGCCTACACCCAACCAACCTTGTCACCAATTTATATACTTATCAAACCTTAACCTTATTACATTTAACCTCATTACTTCCCAGTTTGAGGGAGAACACCTCCTCCCACACTTGGGGCATCCAACCATCCACTAATCTTTGGTTTTAATTTTGCATCTTTTTGATGCAAACTATGCAACAAAAAGGGGCAAAATATAGACACTAGAAAATCACACCAATGGTTCTACATATTACAACACACCTTTTTGAACCCCTTGTCCCCCTTTGGGTTAGAACATTTCTTAATCCCTTTGAAAAACCATTTACCCTTTACCCACATTTAGCTAAATTAATTAATTAATTAAGCTAATAAAATTCTATTTACACCTCACCCTAACCAGGACCATGGCTAACTTAGTGACACCTTACCTTAAGACCATTTTCTACCCTAGCATTTAAGACCTGACCTCCTATACTATTTCTAACTGCATGACCATACTTCCTTAAGCAAACTCAAATCATTTCTAATGATCTTTACTATCAAAATTAGGTGAAAAACACTATTTTTGGCAAATTTGACCATTTTTGCCTTGACCAATGTTGGTCATCCCTTGACCGACACTAGTTGACCAAGATCAACATCGATTACTTAAAGATGGTCAATGACCTTTGCTCATGTGGTTGAATCATTTGGAGTAATAACTAAACTCTTGTGAGAACCAAAGCTATCTAGTGAAACAGAGAACTAGTCCAGAGACCAAAAGTGCTTCATTGCCTCAACACTGAGGATTCAAGCACCGATACTCTACCCATTTTGTTCTAGGCTTCCAACCAGCTCTCATTTAACTTCAAGTCATCTTCAGACCAGTAACTTCACAATAGCTAAGTATTTTGTGCTTTTTGTAAGTTCAGTATTTTGTTTTAGTGGTTTATTGCTTTCACCCCTTCTAATCTCTCCCCACACTCTCTTTTGTGTTGGATTTCTACAACTCCAACACCAATTTTTCACCAAATTCCCACTAACCATTCTCAGCCTTTTTGAGTATTAAACCTTCATGTTTGATATCCATGAGTCTTCATTTTACCTTTATGACCATCAACCAACCTTAAAATAACCCATAAACCCCTTACAACTAGACCAAAAACCCATTTTTATCTAAAAGCCAAAATTGTGATAATACACAGTGACCAACATCGATCATCCTTGACCGACATCAGTTACCTAGTGACCAACATCAGTCTCTTTGTAATTTTATTTTCCTAAAATATCAAGTTAAAAATACCTATCAATCTCAACTAAAAACCCTATTTCTCAACCCCTATAACAACACAGAGTCAAAAATAAGAATCTGAGCCACACTTTAGCATTTCTTTCGCATAAGTTAATGTCATTTTGTTAAAGCAATCATTTTTTTTAAATATTTTATTAAATTGTATTAAATTACTTTTCATTCCTTTTTGCAAGCACTTTTTTTCATCATTCTTTAGGACTTAATTTGTTAAAACGAGTGGATTGACAGCCTTCCATAGAAGTCTTGTACTTCTTGGATCTAGCACTTGTTAGGCAATCCACCCTTCAATATTATTAATCAAATTATATTTCTAATCTTATTCTTATTGCAGTCATTCCTCCCCAACCAATAAGGAGTAATTCATATCATCTGGATCATGAAACGTGCAACCACATCTAGGTTCATCTACACCTTCTCCCTTTCTTTAGTTTTACTTATTTTCAAAAATAAAAGAAAATGATCTAAAATATACTGAAATAACTATAACAGATGTTTCACTTGAAATAGTTGAACATGAGAATTTTAACAAACATATGCATTTATTTGTAATAAATGAAAATGCACATCAACATAATAAGATAAAATTATATGCATTAAATCAACCTATTGCTTGAATCATTACAACTAGAAGACAAAGCAATAATGTTGTGAGATTGGATGATGAACAATTGGAAGTTGAATTATTGATTTTTATTGGTGCAAAGGTGATGCTCACTACAAATATATGGAAAAAATCAAGTCTTGTCAATGGCACACTTGGATATGTTTGAAGTAAATTTATACAAACTAGGGATAGCACCCCTTAAACCACCTACATATGTAATGTTTCAATTCAATAAATACTTAGGGATTCCTTTTGTTGATGAAACTCCAAATACAATTCCAATCACCCATATACAAAGGGGTCGCGTGTGTCAATTATTTTTGAATTTGACATATGGATTGACAATATAGAAATCATAGGGCTTAACAGTTGACAAAGCCACAATTGATGTATGACTTACAAAAATATAAGATCTAACATTTTTTTCTATATCATGTTTCAATTCATTATACAAATTGAGGATCACATCACCTTTCACATATGACCAATTTGAGAGCTTGAAGAATGGAAAAGGAGTAGAGAAAAGAAAAGAAGAATAACAGAGACTTCAATTGTTAGAGGATCACATGTATATAGATTGAATATCATAAAATTATTATTATACTAATATATATTATATATGTGTTGCTATCTATTTCACATTTTAATATCAAATATATATAGTTTGAATATCTCATATATATATATATATATATATATATATATATATATATATATATATATATATATATTTCTCATTTTAATATTGCATTAAATATTTATATTTAATATGTGTTTATAAATGATAAGTATTTATTTTTAATATGGCAGTAAGTGCTACTAGTAAACATATCTTAAATAAATCTACTAAAATATGTTTATAGATATCATTTTCGAAGTATTTCAAAAATAATATCTATCGATATATTTTCCATAAATTTATTTAAAATATGTATGTTAGCATATAAAAAATGTTTATAATAATATCAATTTGTATGAGCTAACCGTACATAATAAGTAAAAAGGCTATGATGTTTTAAGGAAAGGGAGGCAATATTTATTTGATTAGATGGAACGTGGGTGTAGGAGTGTCATAAAAATGTGTAAGGGGGAGGAATGTATATTTCAGGGGCTATTTATTAATTAATTGTTATTATTTTAATTGGTTATTTTATTGATGAATTTTTAAAAAGGAATCATTAGCAATATTATATTCCATGAGAATGCATCTTATTCGGTCAAACATTATCAAATGAACAAGTGTAAATTTCTCCTAAGAGACATAAATTTCAAATGCTTAAACACATGATAGGATATATACTTTATTGTGGACTTGTATAAAAACAAGTGCCATGGAACGGATTTAGTACCTTTTGATTTGATATAGCTTGGGATGTCATATTGAGTAAGCATAAAGGTTTTTGATGTTTTTAATGTTAACCTTCCATCAAGTGAAAGAGATAGATAGGCTGCTTGAAGTCAACGACAAGCCCAGCTTAATGCATTTGCGCTTTTTTGCTGCTTTTTTTCTTTTTTTCTTTTTTCTTTTTTTTTTTTTTTTTGGTTGGGAGTTTTTAAAATATGGATTCCTTATTATGGTTTTGAAAGAGAATGATCTTATATATAAATAAATAAATATATATATATATATATATATATATATATTTTTTTTTTTTTTGAGTGACATGTATATTATAAAAGTCATGTCGTAAAATATGTAAGTGGATTGGAATATTGTAGATCCATTGACTGGTCTAACTGAAGAAGCTTTAGTCGTTCTACAAATAAAAATCATTTTAAAGGCATCCTCTACTGAATAAGTGTCAGGTCTTAAAAATTTAGTAGGATTCATGGATATAGAATCATATATTCTTTTCTACTCTAAAGTCCGATGGATCCCACAATAAAACCTGACTAAAAATCTTTGGCCTAGAAAGATGAGGAAACTTTTCAAGAAACAGAAACAGTAGAGCCAAATGGGATACAATTATGTGTAGTCAAGGAAAGTGGGTTGCCCATTACCTGTAGGGAAAATTCATTTAGAGTTAAATCATTTTATATAAATTCAAGTCCAATGCACTTAACACAATTTGACAATTAAAAAGCTCAACTTGGCACAAAAGGAATTGCATGAGATATTTCAACATATGTTGAAAATGCCCTTCATAATGATTAACCACTATAAGAAACTAATACACAACTATCAGAGCATGATAATGATAATGGTTAGGCCAAGCTGAATCCCAGAGCGGAGCAAAAAATTTATAAGCAGTTTTAGAGCAAAAAATATACCAAACGACACATATGTCTCATGGAAATGGTAAATGCCAGGTCTGTCTATCTTCCCCTTACAGTCTACATCAGATTTGAGAGAGGTCTCCTCCACGTATCAGCTACATGACAACTACATGCTATTTCAACATTGCAGACTAAAATAAATCCCTACACAACTAATGTTAAAGCCTTTGCATATAATGCTAAAGGAGCCATAACAAATGCAAATCAACACTCTATAAGGATAAAACTAAGGATCTGTATGGCCTAGTTAATGGCCAAAAAAATGGATCTAAAACCATACAAAACACCACCAAAAAAATTAATGGTATGATTTGTGCATAGATGAGTGCGGCCTATCAAAAGAGTGGAAAGTTGGAGTATTTTAAAATAGAGGTATGGTTAGAGATGAATACCCTACACAATGAGAGTTTTGACTAGAAATGCAAAAAATCTCTCAAAAAATGTATGACCAATACAACAACAGATCCAACCAACTTAAATTGTCCCCCAGTGAGGGATGACAAGGACCCACCGTACACTAAGAACATATGCACATAAGATTAGTCTTAATCAATACCTAATCAAACTTAACTATACTACTCTAATAAAAGGAAACAAAGCCCATCAAACATCTTCGAACATGGCCCTTCATTGCATATTAATAACACAAGTATCTTCCAATATGGCCATTAAATTCATAAAATGAAACGATTTGATACAAAAACAATAACATTTATTGGTGTGTGAATCAAAACCTCAAGGGCCACCATAAACATATGGATAAAACTAACTCAGATGTAAAAGCATGTAAAAATAATTATAATAACAATAAAATGCATTTGAGTTCCTTGACATTTAGGGGAGAATGACTTGAATAAGGCATTTTGAACAGGTTGTTAACAGTGCACATGGCGATATTAACTACAACATTAATGGAAACCAAACCTGTTACGTGTTTTAAAAAATGGCCATTGCATATTCCAACATGCCCAATGATTTTGTAAATTTGTTATAATATGTATAAATTAATCAAATGCATAATTAAATAGACATCAATCATTAAAAAATCATTTTTGTGTATACCAATATTTTTCTATCTTTTGAATTCTAAAATGTGTTAAAATATGTATGAATTAATTAAATAAGCATTACAATCATTAAAAAATCATTTTTTTGTCCACCAATTTTTTCATATGTTTTCCATCCCAAGTTTAAATACCATTCCATCCAAACAAATATTTGTGTATATATAAATAAATGTTTAATCTTCCATCCCAAGTTCAAATCCCTTTCCATCTAAACAAGCATTTCTATGTGGAAGCATTTAGTGGCTTCTTCCACAAGCCATGGAAATTTTGAGGGAAAGAAATAAAAATGCATCACAAATATAAAAACATAGCAATGTGAATGGATAACATATGGAACCTAATGAGATTTTATGTGAAATTCATTGTTTAACAGAGATTTTAGCTTCAATATATTAGACAGATGAAATGTTACTTACTAAATAGAGATGACAAATAATATTTATAATGTTGAAAATGTGAATGAATAACACTAGAACATTAATTCATAGCAGAAAAAAATTTATTGACCTATTAAAAAAACTTGGAGGTTTTCAAGTGAATCATTTTCAAAATGATAGCAAGTCATTTTGGAAGGTGATTAATTGTGCATGAAAATCAATTGATAGAACAAGTAAATCAAGGTTTTTTTGCATAAAAAACTTTCTTAAACATAAATATTATTACATATTTGGATTCCTCTTGAAAAATGATGCAATTTTAAAAAATCATCATTGCAATCTCAGTCAGTATGCAAAAATAATGACCTCAAAAAATTAGTGAGATGACCCTTGTGGTGATGGGATAGTCATGCAACTAAAAAAGTTAAAAAGGTACCTAGAATAGAGAACAAAAATGCATGAAGGTAGACAAGGTTGAATCAATAAACCCCCCATGTCACTTTATAACTTAGTGCGACTATAATAAAATAAACCCCAAAAATTAAAAACAATGAAGACACTAGGCTTCACCAAAATAACTCCAAAGAAGGATATTGTTTACCTGTCATATAAATCAATACAAATCATGAGAGTTACTCTAAAACAAGGGATCAGAGTGAGGCAAAAAAATACAAGTGGCACAAAAACATACTCAAACACTGCAAAACATCAGGCTCTGCTGAAAATGTGTTTGCAAGTGTATAAATAAATGAGTACGAGTGTAATAAAGTGTTTTTTTAGGATATCTAACCACCTATCATATTGGACATCACCTGATGTTCTTTGACACTAAGAATTAATGAATAAGAGGGCGTGACACAAGGGTCTGGGGGAGGCATACCACAGTGGGGTCAAGGGGCAATGTCCCTTGCAGGGTCTAGGGGCAATGCCCCTGATGCCAAACACAATTTTAATAGTGAATGGCCCTTGGAATTGATAAAAATTCATCAATTTTTCCTTTTAAAATATTCTTAAAATGGTTGTTTATTTCCACCAAAAAAGCATCCATTTCATATAATAACAAGAAAAGTGTTCTCCCTCCTAAAATAAGTTCACCTCACTTTAATGTAAATGTAATGTTATTTCTGTGAAAAACAATATAAACATCACCAATTAAACCACCCACCAAATGTCTTCCACTCAATAAGAAGTTCGAGAGAGTAATTATCATCTCCACCTAAGACTTTTTAAAAAAAATCTTTATAATTTCAAAAATATCAACTAACTAATTAACATTTATTAATAAAAAGTAAGTCTTTGTTTTTTTTTTTAAGATTCAAACTTTTGGAAAAAAAATGATGTGCTAAAAAACCATGTTTCAACATTTATATGTTCGTGGCAAAGGGAGGCAAGACAAACCATAGGACACTAATTTGGTCAAAAAGTTTCAAAAAAATCCAAGAGTTACTCAAAAAATGTGGCAATTCTTTTGGGAATGTGAGTGAGGTGATTTGACTCAGTTCCTCACTATTGAATAGGTGTTATTATCAACATAACATCACTATGAGAAAGAAAAATTATTTTCCATAACCATGATAATGATTCAAATGATGAATGAGTTCATCTCAACCTAGTCGTGTTGTGATAAATCATTTTGACATGATTAAGGAATTGATGCCTATCACAAGGGACATCAGTTCAAAGATCAAACAAATGATTCCCAAAAAAACAAAATATAGGCTCAGATTTGAACCAAAAAATGAATGTTATCAGACCGTAGAGGAGCTTCTGCAACTTGATAATCATCGTTATGTCTCAACTCTAACGTCAGCTCATCCTCATGGTAACAATAGGGACTATGTGTGATGGGCATCAAGATGAGGCATGAGGAGAGAGGAGTCCATAAAATAATGGTTAAGCCAAGCTAAATCTAGGATTGGGATGGCAATTTTAAAAGTGGTTTTAGAGTAAAAAATAGACTAAATGCAATATATGTCTCATAGAAATGGTGAATGGAAGGTCTGTTTATCTTCCCTTTGTAGTTTGCATTAGATTTGAGAGAGATATCCTCCATGTATCAGTTGCATGACAACTAGATGTTATTTCTACATTTTAGCCTACAACAAATCCCTACATAAATGATGTTAAAGCCTTTGCATACAATACCAAAGGAGCCACAAGAAAGGCCAACACTCTCTAAGTATAAAACTAAGGATCTATACGGCATAGTAAATGGCCAAAAAATGGGTCTAAAACTATATAAAACACCACCAAAAATAATGAATGGTATGCTTTATGCGTAGATGAGTGGGACCTGTCAAAGGAGTGAAAAGATGGGGTATGGAAAAATAGAGGTATGGTTGAGGTGAATGCCCTGCACAATGAGAGTTTTGACTAACAATGCAAAAACTCTATCAAAAAATGTATGACCAATACAATAATAGATCCAACCAATTCAAATGCCAATCTTCAAAATACACATATTTTGAAGCCTAAAAACTATAATTAATGGAGAACTTAAACATGTTGAGGAATGTCTATTAGAGACCTCTCTAATACCATGAAAGAGTTATCAAAACTCTTCAGCCAAGATCTCTCCAAGAGCACATGACCATAGCCATGGCATTAATATAGTGCTCACACAAAACTATGAACTATCTATAACTCAAATGATAGATTACAATGCATTGGTCTCACAACTCCATCTCCCTCACTTACTTGCTTATCTTATTCATGAATGCACAACAAAAGTGCATAATATATAGGATAATTAAGAGGTGAGTGGGGACAAATAGGTGACCTTCCCACTTGGTGAGTGGGTTGGCTATTGTCCCCCATTGGGACTGAGTGGAGAGCCCATTGTCCCCCACTGAGGGATGATAAGGACCCATTGTGCACTAAGAACATGTGTACATAAGATTATTCTTAATCAATCCCCAATCAAGATTAACTATACTAATCTAAAAAATTCAAACAAAACCCACCAAGCATCTTTAAACATGGCCCTTCATTGCATATTAATAACATAAGCATCTTCCAATATGGCCATTGAATTCATAAAATGAAATGATTTGATACAAAAACAATAACATTTACTGGTGTGTGAATGAAAAACTTGAGGACCACCATGAACATACCAATAAAATTAACTTAGATGTAAAGACAAGTAAAAATAATTATAATAATAATAAAATACATTTGGGTTCATTGACATTTAGGGGAGAGTGATTTGAAGAAGGCACTATGAACAAGTTATTGACAACATGCATGGTGGCATTAACTATGATATTAGTGAAAACCAGCATGTTAGGTGTCTTAAAACATGGCCATTGCATATTAATCACACGAGCATATTCCAACATGCCCAATGATTTTTTAAAGTTGTTATAATATGTATAAATTAATCAAATGCATAATTAAATAGACATATCAATCATTAAAAATCATTTATGTGTATACCAATATTTATTTGTTCATTGAATTCTGAAATGTATTAAAATATGTATGAATTAATTAAATTCATAATTAAATAAGCATTGAAGTCATTAAAAAATAATTTATTTATCCACCAATATTGTTATATTTTTTCCATCCCAAGTTTAAATACCTTTCCATCCAAACAAGCATTTGTGTCTATATAAGTAAATTTTAGTCTTCCATCCCAAGTTCAAATCCCTTTCCATCCAAACAAACATTTCTGTGTGGGAACATTTAGTGGCTTCTTCCACAAACCATGTAAATTTTGAGGCAAAGAAATAAAAATTCATCACAGATATAAAAACATAGCAATGTGAATGGATAACATATGGAACCCAATAAAATTTAATGTGAAATGCATTGTTTAACAAAGATTTTAGTTTCAGCATATTAGACGGATGAAATGTTACTTAATAGATATGATAAATAGTATTTATAATTTTGAAAATGTGAATAAGTAACACAACAACCTTAATTCATAGTAGGGAAAATTTTAGTGACCTATAAAAAAATGGAGGTTTCCAGGTGAATCATTTTCAAAATGGTAACGAATCAGTTTAGAAGGTGATTAATTACATAGAAAAATCAAGTGATGGAATAAGTGAATCAAGGTTTCTTACATAAAAACATTTCTTAAACATAAATATTATTACATATTTGGATTCCTCTTGAAAAATTATACAATTTCAAAAAACCATCATCATAATTTGAGTTCGTATACAAAATTTATGGCCTCAAAAAAATGATGAGTTGACAGTGCACTTGTAGATCACTGTCAATATATGCAAATGGCCACTTTCAAGTTCACTATTAACTCTTCAGTTTCTCAAGGTCATAAATTTTACATACGGACTCAGATTGAAATGATTTTTTTTAATTTTACATAACTTTTCAAGAGAAATCTAAATATATAATAATATTTAAGTTTTGGGATTTTTAATATCCTTTTAGGTTGCAGATGAATAACATCAAATTGTATATGACCTTATACATATGTAGATGACCATTTTCATATGAATATATCTACCAACGTATTTAGATGGCTGTCAGCATATTCAGATGGCTTTTAGCATATGTAGATGATCATCTACATGTGTAATGACAACTCACTAGCTGTAGATGGTTGACAAGAGATGTAGAAGGTTGACACTCGATGTAGGTACTAGAATAACATGTGAGGTGAATGTACCTAGATGGTCTTATATCAATGAAAAATATTTATATGAATGCAATTTATTTTAAACAATAGGGGAGACAACCCTAAAAATTTAAAATCCATCAACCTTGAAAACTAAAACCACACCCGCCAACTACAAGAAGCTCTATAAGGCTATGCATGACAATTCAAAAATAATTCCAATTCATAAGACCATATTCACATCCACATTGAAGCCAAATTCTACATTACACTACTAGGAAAAAATATGCAAAGAACTAAGACAAAGAAACTTTCATAAATGCTTGTTTAACCCTAAAATGATCTATAGAGTTTCTATCTAGATGTTAAAGGGGTATATATAAATGAAATGACACAAGGGTGATAATTAGATTTATAACATGTCAATTAGATGTTAAACTCGGATATAAGAAAAAATTAAAATTATTATGTTGAGATAATCTAAATATAGAAAGTACAACTATGCTAGATATAAAAATGGCAAAGAAGTGAATTACTCAACTTGTTCTAATGCTAATGTAGTTATGAATATGGAATAGGAGAAAAGTAGGCAAGTAGGAGATTCTAAAAAAATCATCAGATTATGGTTCTGATGCTTTTAGATCTCTATATAGTAACATCTTCCTAGGATGGTTGTGTCTATTCTACTATTTGAGTTTGATGCCAATGTCTTATACAAAATATTTGCTGAAATAAAATGTGACCACCTTGATGCTTTCAGGTTTTGGTTCGCCTTTGCTCTGGTGCATTCAAATCTAGTTCATAGATAATTGTTCCTTATGAAATGGTAAAACCCTACTTTTCCATCTTCATAGTGACCTTGAAGAAAATTGGGTTAGTGGGCACATGGTGTCAAGTTACCCCAAAGAACCCATTGTTAGTGGACAATGCCTACATAGGCAATACTCTAGAAGAGGGCCTCAGACATATGTAGTTCTCACCTATGTGTTGGCGTGTGTGTGAATCATACAATATGTACAAAATAATTATAAACAGTGAACTATCTTGTAAATTGGTAAATCAAGTTCTTGGACTGCTCTTTTAGCACTTTGTATTTGTAGATGTGTTGTTCTTATGACTGGTATGAAAATAGGGAAGCTTGTCTTCAATTGAATGCTTAATAGAGTGCTTTTGATAAGTTGGCTTGGTCTCTTTGGTATTTTATAGGTGGTGAATGAATAAGGGTTGATCTTATATTTATATCAATCCATTTGGAGTAATAACTCACATTAAAACACTTAGCATGATAATTAGGATACATTTCATTTGATAATTAGATGATTTTAGGGCACTAGACACTTGTGTTGGGACAAGACATTAATGTCAATGCTACTGTCTGTCTTGAATGTTAGTGCCCTATTGGCTAACAAATTTGTCTTAATTTCTTCTAACTCTATACCCTTTTTCTTTTAAGAACAAATAAGTTATCAACAAATGGGTGACTATCAGGAATATTCCCTTCTGAATTAAGGTAAAGATCCCTTTAAAATCTTCAATGAATTAGAATTATTTTAAATATCCAGATACACTTTTAACCAGAAAGTGCTTAGAGACAAATTAACAGCCATACATCATCATGCTATGAATGCGATATTTTATAACATCATTTGGTATATAGAATACACAGATTCCATCTTCAATAATAACCAGATATAAACATGTAAATATTGCTAAACCAATAAATGATAGAATACATACAATGAGTTGTCTTATGAAAGAGTAATTACCATATGAAAGAAGATTTCACACAGAAAACCTAATTTGAAATATTCAAATGCATAGATCTAAGTATGCGATAATTATTTCTTCTTTTCATTCATAGATTAAAAAAATGTCCAGAAAAACATCATATATATTATGAAACAACAGTGGTTCAGCTCTAAAATTTCTTGTCTACTTTTTTGTTTCAACAATTAAACACACACACACACACACACACACACACACACACACACACACACACACACACACACACACACACACACACACACACACACAGTTTCCCTCATTATCTGATCTTTTAAACCAAACCCAGAGTTAAATTAACTCTAACCCATATGGGATTTTAGTTTTTTTAAAACTCACTTTAAAACCAAGTTTTAAATAGAAAATTAACTGAAAATTTGAATAAAATATTATGCAAGTAAGATCATAGCTGAGGTGATGGATTAGAATCTCTACATTTGTTGTGTTTAATTAGTGAAGCACGTTGAGCCTTACACACTTGAAATGTTGTAACAAACTCTTAGATTTACATGAAATTATGAATACTAATATGTTTTACCCTTGCCTTACAGATGACTTTCTCCCTCTAAATTTTTCTCGTCTTCTCTGCATGCTCTGGGAGTGTGTTGAGGCAGAGACAAAGAAGTGACTCCACCTTTGAAATTCAAGAGAGATTTTTGGTTAATAATTTGTCACTTTCTTTAACGAAGCTGATCTTTTTATTGAAGGATTAAATCACAATATCAATGTCCTTTTCTAGTTCTCCATCATCATTTATGTATTTTACATCAATACAATGTAGATCATGTTGTAAAAATTGAGTGAATTCAGTTATTTCTTTGATCATTTTTGTGAGTTCAATTCACCCTTGTTGGGATACTGAATTCCTCCATTCTATGTTTTTATTACTTACATATAGTACATCTTCATCCAGACCTATCAAATTCATTTTTGACAAAAATCTTGCAATACCATACTTCTGTACTTCATCAATTTGGTTCATCACATTTATCCATTTACTTTCATCTTTTGTCCATGAAGTATTCTGTGTTTTCAAGTCTTTGATGATAGTTGCAGTTTGATCATATATATTCTTCAGTTCATAAATGTATTATGTACCTTTCTGAATGATGACATCCAACCAATCATCAAATACCCTAGCAACCATTTTGTTTTTGTGTATCTGGTCCAGCATATTTTTATTGACTGGTGATTTTGGATCAAAAGACAAGGGAAATTAGGCAATAGGTTGTAGATTTGGGTTATGAATGGCATAGATGTACTCTACCATTGATTGTAAGGTCTGTTTTAACTCCCTTTTATCTTTATCATCTTTTCAGGTTTGGCTTACTATCCTTTTGGTGGATGCTTCAAGGTGATGCACATCTACGACACGTGATGCAATCCCAAGATCTATCTTTTCAACTATAAAATCTTGAACCGTAGGATCTTGAACTTCCTCATTAGTTATTCACTGGGCTATTTTTGCACTCCAATTTCCTATGTTAGGGTCGATTTCTAACCTGGATGTTGTTTTTAGCTTCTTAGATTTAGGAGTCTTCCTAAGGAACTTGCTAACCATGTCCTCCAATGGTAATGAAAATGAGACTATTTTTATTTTGTCACTAATCAAACTTTCCAACCATTTGGGTGTAGAGACCAGGACTTCTATACTGAGATTTAACTGATCAAGAGGCATATCTAAAATCACCATTAGGTTAGTAGACTCTAAAGCAACCTCTATTTATTGTTTTTTACTAACCTCCTCTGCCATTGTTGAATCAAACTCTTTATCACTTGTTGCTTCTCCTGAATCTTCTTCAGAATTCAAGTTTACAACTATTCTCTCAAAAATTTGCTTCTTCTTCTTGCTTTTAGTTTTTGATCTGGTGGCATGAGGGGGTAGAATAGTTTTGAGGGATTTCTTGGATTCTATGATGATAGGACCACTTCTATTTTTAGGCTTGGAAGTACCTGCATCATAGATAAAAATAAGCCGATTAGGAGAGATTATTGAGGATGGTGGTTCAACCATTGATGCACATTACAGGGAACCTTTATTTTGAACTACTTCTAGCTTACATTCCCTTAACCATTTCTTAGTTCTCTTTATTATTTAGAGAGTTCTAACCTAAATTTGATCCTCTTCATCTTTATCCCAATCAATTTATAGGATAGGTAATTATTTTATTTTTTCAAATTGAGGATCAATCAGTTATTCATCATTGTCAATTATTCCATAAATGTTCATATTTAAATTGAGGGTGACTATTTTCCCAAAGGAGAATCTACATTAAAGTCTCTTTCTAACCTCAAATTCATCTAAACAATCTTCCCAATAATCCTCTATTTGAGGGATATATGAAAACCCTATTCCAAAATCCAAGTTATCCCTAGCAAAGCCTTTACTGTCAAATTGGGATATGGTAGTGAAGTACTAAAAATTGATTTTTTTATGATCTACTTCTAAATTCAAAGCATCAAAAACTGACTGATAAGAATAATGTCCAAGTTCAATGGGAAAAGAGATACCATCTCCCTTCTCCTTTGAGAACTTCTTATCCACATGGGCTAGCTATTTATAGACTTCTATCAATATGAAATGATCAAAAATGTACCTGGGCAACTTCACAGGTTCACCGTCAAAACCCCCAACTTTGATATAAGTAAATTTGAGGAATTGGATAAAGAAGATGCCATAGATACTAATCAACTTCATTTCTTCATCAAACATTCTCTTGCTTATATTACCTACCAGTTCATAAGTCATTATTCCAATAAAAACATCATTAACCCTCCTATAATTCTCATAGAAATTATGCATATGTAATTATGAATAATAGTCATAAATTTTGATGTCTTCGACCAAGGGTGCATGAGGTAGTTCTAACCAATATCTCGTATATGCTAGGCAATAGAAAAGATATGAAGACATACAAAAATCTTTACTTCGCAAATAATTGTTGAGACTCAGATGCAAACATTCGACTATAATTTCAGCCCATTCCAAATATTCTTCCCCTTGGAATATCACCTAGATGAAGAAATACATCCAATCTTCCCAATAATATGCCTAGGAGTTACCCTTCAGCCTGTGTAGTAATACCATAATATCTTTTACCTCCTGAATCATGTGATTTCTTGTCAATGGTCTAGGCAATCTTGAACCCCCTTTTTGGAATTTCAATAACCAATTCCTTGCGATCACACTCTTGTAATTGATTTTGTTTAATGAGAAATACCCATAGGAAGAAGTAATATTGAGATAAGAATAGGGTTATTCAGGTAGAATTCTCATCATAAAAATTAAGGATTGTCTATCGACATGAAGTAACACATTACCATCTACAGTTCTAATACACCTATTTTGGGGTTCATATCTATTGATTCACTCTAAAACTAATTCAGGGCACTGTATAGCCATCAAGAAGGTCGCAGCTTCAACCAAACCACTTTCTACTATCTTCTTCATCATAGGATTTGGTATAGGATTTTTAACCCTCTCCCTAAAATCTTCTAAGTCATATTAAACCAAAGAGGTATCCCCTAATTCAGGGAGAAAGCAGACAAGACCATAACCATGCTCGTAACTAAGACAAGCTGACTTCATAGTTACAGATTGGAGGATATAATGAAAAAGAATGCTTCAAACTTCTTAAATAATGTTAAAAATTCAAAAGGATTTTTCTTTTCAATTAATAAATGGAAATAACTTACAAGAAGAGTAGAAATCACCTTCAATGTATCTAAAATAACTATGAAATTGGGCAAAAAAAATCTTATGCCTCCATGTTATTTCATGTTTGCATCAACCAGTATGTGTGTTTGCTAAATTTGGCTTGTTCTCTCTTGATACAGATATTAATCAGGGCAAATAATTATTAACTGAAACAATACGTGATAAAAATACTTGATAAGACATGAACTATGACATATGCATTAATGGTAAGCATTCTTCACGTACGACCTTGATGAATAATGATTATCCATAACCTCATGAAAAGTTAAAACTTTCCACTTCATAATGAGTTTCGGATATATTCTCCTCTAAATCTCCCACTAATTTTGATTTAGTGAAAGCAATGGGGTGAGATGAGAGTATAGTCACTGAACCCTTGAACCATTGAACCATTGAAATTTTGCAATGTGGTTCAACTCGAAGGTTCAAAGATACGAGATGAACTGCACAGATCGACCAATAGTCACACAAGTTTTCAAGAAACTTTGAACTTTGAATTAGTGAACCATTGAACCCTTGAACCTCAAAAAAGGGTTCAAGTTCAACCAAAAGGTTCAAAGACATAATTGAAATACACAAACATACAAAGAGTTCATTTTGAGAAACATTGAATCATTAAACCGATTGAATCATTGAAATCTTATAATGTTTAGAATGAGTTCAAGTTCAAAGGTCCAATTATTTAGAAATTCCATTCATAAAAGACAATAGGTGGGTTAACTTTTAAAAATAAAGAGCTGACTTAATAAACAAAGATATGACCAATAAGGGGGAAATGATAAGTTGACTCTTGTTAAGGAAACTTTATGAAAAATTGAATAAGGGCGACCCAAAAGGTAACATGCCCAAGAAGTAGGAAAGCAGGTACAAGTTTAAAACTTACAAAGATGGAAGATAAGTACATTTTAATCATTTTGGGTAAAATAAAATACCTAGTTCATTAGCATAATATTGGTTGGAATAAGAGATATAGACCAAGGAACACAAAGAAAGAGTGGATGCAAGACTTATGGAAGTGGGAAAGGTGAAGAACTAAGAGGAACAAGCAAGGTCTACATTTTCCAAATGTGCAAGATTAAGGTGTTATATAATCATAAAATATCATCTACATTTGCCCCCTCCTTTAATCCAGTAACCAAATTTCTAGTTTAAAAGAAATGAATGCGTACCTGGATGTGTATGCACACCTTATCTTTATATGTACCCAACTTGAGTGTTTTACTGGTGACTAACATGCAACCAAGATCATGTTACATTATAAAATTAGTGCATATAATTTGGGTTGAAAATTTTAAAAATGTAATGTTTTATGTGAACTCTTAATACACGATGTGTGAATGTGTCTACCATTGAAAAATTTAAGTAAAGGTTGCAAGGAATTTTTTTCCTTTATTGGACCCCATATCTTTGACTACATCAATTGGTATCATAGAAAGGTAAAAACTCTATTATAAATGCAAGAGATTGTTTGTCTTCCATTAGGAAAAAAAAATGGTAGAGGGCATGAATGGAGAAAGAGAAAGTTGAATATTCTCCATCTTGTGTAAGTGGGTAGATAACATACAATGGGTAGAGGGTACATAGAGTTGATCTCCATCTTTTATAGGTGAGTAGAAAATAAAGAGGTCAGAGAGATTAATGAAAGATGTGCAACTCAAGTGGTTGAGTCGAAGGCTTGTTTAAGGGAAATGCAATCCCAAATGAGAATTGAGGTAAGGAGGAAGAGAAAGGGTGGTTCCATAATACTCATATCAAATATTAAGGTGATGAAGGAGGAGCTTAATATTTTACAAGTCATGATAGAAAACATGAAGGAGATGTTACTACTACATAAGAGAATAAAAAAAGGAGGAGAGCATAGATCACACCATGTCTTGCAAAGATGAAAAAGAGGAGCGTTTCTTGGAATAAGAGAACATTGGAGTTAATTGGAGAAGATTTAGAGGATGAGGTAATAACATAATCATGTATTTTGAAAGGCATGGAATTGGAGGTAGAGGTGAAGGAGGTGCAAGTTAATGCACATAATGTAAATATTGGGGAAGCATTGAGGGGAGAGGAAGATTAAAATAATTTAACAGGAATAGATGGGGCCGCTGAGGTGGTGGTTCATGAAGGTCCCATATTTGATGAAGAATAAGGAATAAAATACCATGTCTTACTTGAAGAAGATATGAGGATGTGTACTGAAACATTTCATTCCTATGTTGAATTTTTTGCAAGTGATGAATAAAGTACATCATCTAAGAAAATATATAAGATGTGTTTCTAGCATCTTTAGAGGCACATTAGGAAGAATTTTTGGAGGAAGAATACCTTTCAGAAGAAGACTTTCCTTATGAACAACTGAAGAATAACTTTTGAGATAAAGAAATTAAATATAAAGAGGGAGAATTTATTGAAGACTATTATCTTGTTATGGTTACTAAGCAAAAACAAGAAGTGGAAGCATGGAATGAACAAGTGGAAAATGATGTAGAAGATAATTAGTGGAGGTGGATAGATAGTGGTGGAAAAAATCCCACAAAGGTGTGGAAAATGAGAAAGAGATTTTATTGGTGGAGAATGATAGTTTATGGTCCAACATATGGTTAGAAAAGGAAAATGAGATTGGATGGAAAGATTTGGATATACATTGCATGATAGAAGGGCACATTGTGGCCTTATGCCTCAAGTCAAAAGGGTGGTGATACCATCTAGCTTAAAGTTTTTAGACTTATGCTCACAAAATATTTTATAGGGTGTTTGATGAAAGAGAATCTTAGGAAATCAAGTAATCTTGCATCACCAAGAAATACATGTTGATGTTTACGTGTGTTTTCTTATTTTTTCAAGGTGGAATGTCGTATAAGGGAAACATCAACACTCCAACAATTCAATGGCATGAACTACATTAAAAACATGAGTTTCAAGTAGCACATGGTTCCAAATGAGCTACTTTATTTTCTCAAGCATCAGTATAATCCAAGAAGTGGTTGCATCCTTAAAGGCATAAAATTGATAGGTTGTGGGGTAGAGGCAAAAAGGAAATAAAGGACATCTCCAAATGAGATTGTGTTTGCATTTTTAGATTCTACTAAAAATTTGTGTATTTTCTTTAAAAAATGAATCTTTTTTTTATTTTGTATACATATGATGTCCTGCAAACATTGGCCAACTTTGTGTCATGACATAATTACCTGATAGATTTGTAAGGTTAAGTGGTAGTTACATAGCTGCACTAGTAGTTTTATAAGCCCCAGTTTGCATTAAGTTGTAGTTTCGTAACTACCAAAATGTTTTCAAATCTACCAGTCTACATGAAGTGGAGTTTTCACTTGTGTGGAGTGCAAAAACAAAGAAATGACCTAGAAGCGTGAACAATCGATTGTTGAGCATTTTCAATATGCTCAAGAGTTTGAAGGGGAATATATATAAAGCATAAAGGAAGTAGTTTCAAATGGGAAATTCAATCTCTGGTAGAGAAGAGATTCAGGAGTTCTTGTGAGAGAGTAAAGAGTAGAAAATGCCCATTACGACACCATTTGTAATGCTAACTTCTTCATGTATGTAGTAATTATGTGCATATGTGTTGATTTCGTAATTTAAAATTAGAGAATGAATAAATCGTAATATTTTATGTGAACATTGAGTACATAATGTGTGAATATGTCTAATTTATTTGTGCCTCATGTCTCAAAGGAGGACAGTCCATGAATTTGTGCCCAATATCCTCATTTTATGTCGCCTTCCACTTCCCTTCACTACTCTACCCTCACGCTACCTTCTCTCTCATCATGATAATTATATGCCATCATGTTCCTAACAAATTTGAATATTGGTATATAAAATTTATAACAAAATTTTTAATTAAATTTGACATAATAAGTACAAATATAACAATATGCACGTTCAAATACAATATATATGTGTACTTACAAACACTCAACCAATGTTATAGTTAGGATAACAATTAATATTACTTTTTAAGTGTGTGTGTGTGTGTGTGTGTGTGTGTGTGTGTGTGTGAGAGAGAGAGAGAGAGAGAGAGAGAGAGAGAGAGAGAGAGAGAGAGAGAGAGAGAGAGAGAGAGAGAGAGAGAGAGAGAGAGAGAGAGAGAGAGAGAGAGAGAGAGAGAGAGAGAGAGAGAGAGAGAGAGGATAACAATTAATATTACATTTTTAAGATTTTTATAATGTCCATAAGACCAGAATAATTTATGAGAACCAAGAATAAGAAGCATAACTATAACATCTTGAAAAATAATAGTAAAATAATTCTTAATCCATAGAAAAAATATGTTGAAAAATAATTTTAAAATAATTCTTAACCTAATAAAATAGCATCTTAAAAAGTTTAAAAAGTAATTGTAAAATAATTCTTAATTCATAATAAAAATATATTGAAAATTAATTTTTAATCCATTAAAATAACATTTTAAAAAATAATCGTAAAATAATTCTTAATCCATTAAAAAAAACCTTAAAATAATTTTTAACCCATTAAAAAAACATGTTAAAAAGTAATCCTAAAATAATTATTCAATCATGGAATAAATGGATTATAATTAAAAGTACAACAAAAAATAAATGGGGATTAAACTCAAGAGAGTATTAAAGTTATAGTTTTATATTCATAATATCAAAGATGAAATAAGGAGTGAATCTGCCTCCATGTTTTTTAATATTTTAACATAAAACTAAAAAATGTGTTTAAAGACATAGTTTGACCATACACAGGGCATATAGGAGATGGGATTCCTATCTAAAAAAATATGTCACCCATTAGAAGACCTTGGTAAAGAATGCCCTAATAAAAATGGTATTTTGGGGCTCGATAACTATAGACCATATGATTCAGAATTCACTGCTCTAAAGAAGTTGTTAAATGTATTACTCATCTCCCAGATATCCTTCAAGCCTTTGTTAATCACTATAAACAAGTCTTCCAAGCTCAACCCTCTATTGAGTCATAGTAAATGGCTTTGAAGAACACATTGATGTTATTCCCTGTAAGTTCTCACATAGGCAAAAAATAGCCTATGACAAGATTATTTACATTGAAGACCTTCATCAAGTTGTCATTGGTATGGCTCAAGATAAAGCTCCAAGTATTGATGGCTTCCCTTTTGAATTCTAACAAACCCTGTGGGATTGTGTGGGAACTAATCTTCATAAATTCTATCTAAAAGTGTTGTCCAAAGGTTCTTTTGGCAAGATCATTAATAAAGGTAATGTTAAATTCATTCCCAAAGTAGGTGATCTTGATTCTATTTCCAATGGGAGACCTACTACTCTTCTAAATATCTCATATAAGATAATTCCTAAAGCTATGGCTTTGAGAATCTAACATCTCTTCCCCCTTATTATTAGACCTATACACATTGGTTTCATCTATAAATAATATATTCTAGATAATATTATTGTTGAGTGGGAAGGAATGGAATGCACTCAGATCTCCAAATAAAAAGTTATGTTAATTAAAATAGACTTTGAAAAATACTTTGATAGAATTGAATGACCCTTTACCTTATCCATGTTATAAGCTCTGGGGTTTGGTCCTAGGTACATTCACTTTGTTTAAACCCTCTTCCAAAATACCTCAACTTATCTCACAATTAACGGCCACAATTTTGAGAGTTTTGGTCTCTTTTGCTTTATCAGATAGGGTTTCCCTCTTGCACCTTCCTTATATAATCTAGTTTCCAAGGGTTTTATCTATTTATTGGGAGATTATGCTTTTAGAGATCTTGTCAAAGGCATCCCCCTCCCAATGGAACCTCACCTCCAGCTCCAAAAAGGGCATTTTACAAATGACTCCTTTCTCATAATTTAAGAGGAAGAATAAGTTATTCAAAATGCTATGGTTTATTTGTAGATATTATGTTTGGCCTCTTACTCTAACATTCAGTGTGCTAAGACCTAAAGCTACAAACAATGCTATAATCCTCTACCTAGCTAGCTTGAGTTTTATCAATGGAAGTGGATTTCCCATGGAGAGATGTTTAAATTCTTGTGTATTCATTTTACCTTTCATTGTTCTCTAGTGGATATTTGGAACTATGTTACTCTAAGAGTGGAGAATAAATTATCCTATTGGATTACCGAAACCCTCTCTCTTACTAGAAAATTCTAGATTTGTTCTAAATTTCTTGTGTCCACTCATGTTTACAATTCTTATTGTTGAGTTCCTTCTAAAATAACCTACAAGAAGTTTGAAATGTTGAGAGACTTCCTCTGGGCTAACTCTAAATCTAATAAAGGTTTCAACAAAGTTGCATGGGAGTTTTATTGTGAACCTAGAGAAGCTAGAGGACTTAGTCTTATTGATATTTCTAAGAAAGATCTCACTCTCTGTGCCAAGTGGATTTTTAAAGCTCTTGACGGGAAAGAGGCCTGTAAAATTATCCTCCAACACAAAATCTCATCTGGAAACTCTTTGTGTAGAAGATTTTGGCATAATCTAGGGTCCTAAAACTTGTTTATTACCCTAGTTCTGGTTAAAATTATAGGTACTTTTGTGGTCAAAACCATATGAAAGGCTTGGGAGATTGTTAGGCCATGACTAAGATGGAAAGGGGATAGTTTTTGGGGTTGTCTCTCCATCAACGAACATTCCATTTGATGGTCCTTAGTGATTACCATTAATGACAAACACTTGGCATAAATTCCCAGAATTCAAGTTCTTTGACTTTTTTGTAGAAGCATTAGAGTCCCAAGGGATATCTTTGACAAGCTTTCTAGATCTAATCTTAGTTGGCCTAAGTTAAAAACCAAGTTATATTAAATATTCAGGATTTTGAGCCAATCTCTAAGATCTAGATGGCTACTCCAGATTATGCTTTACATAAAATTAGTGTTAAAAGGTCTCCCAATTGGTGGAAAGACTAGAATCAAGTTATTTCCACCCTAGTGCTTTGGTATCAACCCTAACTTGGTTATCAATGGCTCTATCCCACTAGTTTTCCTTGGAAGATGCTTAACAAATGATGGAATACTAACAATTATCCCTCCTTTTAGACTGGGAGATTCCAAACTATCTAGTCTACTTTGGTGGAACGCAAAAAAGGCATTTTTCCTCGTGCCTTCTCCACCAAGGTCTCCCCATGGGAGGTAGGATTCTTCACATGGGGATTCCCTCTCCTAAATGATCTATTTGTCATCACTCCAAGTTTCTTAAGCACACATTCTAGTTTTGTGCTAGAGCTCAAGGTGCCTGGCAATGGATTCATTCCCTTTTAAGCCTTTCAAGCTAGAGCCTTTTTCTTGGAGCATTGCTCTCTTAAGGGATTGTTCCCTCTTCCCTTCCAAATACAAGCAAATATGGGATATTTTCCAAATTGAAATTATTTTTACTCTCTGGAAAGACATGAATGTAGCTATATTTAATGAAGATTATTTATATAGAGTTTTTACTATTGATAATAGAATCTATGTTATATATAATGCAATGGTACATATTCAAGTACAAGCTGAAAAAGTGTCCCTTGAGGTGGAGCATCTTTGTACCCCTATGGGTCATTGGGGTAACACTCCTTGCATACTTAGTAAAGTGCCCCCCAAGGCTCGTCAAGATCACTAGAACCGAGAGCACAGGCCGTGTGGACATGGCCATGGGCGATGAAGGTCTCAAAGCTGTTCGAATTTATCTATCCCTCCACCTCCTCCCTATCAGAGATTTTTTCCTTTTTGGGGGTATGGAGGGCGTGCTTTGCCTCATGTTGACATTGATCACTTTGGGTTTAATCCTCCAGGCAAAGATGCTCAAGGAAAGTTCTCTAAGCTAGCACTTGTAATACTCCCCCTTGGGGTAAGTTGAGGAAGGCGAAGAAGAAAATAAACAAGATGATAGGTAGAGCATACCTAATATCTCTTCCCCTCATGGGGGAAGTTGGGGAGAAAAGCTCACCACCTCCTTCACCTCCTTTTGTGGGTTTAGTGGCGCTTGTTATTTAAATATTGGATGCTCTTATCTTGTTTATCTTGTATTACTATGATTGTAATTTAATTGTGATTTTGATTCCTCAAATTTATTTCCTCATAATATATAATTTTTTAAGTGTATTCTCATACCACCATCTTTTGTAATAAAACATAGAATATATTTATTTTTAATAAAACTTGGAATATATTTCTTTTTAAAAGTAATATATGACATGTTTTAATCAAAATAGTTACTTTGTTTCTATGAATTTGAAAAGGAGCGATAAAATGATTCCTTAACCCGTAGGAGAAACATCAGCCATGGAATAAACGGATAAAGCACTTTAAAAAAATTAATGAACTCGAAAAATCGACTCGTGATGGAAGAATATGAAGCAGGCATATTTAAAAATTAGAGATTCGTGAATAAAGATGTTGGCGACATTCATTTAAAACTTCCAGACGTTTTACTTTGTATATTACTTGACTAGAGCGCAATGTTGGAATATTTAAAGAAATGGATAACTTAAACGCTTAGAACCAGTACAGGAGGGAAAGAATTAAAGGAAATGGAGGGAGCTTGTGCTTCACATTTAAAATAGTTCAAGAAAACAAAACGAGGGTGTATATATACAGATGCCTGGCCAGATCGAAATTGAAGTGAACCTTGATTTGATTGTGTTTGTGAACAGTAATTTAGTAACAAAATCGATAATGGCGAGGAATACCATCCAGAGAATGGATGTACGCCTGTATGAAGCTGTTATCAAGGGGTGTGCTGAACAAGTCCAGAAATTAGTAGAAGATAATCCCCCAAGTCTTTCAACGCTCACACCACAAGGAGATACACCCTTCCATTTGGCTGCGAGTCGAGGAGATTCTCAGATAATGCATGTGCTGATTTCTCACAAACCCTGCATGCTGTTAAGCAGCAATGCGAATGGGGATACGGCGTACCACAAAGTTGCAGGTGCTGGACATACGGAAGCGGTGCGTTTTTTACTATCACTTCCGCCCCAGTTGGAGTGCAAGTGTGATTTAGAAGCCTCTGTTCATTGTGTTGATCCTCACTCAATTTGGTTGTTTACGAACAAAAAGAATGAGACGGCATTGCATCATGCCGCAAAGGATGGTTTTGTAGAGATTGTTGAAGTTCTATTGCAGAAGGTGCAGTGTATAGCGTTAATCCGCAATAATTGCGGTGATTCTCCGCTTTATACAGCTTGTGAAGAAGGCCATCTGAATGTAGCCGAGAGGATTCTGCAGAAAGATCCTTCTGCTGCTATTTCAGATTCAAGGGGAGACGGCCGAACCTGTCTGCATGCTGCTATTAATTTATTTAACCCTGTGAATAGAAAATATTCGAGGCTACTCAAAAGATCGCGAGCAGTGGAATGGGAGCGTTTGGCGTTGACTAGTGGAAGCGGCCGACGGCTTTGGCGACTTCCCACTGCACGTAGCAACCATGTATGGACATTCGCAGCTTGTAGCAAAGTTGGTAGAGGCAAATTCAGACGTGTGTTTTCGACTGAATAAGGATGGAATGGCGCCAATTCACATTGCAGCGCGGATGGGCTGCGTGGCAATAACCAATTGTTTGCTTGGTAGCGCACCAGATTGTTTACAGTTGTTAGACAAGGACGATAAAAATGCTTTGCACTTTGCTCTGGAAAATGGAAACTATTCGCTGGCTTTAAAATGTCTGCTCCGGAACGATGTTGAGGCCGCTTTTTTAATTAACGCGGCTGACAGTCGAGGCAACACACCGTTGCACACATTTATTCCACTGTGCGTCCCCCGCCTTACCGAAATTTGTTATCTACTCAAGGTAAGAAAGTGAAATGTATTACTGCACCTGCAAATTAAATATAATCCTTTAGAGAGGACTAATGAATTATTTGGACGTGGCTTCCCCTGCTCTGACATCGTTTGCAGGTTCTGAGGATGATGATCAGACTATCCGCGGGGAATGCAGTGAATGAAGACGGCAATACTGCCTTGGATATCTACGAAATGGAAGTGTGGAACCCTTTTCCATTAAAGTTGGTGATAGAGAAATTCCTCCGAGAATCAACTCCCGTCTCTAAAAGAGGGAAGAAGCGGAATGACGACAATTCTAGCCCTTGGGTCGAATTCCTGAAAGTAGACAGAGAAACGCTTTCCTTGAATGCAGTTCTGCTTGCGACAGTTAGTTTCGCAGCAGCGTTCACAATTCCAGGAGGATTTGATAGCCAGACCGGCTTCCCTGTGCTGCTGCATTCCTTTGCACTCAAGCTGTTCATAATATCCGACGCGATAGCTATGTGTCTGTCAATGCTAGCCGTGTTTGCATTAAAATTTTCACCGAATCAACTGCCCTCATTGCGTAGACGAGGTATATCAGAAACTTCATGGTTGAATGAATCCAAGCTCGTTGCCCATGCGATCTTCCCGACGTTGGTGTCATTTGGAGCTGGAGTATACGTGATGGTGGCGCCACATTGTTTATGGCTAGCCCTCATTGTTTGTTGCTTTGTGTCAATTGTCTTGCTCTCATTTCTTACTATGTTATTAGTACCTCTGCAACGAGTACTTCTATAGTTTTCATTTTATTAAAAGATACCACCATCCTGTGAGCTACAAATTCCTTTACAATGAATTTAGGTTATGTAAATTCAACAATTATTTTGAAGTTAAGGTATGTTTATGATATGTTCTTTATGGTGCAAGATATAATTTGAAATCCCAATAACTAATCAAGGTAAACCACAAAACATTTCGAGTTTATTTGTTTTGTCGTTAGAAGACATTAGAAGTTGATGTGGATCCCATAGTGAGTAAGATTTGACATCGGAAACCACTAAGTTCATTATTTCACGTGGAAGCAGGGCATGCCGCACACCTATTTTCACGCCTTCATCATTGAAACTTTCCATGAATTTATTTTGAGAAGGCCCTATTTTGTAAACATTTTTTGGTTTAATTTTCCCTGACACTTCATGATGGTCCAAAATGCATGCATGCACCAACATTCTATTGTGGCTTCAACTTACAGCTGGTCTCTTTGGTGGATCTATGGAAATTTATACATATGAGGTATGTCTTACGGGTTCCAATGCATATATCTAAAAAAGTATTTGTAGTGTGCATACTAAATCACACATCAAACCATATTTGCAGGTCTACGGGTCAGATCTAGCTATCAAGTATTGTTTGTGCATATATATTTTGGTTTACTAATTTCCTTGGGGACTATGGATTTAATTGAAAAAAATTCTACATCAAAGTTAAAAACACCACAATAGTAGCTCATATGCGATTTATAGCAGCAACAAACTACTCAAAACAAAATCACTGCACCACATCAACAACATATCCCTGATTTGTTCCATTCCATTGAATGATATCTTGGACATGAATTCAAATAAAAGATTATTGATGAGCATAATTACTAATTGATCTTTTGTTTCAGTATTCCATCACTTTGACAAGCTTATTATGCTCTATAAGACCATCTTCTCTACTTTGGAAAGGGAATTTCTTTTGATTAGATTATTTCTCATGTCTCGACTTCAACCTTCAAATGTTCATGAATATGAGATGTATGTATAAAATTAATGATTGATAATGTTGCAGCTTTCTTTTTAGATTTTAATTCAAGATTATGTTTTTTAGTCTTTGAAAGAGTTTTGTAGCTTTCTTTGAAGCGTTTAATTCAAGAAATTTCTACAACAATGCTCAAACACATACTTATCAGATATGTTATATATGATGGATTGTCCATAATTACAAACACACATTGTTGTATTATATTCTGGCTATTCAGCAACAAACGAAACCAAAAATTAAAAAAAAAGTTGTAGTCGCAACCTCGCGCAAGTTAAATGCAACAATTAAAAAGGAGATATACAAAATCTAGTGCAAAAATTGAACCTTTTGTTAGGATTCTAGCATAGTCAAGTTTATTGCATTCATATTCTCTATGCAATATTTATAAATTTATGTTGGGAATGAGCTCCACCAATCGAGCAATGATTAAGACATGGAGCTGGGAATGGACTCAACCAACCTAGCAATGAATGAAGCATAGTTGTCCATGTCTCTCATGACTTTGAATGCCTGGGTGTGATGTCTATCCTATCATTCAAACCTTCTAACTGTAAAACCAAACCACGAAAGCATCTTTCAATTCAAACCTACCAACTGTGAAACCAAACTACAGAAACATCTTTCTATTTTTTATTTTATACGAGACGAATCTTTGGAGTTGATACCCCATAAAAATACCTTCGACGTAATTATATCAATTTTTTAGGATTAGTGATCTTTTAACTTCACCTATAATTAACATTTTGTTAAATATTATTTTATAACAAAAAAAATTAAAAATAAAATATTTATATTAAAAAATACTTATTTCATACATACCAATTAAAAATTATAAGTTGAAGATTAAAGAAAAAAATAGCATTCCATAAAATTGGATAATAAATTAAAATAATAACATATATGTTTTATGACACTAATTCAAGTGAAAATATTAAAAAAATTGATATAACTACTTCATTACAAATGTAAAACATTTTTAAGTTACTGAAAAATGTTTTTATAATAAGTCATGAAGTTATATCAACATCAACGACCCATTAAAAACACTTATAGAAATATTTAAAAGTTGTAATTTTGAAACTAAGAAATTGTTAGACCCATTAAATGTTTGGTAGTTTACTTTTAAAATGTATTGAAGATATGAAGCAATGAAGTACAAAAAGAAAATATGAGGTTACTTTTGCGTTACTTTTGAGTCCCATTATTTTTGCTTCTGATGTTAAAGGGTTGGTTTGTTTTCCAACATTTTTTTTTATATAATTATTTGTATGTTTAATTTTAAAGTGAAGAAAATAAATGTTAATTTTTTTAATTATTTATAGAAATATATTCTTTAATTTAAATGCTGAGAAGAAATTGACAAATACACTTGTCTTAAATTTGTTATTTTCTATATGGTTTAGAAGAAGCTTCAAGGTACGTGAAAGAAGTTGTGGGGCTAAAAAGAAGATTTTTTTCAATCTAAATGTGATTTATAAAAAAACACCTATGGGCTTAAAATATAATACAGGCTTTTATTTTTTTGGCTTGGTGATTATTGAGACTAAACTGTGTGCACATTATTAATGTTTTAGAATTTACAAGATTTTTAACTCATCATGTTGAAGAAGTGAATGGCATAGTGTGTATTACTAAAATAAATGTTAAGTATTAATGAATAGTTTTAATTTATTATAATAAATATAAGAAATTTAAAGGTCACTATGCATCTTCTAAAATTGGTCTCACAGATTAATAAGTTACTGTTAAGAAAATATTTTTTCATAATTTAGTCATATCACTATTTAGTCAATTTCAGAATTTTGGTATTAAATCTAATGTTTTCAAGGTGTAACATTTGCATCCAGTGTCCTTTGTAGGAAAACTTGTTGTTTTGTAGCTTTTGGAGCTTTCTGCATTGATTTCTAACATTTTTAAGAGTTTCAGGGGTGTTAAAATTAACTTTTACAAACCTCACATCTTGCACAAATAATGAGAGTTGCTCGAGGATATTGACTCATAGATTGGCTAGTGAACCTATTGAAGACTATACAATGTTATTTGATTTTAATTATCCACAATTTTATCACCGATTGAACCAAATACTATATTGGTTTAATTAGGGATGTAATTTAAGCCCATTTGATCTCCATAAACCTAGTTGCAACTATACCATCAGAATTGGGAAGTTCAATTGAATCCAATTTCATCACCAATTGAACCAATTACTTGATTAGTTCAATCATAAGCGTAATTCAAGTCAATTTGATTTATGTGAACCTAATTGTGCTTATACGATGCGATTTATGAGATCAATTGGCCTTAGTTTCACCATTGGTTGAACCAATTACACAATTAGTTCAATCAGAGATGCAATTTAGGCCAATTTGATACCCATTAACCTAATTGTGATTATATGATGGGAAATGGGGCTCAATTGGTCAAATTTTATTATTTATTGAGTGAATTATTTGATTAGTTCAATCAATGATGTACTTTGTGTCAATCTAATTTTTATGAACTTAGTTTTGATTATATAATGTGATTTAGGGTTCGATTTGCCCTAATTTCATCACTAATTTAACCAATTACTCGGTTTATTCAATCAAGGATGTAAATTATAAAAAATTGAACAGTGTGTTCAAACCTAATTGTAACTATGCAATATGATTTGGGGTTCAATTGGCCTCAATTAAACCAATTACTTGATTGATTTAATTAATAATGTATTGTTCGCCATTTTATCACTAATTAAACTAATTATTTTTTTATTCTTTTATTTGTCATATATAATTTGTTGAAGGAAATAAAGAAATAATTCTTTTCTATTCATATAAGAATAAAAATTCTTAATTAATATTTATAAAATTAAATTAATTTTAGAAAATCCATAATTAAAATTGTAAATTTTTTATAAATATATATATTTTTATTATATAAAATTCACATTTTAATTTTTTATAAATATTGAATTATAATCCCAATAAACTAATATTATAACTATATTCTTATCATATTTTATTAATTTAGTTTTAAACTTTCATTTCATTTTTATCTTTCAAATTTTAATAAATATACAATTCTTGTCAAACATTTAGTTTAATTTCAATTATTCTTTAAAAAATGAGTTTTTTATTTACTACAAAGTGCACTATAAATAATATCAATTTTTGTTGGTGTTATTATTTATACATATTTATATTAATTTTAAAAATTCTTTTATTTTACTTGAAATTCATAAAAGATAGCCAATTTTTATTTATTTTTATTTTTTAATATATTTATATATAAACTTTTTATATGTGGATAAAAAGTTACTTAACAATAAATTCATGTTAATTTATTTAATTAAAATGATGAAGATATTTCATTCACATAGAATTTATATACATTTTATTTTGTAAAATTTATTTATAAATATTAAAAATATATTATTTTAAAAAAATATTAAAAATATAATAAATAAATATTTTATATAATATATTATAATACACCAAAAAAATTAAATTTTAAATATTATAATATTTTAACAATATTTTAATTTTATATTAATCTTTTTAAAGTTTATTAAAAATATAAATATGCTACATAATGTTATTAAGATTTTTTATTTCTTAAATTTAAATTTTAATATAAGATTTCTTCACATTCACATTCTTTTAAATATAATTAAATTGTAAAACATTCATATAACCTTAAAAAAATAGTAATAATAATAATAAATAAATTAATTAAAAATTAAAAATTGATTATAAAGACAACACAAATATTTTACAATTCTTTTAAATTGTTGAACTTTTATTAAAATAATTATAATAAAAAGCACTTTTTTTTTGGTAGTGTGCATGCCATACATGATGTTGAAATTTGCTTGTCCAAGTATCATCTAAATATTGATTCAAAACAAAGATTTAAGTGTAAACCTCAAAACAAAGATTTAAGTGTAAACCCCACAAACTATGCATTCGTCTGCAATGTTTATTTGAAATGAGTGTAACATATTTGATTCTAAATTAGATATAAACAAGTGTCATGGACAGATTTAGTTCCTTCCCTTGCGTTCAACTTCGAGACTAATTTATAAGGAAGGTTGATGAACCTACTGTAGTATATTTGAAAGCTTCCTTTGTTGAAATGTTGTATTGAAGGTCATTCATTCTCAGTGGCTGAGAGCTCTATGGGTTTGTTGACAACGAACCGAATGGAAGAATGAGCGTTCAGGTTCCACATGAAGACAAATAAATTACTTCACCCAGAACAAACATTATTACACTCAAGATTATCTATAATAAAATTCTAGATCTCAAATTTGCTCATATGCATTTACTTTCATATTTATGTTCTATTTTCAATCTAATTTTTAGTATTCTCAGTATGTGTTTTTAGTATGAGATATGACTTTTTTCTTCTTACATTTACCATCTTTTGTTGTATGCATTTTTGAACTATTTTATACTGAAACTCCATCTAAAATTAATAATTCCATAGTATTAATATAATGATTCCCATAATTTTAAGATGATTTTCATAAGTTTTCATTTTTTAAGCACAAATGTATTTCAATAAAAATGATTTTTTTTAAATATTTTTATTTTTGAATTTTTGTATTTTAGATTTTCTGAATAAATGCTTTGTTCATAAGGGTTTTCTTGGCCCTGATTGAAGCACATTTTGAAGAGATAGTGGAAGCCATGCTGGTATGTTTTGTGTTGCATTGTGTTAATCATATATATAACTTAAGTAAAATCAAGGTTTTCTTCAAAATTATGCACGCTCTACTAGGTTACATATTGCTATTTTATTTACACAACCACAAAAACATGAAAAAAAATGCTTAGATTGACAACCTCTAGCTTGATGAACATTAGCCTTTCTTGGAGTTAGAATATTGAAGCCTCTTTTTACTTTGTTTGAGACTCAAGAATGCAAACTTCAGCCTACAAAAGGAATGGTTTTTCTTTTTTTTTTTTGTTTTTCAAGCATCAAATTTGCATCAATAATTTTTATCATTGTATCTCTCTGCATAAAGTATCTTGTAGCATGAATATATATATCTACCTTCAATAAAATGATACAAAGTTATTTTAGTTCATTTTGGTGGAGTTATAATCAAGTAGAATAGTACAAATCATTATGTTTTAATCCATGGTTCCTCTACAAACTATGGGAATTTTTCACTAGGACATTTTGAAAAGGCATGGGAAGCCATTTTAAGCCAAGGACACAGAGCATATATTTGTGTAATATTGGACATACATTTTGAGCCTAGTCCCCTTTGTCATAGGTCACCATTACTATCGATGACTAATAATAAATATTACAATGCCTTTAAAATGTGAAATAGTGCATGTTACTTGATTGTTCTTGCATTCAAGACTATTTTATTGGAAATTGCAAAAACAAGTCTCCTTTTTCATGGACTTCAGTTCACATGGACTTCTCTTTATTTTTCATTTTCTCTTTTAAGGATGCCTAGTTCCCTTCACCTATATATGAATACCATCATTTTTAATGGTCACCATCGCTATCAATGACTACTAATAAATATTACAATGCCTTTAAAATGTGAAATAGTGCATGTTACTTGATTGTTCTTGCATTTAAGACTATTTTATTGGAAATTGCAAAAACAAGTCTCCTTTTTCATGGATTTCAGTTCATAGGGACTTCTTTATTTTTCATTTTCCATTTTAACCCTAGTCGTATGACATGTGCAAATTTTTTCTCTGATTATGCAATTATCTCTTTCTCTTTCAACAAAAAAGATACATTTTTTTTTCTGTTTCTCTAATTTTAATTCAAGTGTTGCAAAAAAAAATTAAATCGTTTCACTATATAAACTCAAGGGTTTTTAACATTTGCAAAACATTAAAATCCATTTTCTTCAGTCAAAGACTTGTGCATTGTTATTCATTATCATAGGGAAATAAATAAATTATTATTGAGTTGGTTATCATTAAAAAGTGACTATAATGTGTTTAACCAACATCCAATGATAATATTTTGGGGAATAAATTTTAGCATAGGCTTTTCCCAATGTTAAAGACATTATACATGTTGTAAAAAAAAATTGTTTAAGACATAGGTAAACACATGTGAATGCAATTGTTGTTGCTAGTGCCTCCACTAAGTGGCAATTGATATATGCATATGGCAATTTGGAAAAATAGTTAGTTATTTTACTTTTTGCATTTGTTTGAATGCTACCATCAGGTACTAAAGTTGCATCATGGCACTTGTTATAACTATTATGAATTTGATACTTTAATATAGATAATTATAATTATGATGTTGGAGAATCTAGGGAGACTAAGTAATATTGTATAATGAAAATATGTATTAATGGTTGTATGTTTTATCATTTTGGCATGATGGAAGGTGATTTGAAGCATCAACACTTCAACACTTAAATGGAATCAATTACATCATATGGAATTATTTTCAAGTAGTAACATGGTTCCAAGTGAACTGGTTGAGTTTTTCAATGATCACTATAATCTAGGACATCATTGCACATTTGTTGATTGCCTAAAATTGTAAGTTGTGGGATAGAGAAAAAAAGGCATTGAGAACATATCCAAACAATAATATAATTACATTTTTGGATTCTTCTTAAAAAATTATACACTTTTAAAAGAATAATGCCTCATTTAAAATCTGCGTGCAAAATATACAGCCTCCATTACTTGCAGGTGAGTGTCCTTTAGAGTTTCCATAAACCTAGATATTAAGTTCACTGCATACATAATATCAGGATTTTTAGATATCAAATAAATTAACCTTCCAACCAATATTTTATAAAAAAATTGGATCTACACTATTGTCGCAATCATCTTTGCTTAGTTTTTGATCTATTACAATTGGTATTGGTGTTGATTTACTATTTAAAGTTATAAATCTCTTCAAGACATCATTTTCATACTTGAATTGACATATAAAAATCTCATCATTTATTTGATATACCTTAATACCATTAAAATACTTCATTAAACCCAAATATTTCATCTCAAAAAAAAAATCATTGTTAATCTGAACTTTTTAATTAATAAATTTATATTTCCATTAAAAATTTGATAACTCCTGAA
This sequence comes from Torreya grandis, assembly GCA_037957365.1. Classification (NCBI taxonomy): domain Eukaryota; kingdom Viridiplantae; phylum Streptophyta; class Pinopsida; order Cupressales; family Taxaceae; genus Torreya; species Torreya grandis. Next base: position 4,806,843 of record JARHVA010000004.1, on the reverse strand, counting down.
CCAAAATAGGTTGAACTTTATCCCCGCTTAGTGCGAGTGCACAAGTATTTTATTAAATTCAAAAAATCAAGTACATAATGGGGTCTTTACTCCGTTAACCCTTTTACAATGCGAACATGGATTTATATAGTTTTTACCAATGACCGGTAAAAACAACTAATCCTATAACCAACTAAATATGGGAAAATAACCTGTAAGTAGTTCTAATTAATAAAAATAAAACATGAAAACTACCTAAAAATTAATCTAAGTTTAGTTTATGGGGGTGTCTTTACTAAAACATGCATGCCCCATTTACAATAATTATTTATTATCTACCAAAAATTTAACCTAATGTTAAGACTTTGGAACAAGTCCTAACAAACCCCCCTATGATCTAAAGTCAGGTCTTTGGACACATACCAAATATTTTTGTAAATTTTTCAAATTTGATTTTGTCAAGGGGTTTTGTGAAGATATCAGCTATCTGATCGGTTGTTAGGCAATATATTGGATCAAGAGTTTTCTTTGCCATGAACATTCGTAGGTAATGGTATTTGACATCCGTATGTTTTATTTTGGCATGAAACACTAGATTCTTGGACATCTTGATTGCACTCTGATTATCAATATATAACTGTGTAGGAGCAAACTGAGAAACCTGAAGATCTTTAAGAATACGATGAAGGTAAACAATTTCTATGGAAGCATCCCATGTTGTAATATACACTGATTCTACTGATGAATTTGCCACTGTATCCTGCTTCTTACAACATCAAGCAATGGCAATTGAACCCATATGCATAGTGTATCCTATGGTTGACACTTTGTCATCCACACATCTGCCAAAATCTGCATCACAATATCCAACAAGTTTGAAGTTCTTGTTGTGGCGGTATTTAAGGCCATATGTTTTCATTCCCTGAAGGTAACGAAGTACTCATTTTGCTGCATGCCAATGAATTTCTCTAGGCTCATGCATAAACCTAGATAAAATTTGAACTGAAAATGAAATATCGGGCTTGGTAGTCATCAAGTATATCAAACCTCCCACCAATTGTCTATATGTGGTGCCATCAAAAAAGGCACTGCTATCATCCTTAGACAATTTCAAATTACTTTCCATGGGAGTGAGGGTAGGTTTTCAATCACTCATGCCAAACCTCTCTAATAACTCATAAATATACTTAGTTTGTGAAATGAAAATACTATGCTCTTTTTGAGTTACCTATATGCCTAGATAGTATTATAGAAGTCTAAGATCTGTCATCTCAAACCCATCTTTTAATTCCTTCTTCATAGACTTGTTATTGTTTTCATCATTACATGTAATAAATAAGTCATCTACATAGAGAACAAGTATCACCAATTTCTTACCATGCACTCAAAAATAGAGAGTATCATCAGATTCACTACGATGAAAACCAATGGATTTCAAGTATGAATACATTTTCTCATACCAAGCCCTGGGTGCCTGTTTGAGTCCATATAAAGCTTTTATCAATTTACATACTTTGTGTTCAGCACCCACCTATTCAAAACCCTAAGGTTGTTTCATATAGACTTCTTCCTGTAAATCACCATGTAAAAAGGAACTTTTAACATCCAATTGATGTATTTTCCAACTATTTTGTGCTGGTAAGGCAAGTACCATACGAATAGTGTGCCATTTGGTAGTTGGTGTAAATGTTTCCTCATAGTCAATACCTTCTTGTTGTGCATATCTTTTTTCAACAAGTCATGCCTTATGTTTATCAATGGAGCCATCTGATTTATACTTAGTCCTATAAACCCATTTACATCCGATGGGTTTAACATGTGGAGGAGGATCAACTAAAACCCATGCATTATTGTTAAGTATGGAATCATACTCACATTTCATTGTCTGTTGCCAAACATGTTCAATAAATGCCTCCTCAAAAGTGGATGGCTCAGTGGAAGAAGTAGTAACAACCATAGCATAGTTTACCTATTTTTGAGAATTCTTGGGCCCTGTTAAACCAACCTCATCTACTGTTAAGTCAAAAAAAGTACTTTGAGCCCATTTTGGATACTTAGAAAAATTATTCAAATCAGGGACTCCAGAATTCTCATCATGTACATTATTCGAAGGGGGACTTAGAGAATTTTCAACAATTTATAAGTCATGAACATGTGAACTTGTAGATGAAGGAGATGAAAGTGAAGGAATTTGAGTTTCATACCATAACTTCAAAGAGTTATCCCCATTATTCAAACCCTTATCTCTTTTTGTATTTTTCCTCTCTAATCTATCAAGTTGAGAATCAATCTCTGTAGTGTTCATGGTCCCAAACTCATCAAATATTACATCTTGACTCACTATGAATTTGCCTAAATCCTATGCAAGCAAATGAAACCCCTTTTTATCTTCAGAATAACCAAGAAAGATGCATGTTCAACTTCGTGGTTTCAACTTAGTTCTATGTTTAGTAGGAACCAAAGCAAAACAAAGACATCCAAACACTTTCAAGTGTTTAACTTTTGGTTTAAATCCATACCATGCCTTATATGCAGTTTGTCCCAAAAGTGCAACTGTGGGGAACCTGTTTCTCAAATACACTGCAGTACCAATGGCTTTGGCCCAAAACTCATCATCAAGTTGTTTATAGTACAACATGGCACGTGTTGTGCCCTCTAAAGTTCTATTCATTCATTCAGATACTCCATTTTGTTGTGGAGTATAAGCATTACTATATTGTCAATGAATTCCATGTTCTCGACAATAATCTAAAAATTCATTTGAGGTATACTAACCTCCATTATCTGAACGAAGAGTGGCCAAATGTGAACCTGTTTCTTTTTTGACTAAGTGTAACCAATCAACAAACTTAGCAAAAACTTCAGATTTGTTTTTCATAAAGAATACCCAAGTCATCCTAGAAAAGTCATCAATAAACACGACAAAGTATCTACACCCACCAATGGATGACTTTTTCATGTCACATACATCACTATGAACTAACTGTAAACATCTATTATCTCTCCAAGATGACTGTTTAGGAAATTTTTCTCGATTTTGTTTGCCCAAAAAACATGACTCACAAAGAATACTATCTTTGCGAAAAGTGGGCAACCCATTCACCATACCGTATCTCTACAAATCCACTAAAGAGTGGATATTCAAATGTCCATAGCGGAGATGCCATAACTGTTGCGTAGACATAGTACCTGTACCTATGTCAATAATTACTGCAGGTTTTATATTGGGAGGAAGCACCTTACAATGCAATCTAACCAAGTTTCCATCTTCATATCTTGTATACATTGTTTTATAATCATCCTTCACTGAATTGATGTAAATGAGCCCATTTTCAAGCACAATTTGATAACCTTTCTTTCAAATAGTTACCAAAGAAAGTAAGTGTATCTTCAATGTGGGAACATACCAAACATCCTCCAAGTATTTTATAGACCCATTAGGAAGAAGAATCTGAATAGATCCAAGTCTTAGTGGTGTATGCAAAGACTTATCTGCTAAGGCAACTGGAGAGAGAGAAGCTTTCTTATAAGACCAAAAGAAATCTCTCCTAAATGTCATGTGTTTGGTTGTTCCTCTGTCTAAAACCCATACATCTGTGAGCTCATCTCTAGCCTCATATTCAATATAATCAATGTGCCCCAAAGTAGTGAATGCAAATTCATGGACAACATTACTGGACTCATCATAGTCATGATCGGCATACTAAGCAGAGTTAGTCACTTTTTGTGGCCTCTTAATTTTATCAAAAGGAATCCTACATTGTGAGGCAATATGACCAAATTTTTCACATCTATGACACTGAATATCTGATCTACCTCGACCTCTGCCCCTATATGAGTTGTGACCATGTCCTCGATCACTTGTTTCATGTGAATGTGATTGGTTAGATTGTTGATTATTTGAATGACCCCTACCTCTGTTTTGATATCTTCCTCCTTTATAACCTCGACCCCCTCTATAATTGTTTCCTCTATTGTTTTGATGCCCAAATGAAGATGAACTAAGCTTTGACTCTAAAACATGGGCTTCTTCAGTTTTCTTGTATTTCTTGGGTAGAGAGAGGTCATGTTGGATGAGCAACTCAACCAACTTATCAAAGGTGATGCCTGTGATCTTGTCAGAGGCATGCAACATTTCAACAAAATTCCTATAGGACCCTGGTAGTCCTTTCAAAGCAGCAGTAACTATGAGGTCATCATCTAGTTTTCCAAAACCAACCTTAGTGTACTCAGTAGTGATATTTTTCAACTTAGACATATATTCTCCCATATCCCCATCTTCATATAATGACAAAGTAAACAACTGCATATGAATATCTATCTTCTTATGCTTAGGTTTCTTATCATATAAATCTAACAATGTTTTCCATGCAGTGTAACTATGAGGAGAATTTTCAATATGAACCAAGTACAACAACATTTAATGAGAGCTAAGGCCTTAGAATCACACAAATTGAATATATCTAATTTAGCCTGCTCTATTGGTAATATGGTATTTTCATTCTTAACAATATCCCATAACTCATTAAAAACTAGTGAAGCCTCCATCAATCGTTTCCAATCTGAATAATTAGAAATTGTTAATCTATCACCATCTAAAAGCAAATTTTGAATTTTTGGCATTTTGAAATGAAAGCAAGTGCAGTACAGAAAAGTGTGACAAAATGCAAAAGAAATGAAACAAATATCACACTCACTGCACAAGACACTGCTTCTACGGGGTTTTGCACTTAACCTCCGTGTAGAGCGTAAAAGAAAAAAACAAGTATTTTTGATGGGTTTTGCACTTAACCTCACCAAAAATCAATGATTACACCCTTATTTCACCAAATTACAACTTTATTTCACCAATTACACCCTTATCTCACCACAACAATGCAAAAGAAATATGATTGAATTCCCCCCTTTTCGATTTTTAAAATAACACAATACAATAAGTATGTGTTTTACAATATTCAGATTTAAAAGGAAATATTTTTTTTTCAAAAAAGCATATTCCAAAGCAAAAACAATTTTCTCCAAAAAGAAGGGATTTGAACCCTTGACCTCCTCCTTTGCAAGCTTCTCACAAAATAAGCTTAACCAATTGCTCTAAGAGCATTTTTTGAACATTACAGTCAAAAATTTCTACTTATTCCAGATTTTGTGTATGAGAGAAAATTAAAAAAAAATTACATGTGAGTAAATAAATTTAATTTTTTTCCCTTTTTCAGCCTTCTCTTCCAAGTTTCCCCCTGTGGGACCCAGTCACAACAAATTTAATGAATGCAAACTTTAGAAACAGCAAAAAATAATTTCCTAAGTATTATACTATGCCATTCTTCCCTGGGACGCCATGGATGTTTTGGATGTTATTTTTTCACTTGTTCTCTCTCTCACTAGCCGTACAAATCCATACAAGCTGGATAAAATGAATTTTCACTAAGTTTTGGTAAATTTTCAAGGGATGTTTTGCAAGGAGTAGATTCAAAATGAATCTTGGGCGTTGGAAGGCCGTATAAGTTCAAAAAATTCTCAATTTTTTTATTTTGAATGTAAAAATAGGGGTTTAATACCATTTGATCAAGATTGGTAGGTGTTTTAGCTTTAAAAATACTGAGAATGAATGGAAATAACAAAGGCAGCCATGAATGGAAATTTTCAGAAGTTTTCAACAAAAAACAGGCCATACAAATTTGGTTTTTTATAAAAAACAATGAATTTAATAACATTTAAATGCTAAAAATTCATTTTTATGCCAAATTTGGAGTTTGATCACAGGAAAATGGAGTATCAAATGGCCAAAATGACCAGACTTATTTCATGCCAAATGATATCATGTGAATTGATTTTTCACCTTGCTCCTTCAAATTCACCAAGCTCCCAAAATAACCATGCTCTGATACCACTGATAACTCCTAAACCAAAATAGGTTGAACCTTGTCCCCACTTAGTGCGAGTGCACAAGTATTTTATTAAATTTAAAAAATCAAGTACATAAGGGTGCCTTTACTCCATTAACCCTTTTACAATGCAAACATGGATTTATATAGTTTTTACCAATGACCGGTAAAAATAACTAATCCTATAACCAACTAAATATGGGAAAACAACCCGTAAGGTAGTTCTAATTAATAAATATAAAACATGAAAACTACCTAAAAATTAATCTAAGTTTATTTTATCAGGGTGTCTTTACTAAAAGATGCATGCCCCAATTACAATAATTATTTATTATCTACCAAAAATCTAACCTAATGTTAAGACTTTGGAACAAGTCCTAACAAAATTAAGTCAGATACATACAAGAAAACTATTAAAATCTCACCTTGTTTGTCTACTTTTTTATAGATATTTGGTTTGATCAAGCTATTTCTAAAACCATTGCATAAAAAATATATATCAATGTGGCTATACCAAGCCTAAGTGCTTTCTTGAGCCCATATAATGCCTTATTTGGCTTATAAAATTATTTTCATGACCTAAAATCACATAACCAAGTGGTTGTTCCACATACACCTCTTCTTCCAAGAATTTATTCAAAAAAATTTATTTTTAATTCATCTAATATACTTTCAAATTACACTAGATTGTTATTACCAAAATAGTTTTTATTGTATTCAACCTTGCTATTGGTGCAAAAGATTCATTATAGTCTAATCCAATATTTTATAAATACCCTTTATCAAATAGTATTTCCTTGTGTTTATCAATTTCTCTATTTACATTTTATTTAGTTTTATAAACCTAATTAACACCAATTACATCCTTTCTATATGAAACATTTACTAAGTCCCAAGTCTGATTTTTATCAATTGCATCAATTTTAACATCCATTGCTTTCACCTAATTTTCATATTTAATTATATTCTTGTAATAAATTGGATTAGCCTCTAAAAATAAAACAATAACATCAAAATTATCATTTTGTTCATTTTGTGTTACCACAAAAATCTCCCACATACTTATCTTCTTGGGCATTGAAATGGCCTAGGTTCTTACATTTGGTGATGTAGATGAAGGTAGAATAGGATTGTTTGCATTGTTCGATCTACTACTTGTTATTTAAGGTTGATTTGAACCATTTTCATTTGAATTTTCTATGTTAATAGACTTAGACTATTGTTATTTTTACTTCCCATTCCAATTCCATTCCTCTTACTCATCAAATACTACATTTTTATTAATTATATTTTTCTTTGTAAGTATATTATTAAGCTTGTATGCTTTGTATCGCTCACTTTGACCCAAAAAAAATACACTTTCCCACTTTTTATCTCTCTTTTTTCTTTCGGTACATGTGCATATGCAATGCACCCAAATACCCTTAAAAGTGACACACTGTATTTTTCTTTACTCCATGCTTCCTATAGATATTTATATTTATGCTTTTGGTAGGACATTGATTCAATACATATATAGAGAATGCTATTACTTCAATGCAAAATTCATTTAGTAAATAATTTGCTTTTAACATGCTTTAAGACATTTCCTTGATTTTTTAACTCTTTCTTTCAACAACACCATTTTTTTGTGATGTATATTTAGTAGTAAATTTCTTTTTAATTCCATTTTTATTGTGAAATTTTAAAAAATCATTGAAAACTTGCTCACCTCCTCCATGCATTCTCTAGACTTTTATATAATGTCTAAATTATTTCTCCACCAACAATGCTTCATCAAGTCAAAAGCTTCTTAAATTTACTTCAAGAAATAAATTTAAGTTGTCATGCTAAAATCATCAATGATAATAATAAACTACCTATTATTTCTAATTGAGGGCATCTGTGTTGACTCACACAAATCTGGATGCACAATTTCAAAAGGAGTTATTTATGATGTAGACAAAGAGGCTAAACTTTTGGAGGCCATAACTTTTGATCTGTAGTTCCATTTGAACCCATCTTTGCACCAACATGACGATCTCAAAATTTTCAATGGAGCCATAACTAGCCCTTCAAGTTATGGGAATTTTTTGATATTTTTCAGAGGTCACACGTGACTATCTGAGGGTCCAAAATTTCCATTTAATATTATTTTTGGGTTTTTTATAAGTTTAAAAATTGTCTTTTTTGTAATCAAACTTGAACTTTAGTTGAAATTCATTTGATAGGTTAATTCTAGTGTTTAGTTAACTTTTGGAGATTTTGACAGTTACGTACGCTTGCATGCAAAACTTATTAAAAATAGTAGTTGCTAAAAATAAAAGGTCGAGTTTTATTATTTTTAGAGTTCTGAATTTTTACATGTCAACTCCAATTCTGAGTTGAGGCTTATTTATGCATGGCTTTTAATTATTTGAATTATTCAATATGAATCAATACAAGTTATTGTTTTAGAAGCTTTGCCTATTAGTGTTTTTATTGTCTTGATAATATTCATGTTCATTATTTTGTATTGCATCAAGTTCAAATCTTGGACGTGTAAGAGATGGTGAGAGGATGAGGAGCAATTGCTTAGATGAATCGGACTATACAAGAGCTACAAAGGTAAATAGAATAATTAACTAAGATTGTTGTGAATCAAAAATGAAGAAGAGCATAAGAAATAACACAAATCATAAAGAGGAAATTCTACAAGAGGAGGATCAAAAGGAACAACCACCATCAATGGAAGAGAAAATAGTTAGAGATTTAGAAGGAAGGAATGAAGGAATCAAGGTTTTTGATCCATATTTTGGAGGAAGATTAAAACCATAAGAGTTTATAGATTGGATAAACAGTATGGAGAAGATTTTCGAATGGATAACTATGAGAGAAGATAAGAAGGTAAAGTTTTTATGTACAAAATTGAAGGGTCATGCATCACCAACAAAAAGAAAGATAGAGAAAAGGTAAAGAGAAGATCAAATCATGGAAAAAATGAATAAAAATCTGAGGGAGAATTTTCTACCTGTGGACTATACATAAACCCTATACATAGACTTCAAATTTTGAGATAGAAGGATCACAATATACAAGAGTATACATATGATTTTTATAATCTTTCCATACGGTTAGATCATGATGAAACAAAAGAGTGGATGGATACAAGTTATGTAAATGGTTTAAAGTTTCCTATTCAAGATGAACTAAGCATGCATAGAATAATTAACGTGGAGGAAGCTTATCAATTAGCTTTAAAGGTAGAATAAAAACAAAATAGATGGATTTTTAGAAGAACATCTACTAGCCTAGGAAGAGGACAATCCCCTCCAATAAGGGGACAAGTGGATTTAATACGGGTTTAATACCACTAAAGGAGAATCATCACGTGGTCCAAAAAGACAAGAAGATAATAAACAAGGGTTTCAATACTAGTAAATATGAAGAGTATTTTAGAGAGGATAAAGCTATGGTGGTGGTAGATGATGGCTTTCAAATCAACATAGTTCTTATGTTTGTTATAGATGCACAGAAGAAGGCTATAGATCATTTGAGTGTCCACACTACCAAGATCAATAAAGGAGGAAAGATGATCACCCAAGAGGGAATTTAGTTGAAGCTAAAATAGAAGAGCAAAATATTAAAGTTGCAACAACTGATATTGGAGAAAATATCATGATGAGAAGAATAATGATTGCTCTAAGAACATGTGCAAAATAAAGATGGTAGTGATGCATGGCTATGAACAAATATCTTTTGAATAAATTTTAATTCGAGAGGTAAGATATGCAAAGTAATTATAGATTATGGTAGTTGTGAAAATATGGTTTTTAAAGATATGATTGAGAAACTAGGTTTGTTGTGTGAAAAGCATCCTAATACTTATTAGATTTCATGGTTTAAAAAAAGAAATAAATTTACATTACATAAAAGGTGCTTAATCAAGTTTTCTATAGGTAAATTAGGCTAGATTGATCATACTAGGATTAGGAGGCATCATGGAGATGCAATTAGTTCCACTAAAGTGTAGATCTAGTGGTCAAGTTCATAGGAGACCCGAAGCACTTAAAAAATACCTTTAGGTGGGTGGTGGTGAGGGATACCATTGAGGTTAGTATCACATTAGAATTTTAGAACTAGGTTGACTCAATCGACATTGTTGACAGAATTTGTAAGTAATATTCAAGACACTTCAACAAGAATTTCACAATCCTTAGCATCTTCCAACCCAGCAAGGTTCCTCTCTCTCTCTCTCTCTCTCTCTCTCTCACACACACACACACACACACACACACACACACACACACACACACACACACACATTTTAGTTCTTCCTTACATTTCTATTTTGCAAAGTTTGAAGTCTTTAAAACTACCATCTTACAATAAACTAGGTTGACTTGGTCAACCTAGTTCTGTATTTTGTCTTTTGACTAAAAGACTAGGTAGACCTAGTTGACTTAGTTCTTAAGGACTCTTGATTCTGTAGTATAGTAACAACATTGTCAACTTTATTCTGTAATGTTTGCAGACACTATCATCTAAATTGACTCTATATTGTGTTTCAAATTAAGAAATTAATAAATATATGCTACTAATTAGTTCACGCTTTCACTTTTAATTATTTGCATGCTTAGATTAGCTCACATAGTCTAATTAGGTGGTTTTTTAATGTACCATTTAGTTGCACTATTTTTTCCTTTCTTTCACACACTACCAAATCACATAACTTTAAAATGCATTTAAACATTTGTCTATCCAAGGCCTACCTACTTAGATTTCATCACCAAGGGGAAAACCAAATTGGTTTTTTATCCAAGTATAAACACATGGTTAATGGTATATATTGGCAAAACACCTAACACCCTTATCGATATGGGATTATGAAGTGAGGGATTAGGCCCCAATACCAAGCCAGTACCATTGCCAACATAGATCTCTTTCAATGTAAACATCCTGAAACCATCCATAGATTACTTTTAGTTCCCTACTTTTAGCCAACTTCCATATCACACTTAAAATAATACTTAATAATCTAAAAACATTTAGGATGACCACTTAGTTAGAATTTATTTTTTAGTTGGTTGCTTGCTCTTTATTCATTGTATGTTGTATTATAAAAACTTGCATTATCCAGTGTTGGTGTAAGGTTTTGTGTTGTGTGCCTCAATTGGATTATCCTCATTGATCCAATTTCTTATGTGTTTACTTCCATTTCTTGCTTCCAAATTACATTGCAAATTTTTTCTCTATTTTTAGTACATTGTCATTTTGTTTCACATAGTCTCTTATAGACTATTTCTTTCCCTTGCTTGCAATACTGAGTTGACTTGGTCAACCCAATATTCATCTCTGCCTCTTAGGTTTAAGTACTACATCGACCCTATTGATTCTCTATCCTTATCAGGTTGTTCTTTGTCCTAGGTTATAGTACTAAGTCAACCTTATCAACTCTATATCCTTATTAACTCAGTTTTTAGACCTTGTTTCCATTACTAATTTGACCTAGTCAACTTTGTACTCTTATATGTCCCTTTGTATCTCCTTGATTTTGCATCACCTTTGCCTTACCCAATCTCTCTCCTTCATCATGAACTTATTATTTGAAGAGAATACTGAGTTGATTCAATAGATATGATGAGTCTTACCAACCCTAATGGATTCTCCCATAATCAATTTGTGGCTCATATCCTAGATGAAAGTAATGTTCATATAGCCACTCACACAAAAAACTATGAGACCCCTCCTCATTATTTTTCTCTTTTCAATCCTCTTCTCTCACTTGAAGATCAACCTGAATTAGATTATACACCCAAAATTCTTTTCTTCATCTTTGAGTTTCCTCAACATCAAGGAAAGGATCCTTATACTATTTACCAACTCATGATAAGTGGTCAAGTTGAGGAGCCTCATTCACCTTCTCCCATGCTCTCACATGGATTTGGGGATACTAGCTTATTTTTTTCCCAACTTCTTCCCTCTATTTTAACCACTTATCATACCATGACTTCTTCTTCTTTGATTTCATCTACCTCTATGTCTAGTATCTCTACTAACATGGTAGGTTCTACATCTAGTGGGCCTCTTTCAAGACCCACTCTTCTTAATTCTTCCACTATTGCATCATTTTATACCCATGGTAATCATGCCTCTAGTGTTATTCCTTCTCATCCCTCTACTAGTCCATCTTTTTCCACACGAGAAAATTATGCCACTAGTGCTTCACTTACTAAAATTTCTTCTCAAGCTCCTACTAACACCCATAATGGTACCCAAGCCACTACTACCAACTCCAATACTTCAAACACTAATGCAACTCAAACCCATCAACTCCTATTAAAAACTCTTAATCAAATGAATGCTTTTCAAACTAATAATGCAAATCAAATGATGCAAATGCAAAATCACCTTATCCATATTCAAACCCACCCTCAATAGATGCCATGAGGCACCCATAATCAAAATGTTCCCCCACCTCCTCTTCGAGATTCCCATGGTAATATTATCCCTCAACCTCCTCTTGTTAATAAAATAATCAAGCATATTTAAAATGATCCTCTTACATCTCAAATTGATAATATTAATATAGGATGTATCATCCCTACCATTTCTTACAATGGTTCAATTGATCCTACTCTTCATTTAAAAACATTTGAAAATATATATAATGATTGGGTCAAATTAAATACCTTTGCTGCTACCAAGATATTAGCCAAAACTCTCATGGGTGATGCTTTTGATTGGTATAACCAACTTAAATCTCATTCTATTACTAGTTTGGAAGATTTAGTCAATGCTCTAGTCCAAGAGTTCCAAACTAGTGATCTCCCTGAGAATACCTTGGCCCATTTTATAAATTGTAAGCAACTTGAGATCAAAACTACACAAGCTTTCCTTAAATGATGGAAGACCTTGTCTAAAAAATGTTAACATAATATTTCAGATGATAATTTTTTCCATCTCTTTGCTAATGCTTTTTTTCCCAAGTTGTAATATCAGGTTCAAACTCTCTCTCCATGTACATTGGAAGAGTCCATTGACCAAGCTAAGCATTAAGATTTCATTATGTATCAATTAAATCCATCCCAACCTTCTATGGGTACTCGCATGTTACTTAAGAACAAGAATCATCATGCTAACAATGATGGTGTCATGAACTCTTATGATACCATTCACACTATTCAAACTTTGTTGTTCTTAACCAAACTTTGGAACAAGTTTTCCCTTCCAACCACATCACCAATCCTCATTTCTCTTCAACCAATAACATCAATGTTCACAAACCTTTATCCTTAGTATAATTACTAAAACATCTACCAAGGCCTCTCCCATAGGAACTTGATCCCACTCATCCTATGAAATCTTGTTATGATCCCAATATTTTGATGGTTTCATGCTAGCTGGGGTCATTCTCATGAGACCTATAGGCAAATTTATAATTTGGATATGTATTTCCTTCTTGGTCCCAAATTTGACCATAGTTCTATCATTCATCAATGACAACAAGTCTATGTCTTTGCTTTTGAATCCCATTAAATACAAACTAAATATAAAGCTCTTAATCAAGCTAATGCTCATTTGGCCATCTATAAAGATCTTCTTCTAGATCACTGAGATACCCAAGACAAACCTACCCCTTTTACCAATAATGTTAATAGTCTTATTAACCCAACTTCTAAAGATAATGTGGTTAATATGACTAATATACGAAGGGTGGTTTCTTTCATTGATCGTCAACCCATCTACACACCTCCATTATCATGCAATTTTTTTGTTATCCAAGATTCTTATCCATCTCACTTAAATGAGTTGGGGCAAGATGACCTTATATATTTTGATGAACTAGTTCCAACACCTCCCTTAGATAACACTTCTCATACTATTTTGACCATTCCTCCAACTTCTTTACCTATCACTAATGATACTCAAACTTCTATCAACACTTCTATTAATATTCAAACCAAACCTACATCAACTGCTCCATCTTCTCAACATAATCTACAAACTTTTCCTCCTATAAAACTTTCTACCTTTTATCAACAAAAATTCACATGTACTTCATCTCCTCCTTCTGAGGACCTCCTTCAACACTATTGACCTCTTTCCAACAATCTCCTTATGGGTTATGATGAGTGGAATCCTATCATGGAACTCTCTAACCTTCCATCCCAAATCCCATTTATCAAACTTATGAGGACCTTTCTACGTCATCATAACCATCTTATGTATCTTTTATTTTAAATTAACATCCCTCGTCCTCCCCTAGTATGATGCAAAGCAACCTTATCTGGATTTAAAGATAACATTCTCCAACAGTGCAAAGAGATGTCCATACATGTTGATGAAATAATGGACACTTTTATTTCACTCAAATTCCCCATTATTTCCATGATCCCTGATGAGATTCTGCTCTATGTGTATGATCCTTCTTTCTTTATCAATGTTCAAATTGGTGATATCCAAGTCAATCATGTCTTGATTGATGAGGGTTTTGATACTTGTGTTGCCTTTCTCAATTTTATCAAAACCTTTAGATATTTTGAATGCAATATTAAATCTACATGCAACACATGTCAAGGCTAAGATCGAAGTCAAATGCCTCCTTTAGGTTATGTGTGACTCCCCATTACCATCCCACTAGTCACCATCCATGTGAAGGTGATGATATTTAACTTTCCTCTATCTTACAACATTTTTCTTTGGAGGCCATGGACTCATCATATTATAGTAGTTGCCTCTTTTGCTTGCCAATGTGTTAAATTTCCTTATAATGGAGACATCTATAGGATTCAGGGTGACACCAACCCTTAGAATTTCAAACAATTCTAAGACTATGGTGTATTCAAAATCCCTATCCCTGAACCCTTGCCAAACATTCCATTTTGTGAATCTCAATGATTTAACTTTCCTATCAATTCCACTTGAGGTTATAATAATCATCCCAAACTCATTGTGAATATTCCCCCTAACCTCATAGATTTTGATGATGATGAGCTTGATGAGATCAATATTAAGATTAAAACTTTGGATCTCTCACCTCATCTCATCTCCCAATTTCACAATTCTTTTCAACCTCATTCCCATCAACCACCTTATGATGACATCCCCATTGTCTTAACTAAGACTCGGCATTTGATTCATTACACCACATAAAATGACAAGGTCATCCCTACCTATGCTATTGATCTTCATACACCTAATTATGATGATGGTTATACCTTAGATGATCCATTCTTAAGAGGTCTTGATTAGGCCTGAGATGTTGAGATTATTCTTTATCATTCCTCTTTGTTTCAGTCTTTTAGTATATCTTCCCATGTTCCTTCTTAAATCATTCCTAATTTTAGCATTTTTCCTCTTTATTTTAGGTTAGAGATGGTGCAGATACCTCCAATTTATAAAAAACCTTGTAGGAGTATACTTATGGATCATTTTATGACTGATCCCTATCATTTTACTAGATACCATGATACCTGTACCTTACTTATTATGGATATGTGTGTGACTATCCTTCAACCCTTTGTGGACCCCACCCCTACCTTAGTAGAGCCCAATTCAGATCCCATTCCAACTCCCTCTATAGTTGAGTCTCCTCTTATTTTTGATGCTATTGCTCCTTTAGTCAAGCCTTGTCAAATCTCTCCACTAACCCTACCTTTTCTTGCTGATGGTTTGCTCCCTTTATTGTAGTTAGCTCCTTCACCCACCAAATGGGTTGATCAGCCTTATTGTGACATTCATAAATTTATCAATCATTGGAATAGAGATTGTTCCTTATACTAAGCTCCCTTAGCTTCTGTTACACCTCCTCCTTTGATTATACCTACCAAGACTACTCACAATTATATTTGTTGCTTCTACAGCATAGATAATCATTCATCCATGTATTATCACAAACTATGACTATATATTGATACCTTGCATCCCACCACTCTTCAATCCTTAGACAAGGCTATACCTCTCCCAAAAATATTACCTGAGTATCTTCTTAATTATGGCAAGGTATATTGTCTCTAGCACCAATATGGCACATAACACAATGATCATTATCGCATCCTTTAACAGCATCTCAAGGATAACCTCATAACCATTTTTGTACCTTCTACCATTCCTCTTATAGGTCATTATCACAATAAGGCTCCCCCTTCTTCCTCCATAGTTCCACCTACTATGTTTCTATTTCCTCTTGTGTTCTCTTCTCCACCTACTATTCCTCCACCCATGAATCTTTCTCCACCTATGAGTCCCTCACCCCTGGCACCTTCCCCACCGATGACCCCTTCATCTCCTATAGAAACCACTCCCATGAATTCTCATGAGCATCCCTTGTATGATGACCATCATTAGAAGGATCCTTCAAGCATTCCTACATTTAGGTTGAGGATATTTGATGTGAAGTATTTTCTCAACTTTTGTTAAAGATCGATGAGACATTAGTTGCAATTCACATTCAACTTCAAAGAGACTTATCAGATGTTATGGATAATGTGTGAAAAAAAATACATTAGTACTTATGAAAACATGGATGGTGTTCTTACATTTTCAATTTATATTGGATGTGTGATCCAACTTTACATTTATCTATTTTTATATCATTTGACACTATATCAAATTCTTATCTATATTACATGGTGATTTTGGTTTTTTGGTTTACATTGCTTATAATGTCATTATGTTCTATTATGTATTTCTTTTTCCTCATTTCATTATATTTTATTCTTGCATTCGTTTCTTATGATTCCTTTATTCTTTTTCATAATTGTTTGTTATCTTGTCTTTATACACATGGATAATAGTTATTGTGACTTGGTCATAAAAAACTTGTTCCCTTTAGTCATTCCTTCTTTACGATGTGATCAGTTAGCAAACAATTCATCTCATTATACTCTCATTTTACTAGTCCACTTTAGATCTCCTCTTATTCCCATTTATTCCCTTTCACAAACTAAGCATATACATAGTTGAGACTTGAGATAACATCTTGGTTCATAGTTAAGCCTAAGTGTTCTAGTCAATCTTGTCTTTGGTTACTTAGCTTCCTTTAGCCAAAGCCTACAACTCATTCGTGTGTATCACTCTATCTCTCGTGATTGGTCATTCCAAGTCTGTATAGAGGAGGAATCTTAAAATCCAGAAAAACATTCAAAATCCAAATCATTTAACAAAAGTCAATGATCTAAAAGGAAACATTCAAAATTCTCAAAAGTCAAATCACACTAAAAGACATGATTCTATGCACATCTCCTTCTTCTAATTGAATCTCAAACTCCACAATTGGTATCACAATAGATCCGAGGTCCATTCAGGTGTTGTAAACCAGTAAATTAGAAAAGGAGAATTAAAAACTCTTTTAGTGCTACCTACTTTCTCACACAAGTACCAAATCTTTGCAATAGACCAATGGCTCTGTAAAAGGTCTTGAGGAACGTGGAATACATTGTGGTAAGG
Organism: Torreya grandis; assembly: GCA_037957365.1. Taxonomy (NCBI): domain Eukaryota; kingdom Viridiplantae; phylum Streptophyta; class Pinopsida; order Cupressales; family Taxaceae; genus Torreya; species Torreya grandis. The sequence continues at coordinate 4,789,573 of JARHVA010000004.1, read as the reverse complement.
TAGGTCTATCTTAATTTTCTTTTTCCCAACTACCCACATGAGTTGATCTTAGTAGCACACTTATTTGCCTAAACAACTTTGTGTCTATAGCAAATAAGTATCCTTTGTATATTGATGGTCACTAGTCATTTAATGTCTTCTCATGTCCCTAGTGTGTCTCATGTCTCCTAAGGTCTGCTCATAAGATGCTTATGTTATGTTTTTTACATTCTTTTTTTCAATCACTACAATCTTAATATCTCCCCTTGATAAATATTGCTTTGTTCACTAATCACTCCCCTAGAGATTCCATTTATGAATTGCAATGTAAGACCATGGATAGGACCTGGCCTTCCTCACAAATTACCATTTCAAAACATCCCTTTTTACTATATTTTCACATTAATTCCACCTTATTGGTGTTCCCTTTGTGAGTTATAGTGTAATACCATGGATAAGACTTGGCCTTCCTCACAAATGTTTCCAATAACAAAGTCACAACAAAATTACATGTGCCAAATTTGAGATAAGATGTGATTGATTATGAGTTACACATCATTGACATGCTTCTCATTTTGATTTAGTATGTTTTATGCTTACTTCATTAATTTTTCACTTTTATCTTTGTATTTTCCATTTGCATGTAAGAATCCAACCATTTTTATTAAGTTTTTCATACTTCGCAATTTGAATTAGTGTGATTAATTTAAGACCTATTTTGCCAATTTTGTTTCTCTTTTATACTTCCCAACGTGATTTAGTATGATTGATTGACTTAATTGATTTTTTTTCTACCATAGGTCTTTCACATGCTTTCCATTTTATTACCTTATTTTCATACTTCCCAACATGATTTAGTATGATTTTACTTGTTTTAATTTGGTGCCAATATTTTTTATAGTTTAAAAACAACTTTTTTCCCTCTTGTTTACCATTCTTTGGTTTCTTATAATCAATCATTTCTTGTTATTACATACTTCCCAATGTGAAAATGTGAGTAGTACATTTGTTTCTGATTGATTATACTTTGCCAAATACGTTTTGCCTGTTTCTTTTTAACTATGCATATGTCCTCCATAATACTAGAAAATAAAACACCACACATATATTCATATAGTATATACACCCAAAGCAAAATACATATGCTAGAAAGAAATATATCCATGCATCCACAACCACAACCATGATACAAACACATAAGATCAATATCCATGGATATTGATCTTATGTGTTTGTATCATGGTTGTGGTTGTGGATGCATGGATATATTTCTTTCTAGCATATGTATTTTGCTTTGGGTGTATATACTATATCGTGTGTGTTTTATACAAAGTAAAAAAATACATCGCTCCATCTCTAAGGCTAGGCTCTATCATGTCTATCTTGTGGTCTAACCATGCTACCCATAGATGCCTCAAATAGTCCCCTTTGAATAATAAATTATAAAGAGGATGTCTGAGATATCAATCCTTCTTCCTATCCTTATAAATTGGCCACCTGGGCCTGTACCTATCTTATTTGAATAGTGGTATCCAAATGTGTGGCCCTCTCTTGAGCCAAGGCATGTCATGCTTGTGCCTCTCCTACTCCCACCCTTGTTGGTGAATGTATCCAATCTCCATGCACCTATAGTCACCTTGTGGCTTATCTTGATAATCTGAACCAACTCACCTAATCTAGAGTAGATGGTACCACATGATCATCCAATGTCGTAGGGTTATATGGTGTCAATACCCCATCCGATATATCATGGAGTGCTCCCATTATTAGGGATCCCCAACTGGTCTCCTCCTCATCTATAAGATTTTCAAAATTCAAACCAAATAGATGTTAGATAGATATATCATAAAAGCTATTTATCTCTAATATATCCATCTATGTATAAAATTAGTATTCTATTTTTTAAAACTTAAACAAATTACATCATTTATCACATGTCTCGATGTCACCAAGCACCATCTCCCTATCTGCTCGTCCACCGATCATGATCTCTCCATCAGCTCGTCCTTCAAGTACCCCATCCTTAGAATGCGTCCCAATCAACTTAAACTCTAGGGTCACCACCCATGCTTGTCTCAATCCTTACCTTAGTGGTGCCTCTTTAGACTAGCTCTAGCTTGGGCTGACTGATGGGACATTTTGGATGACAACCCTCTAGTATTTCTCCTATTGTTGAAATCTCCATCAGTGGTATGATTAAGGCAATCATCACTCCTACTACTATGGTTCTATTTGTGGTACTTGCATCTACATCCATGTCCTTTTAGCTATTAGTCGTCATGATCAACCTATCCATTGTCTCTCATGCCATGGTCTAATCTCTAGTCTCCCGACTAGTGGTCCTCCTCCTCCTCTCCCCCTTGACTCTCTCACATGCCTAGCCCAAAATGTGGAAACCCCTATAGGAGTCATCAGGTGAGGGATTCTGAACTATCCTAGTAAATGTTCTATTGGATACAACTCTACTCACTAAGTATAATAGCCCATAATCCACATTAGTGCTAACTCTGGTGCCACCATAATCTAACTTGGCCAAACTATCACAATGTATGCATAAGACTGCCACAAAATCTCTCATCATGTGATTATTTGTAGTGTTAGCACATGAGGCAAGTTCATACCACTTGATCCTATCTCCATCTCAGCACCTGAGGTAACTAATCATCGACCACATGGGGTAACCCAACTTATCAATACATCAAGAACCTCTCATATATCTAGGCACTTGGTAATACCACTGACCCCATGGTCTTCTACCCTCTGGACAATATCCCATACATATCATGTATGAAATGAACCCAGTTAATAGAACTTGAGGCATAGAGTGCCCCTTCTCTAATATCAACTAGCATAAGGTTATTACATACATTGGTACCTTGATATTTGACTTGTGACACAGCACACATTTTATCACAAGTCTTATCACTACCTTTTAGACATCTATAATTTGGGCTATATAAACATAAAATATACTCACCCTCAGTCCTAGGTAAATTTTATCCAAGTAGGTCACCCATCAGGCTAATGTTCATCTCCCTTCTTGCTCATCTGGTATCCCTATGATCATCAACATCCCTCCTATAGGAAGTCCAAGTAAAGCATGGACATCCTCCAATGTGATACCAACCTCATTGGTATCCCCCACCACCACCCACTTAAAGGTATTGGCCAAGCATGCTTAAGCTCCTAAGAACATGATCACTAGATCTGCACTCAGTGGAACTCGTCACCTCTCCATGATGCCTCCTAAGCCTACTGTGATCAATCTATCCCGATCTACCTCTGTCAAACACTCCAATAAATCTAGTAACCATGATGCATCCACTAATTACCAAAATCTTTGGTTCCCCTACAACCACAAATAATAAAGATGTATTAGAGCTCCATGTCACTTATAATCAAATACATTCTTTTTAATAAAAAACAAACCTAATTTTCTTTAATCTATTCATTTTCTACCAATTTGACCTATTTTCAACCTACTTGGCCATTTCAATACTCACTCGATCAACCTGGGCCTTAAACATACTATTTTGGCTAATTTCTTGCATTTCAGTACTATACTGGCCACTTAGTAACATACTAAGTCAACCTAATGGTACTAGGTTGACCATTTGGACTTAACAAACTAAGTTGGCAATAGGGTATTAAGTCATCCCTCTACCTAAATCAACTAAGTCGACCCATAACTACTAAGTTGAGCATGTCAAAACCAAATTTTTAACCTACTAGGTCGACTGGGTGGACCTAGTTCATTTAAATTGTTGACTCTTTGACCCACTTGTAATAAATGCCTTCGATATTTAATATTATGATTCCTTTCAACCCATTTCCCCGTTTGGCCTCTAGTTCCCTTAATAACTTCTCGGGGTTCATTTTGGTTTCTAGAAATGGTCTAAATTACAAATATCTATAAAACACTTAATTTCTAATAAAATACTCAAAATAAGTTTGAAATTCTCAATTGCCTACCTGTGTTGCACCCGTTGCGATCGCTAGGCATCCTCCTCATATTCATTGTCGTCTCCTCACCATCTTGGCTCTTTTGGATTTTATTAGGTCTCTTAGAGCTCTATTTTTCTCTCAAAATAGTCAAACAATAGCAAATGACTTTTGTTTCACCCTATTTAAAGTTACTAATCACAATTCTTTACATTTCAAATATTTACCATCAGATTCCTTATTTTGATCTTATATTTGTTTTTACTAAATCATTTTTTGAACCATAAAAATTTATTGAATCATGATGTTGTAGAGAATATTTTTCACTATTATATGCCTATAGTTCAAAAAAATCATTTTTTTGCTCTTTTTTGCACTAATCTCTACATGTTTGCATAATGTCCCTTACATTAGATGCCTTCACATTTATTGTAGTCTCCTTTATCTACAACACTAAGGTAAGTAAAGGTATGTGTTTCTCAATTTTGTTCTTTTATTTTATCTTATTTTCTCCTTACTACATCTTACTTAGCATCAACATTATGTGTCATCACGTTCAATTCTTAAAACACCATCACATGTTACACTTACGTGACATGTGATGAGCTTCCAGTGGGGCATATGTATACACATAATATTTTAAAACTTTTATCAATTGCTGATGTTCTTTATCTTACAAGAACCCATCTAGTCTCAATCTTTATGAATACATACTTTAAGAGGTGCACCGAGAAAGGGGTGGGCAGACCATTGGTACTTCAAAAAATTGTTATCGCTCTTGTCACTTGTTATCTACACACTTATCTCCTGAAAACCTTTCCAATAAGCTTTTTCTTATTTTTTTACACTCCTCTAGTCTTTGACCACCTTAAATACCCATTTTCCTAACCTAAAACCCTTTCGATAGTTTGCATGATTGGGTTGACCTTGTACTCTTATTGATAAACTCATTTAGGTTATAAGTCAGCTCTTGGCTAACCTAGCCCATGACCTAGTGATTTCTTGTTAATAATGATACTAGATCGAATGGGTTAACCCTATCAGCCAAAAAAATTAAAAGGCTTTAGGGTTAGATCCAATTATATAGACACAATCATTTTATGTTGGGAGATAAACCGGAAGCATACAATTGATTACCAAACCAAGCAACTTAATATGCGGAAATTAACCAGATTCACCAAGTAACTAGAATTCAGAATAACACATGATATGAGAGACAATACACAAATTGTATTAACACTTTATATAGAAAAGAATACAATAAAGAAGATGCCACTTCTTCTCCACCACCTTACAAAGGTTTCCCACACCTCAAGTGAACAGTAAATCTTCTCCCCAAAGCTCTCCCTCTCAGGTCCCAACACCCAACTCAAAATACAGAGTTGGTGTTCACCTCCTGTGCTCCACGCACACCACAAGTGCTCCACACACTCAAACAAGTACTCCACGTACTTCAAGTAGATCTCCCATGAACCTGCAACAACCTGCAATTCAACAGACCATACTTATGGAAGGAACTCCCTTGCCTTCCTCTTTGCTCTATTCGAGTACACACCTGTACTCCAAGTAGATCCTGCCTGATACTGCTCCCTGTTGTGTTGCTGTCTATATGATCCTGCACACCTGCAAATCAAACACGGTTCTGCTCACCTGTGAACCTTGACCTTGCACACACATACACCTGCAGATCAATGATCTTACTTACCATGTAGATCTCCTATATAGGCCATGAAACTGTGACCAAGATCCTACATACATGAAGAACCCTTGTCCTTGCCTCACCAAGTCCTTATGATTCTTCAACCAGTACCAAGCTTGGCACTGATAGGGAACTAGGAGGAACACCCTTACTCACTTCACACACAGAAGGAGCAAACTTTGCTCAACTCAAACTAGAACGCCTTTCCAATACAACCATGAGTCTATTATATAGATCTCATCCAAACAATGATTAGACATCTAATTACAATAATTAGATCTGCAGTTCTCAGTCTAAAAATAGATCTCTTCATGCAAACACTTGGTTCGTTAGCTAACTGCCCGTAATAAGCGCAGTCCGAACCACACAGGCGACCGACGTCGGTCCCTGTCCGCCTGGGGGTCGCCGACGCCGGCCAATCCATGACCGACGTCGATTGCCTTCCTGTCCAATACTGTCGATGTCGGTTGGCCAGACCAAACGCCAGTCTCTGTGACACTTCTGCAACTCTCCTGCAACCTCCTCCATGTCTGCATGCGTGGAGCACAGGAGGTGAACACCAACTCTGTATTTTGAGTTGGGTGTTGGGACCTGAGAGGGAGAGCTTTGGGGAGAAGATTTACTATTCACTTGAGGTGTGGGAAACCTCTGTAAGGTGGTGGAGAAGAAGTGGCATCTTCTTTATTGTATTCTTTTCTGTATAAAGTGTTGATACAATTTGTGTATTGTCTCTCATATCATGTGTTATTCTGAATTCTAGTTACTTGGTGAATCTGGGTAATTTCCGCATATTAAGTTGCTTGGTTTGGTAATCAATTGTATGCTTCCAGTTTATTATCTCCCAACAAGTGGTATCAGAGCTAAGGTTGCAGGAAGCAGGTTTTGTGTTTGGTTACAGGGCACTCTCAGGGGTTTCTGATTGAGTGGGAGTAGAGCAACAGCAGATCAAAGTAAGCTAAGAATGGAAGAGTTGAAAAGCACAGATGGTTACTCACGGTCCTATGGAAAGAAAGAGCAGGTAAAAGATTATTGTTGGTTGGTAGCAGATCAGCATGAAGGAACTGAAGAAGCAGATGTTGCAGGGGTTATTGCACAGGATGTTCTTGGAGGTTTCTTGGATAAAGTTGAATCTTGGATAAAAGATTCGGTTGCCTCTTTCCATGCAGTTCCAGGTAGAGGAGCTGGTGAGCCTTGCCAAAGAATTGGCAAAGGGGAAGTGAAGTTGAAATTGCAGGCGGCCAACACACAGGTGTTGATGAAGGTCATGCAGGTCCCAGGTTTGGAGATATGGCTAATTTCTTCAGAAAGATTGGGTGATGAGAGATGCACAAGAACTCTCACAGCGGATGCACTTGAATTAGCTGGTGGTAAGAAAACAGGTACCCTTTATCTACTTGTTTATATTACTGATTCTTCTTTTGTTGCGGAGACGTGGCTTCGTAGGCTTGGTCACATGAGCAGGAAGGAGATGCATGTTCTTAAGCGGAAGACAGATATATTTGATAGACTTAAGAACTAGAAAGCCTTGGTGTTTATGGAGGAGATGGCGGACAGAACCCAGTGGATGTGGCTGGATACTTCTGAGCAGGGTAGTTTGGACATGGGTATTGATTCAAAGGAGCTCGCGGGTAAAAAGTCATCACTCACAGGTGAACACAGGTACCGATTTTGGTCAGGAAAAACTGGCGTCGAACAAACAGGTGCCGATGTCGGTCATGTGCAGACCGAAGCCGATGATGTCGGTCAGGGTAAGACCGATGTCGGTCAGAGGACCGACGTCGACAGAAGGGACACCGCAGGGTCGGTAGTCAGGGACAGACGCATGGAATCGACGTCGGTCAGATGCAGACTGTGGGGTGACCGAGGTCGGTCACTGTAATGGATTTTGGGTGGACAGCACGCTGTCAAGGAGTCTCAAACACCCATACAGAGGACTGAAGACGTAGTAGGCCCTCAAATTCGTTGTTCCTCTTCTTTATACATGTTGCTGATTGTAGAGCTGGAAGGATCCAGGAAACAGGTGTGAGCTTGGCATGGATGAGGATGTGATTCCTTGGAGGAGAACCAAACAGGTGTGTTTTTTGGTAGGGTTGTCAGCTGGTATGAAAGCACAGAGACGAATGGATACCTTAGTAGAAGAATAGAGAGAACGGATACGTGAGACGGAAGATCAGGTATATGGTCTTGAGGAGCTGCAGGACAGTGGTACAGGTTTTGATAGGTGGAGGACGAAGCATGGCTTCAGTCAATGTCAGGGTAACTACTGTGGTTTTGTCTTACCAGGTGGATGATGAGTCATAACATCATTCTGTTACTGTATGTGGATAGTATGCTAGCTAGCAGGGGTGTACATACAGGGTTTTGCTGAGCTAAGGGTAAGATTAGTTCAGTGGCATGTCAGGAAGAGTTTGGAGCAGCGAAATTTTTTGACATGGGAGGCATGGAGATCACAGGTTGATTTTGTCTCGAGTGGGAGCTAATGTGAATCAGGTGTTGGCGAGGTTCAGGATGCAGAGCCAGAGCACACTAAGGGCTGGATAGGTACAGTGTCCAAAATCACATGAGGTCTAGTATAGACCTGAGTATTCCCATACAGTGGGAGCTGTCAGAGAGTTAGGAGCCAATTCGGGGAAGTGAGTTCTCAGGTATTTGAGAGGGACCAGCAGCAGGTATACATGCAGGGTCAGGACTTCACTACATGTATTTGTAGGTTCGGATGTGGCAGGTTACTCGGATGATAGGAGGTACATCACAGGTTGTGTGGTGGGTTGTCTTCAGGATTGATCTTGAAGAGGGATACAAACCAGGAAACAGATTACACGGAGTACAGGTACAGGTATAGTGCAGCTATTTATCTCCAAGTGGGAGATTGTTAGGTTGTGGAGCTAAAAGCTTCACTGATGCAGACATGGAGGAGGTTGCAGGAGAGTTGCAAAAGTGTCATGGAGACTGGCATTTGGTCTGGCCAACCGACGTCGGCAGTATTGGACAGGAAGGCAACCGACGTCGGTCATGGATCGGCCGGCGTCGGCGACCCCCAGGCGGATAGGGACCGACGTCGGTCGCCTGTGTGGTTCAGACTGCGCTTATTATGGGCAGTTAGCTAAAGAACCAAGTGTTTGCATGAAGAGATCTATTTTTAGACTGAGAGCTGCGGATCTAATTATTGTAATTAGATGTCTAATCATTGTTTGGATGAGATCTATATAATAGACTCATGGTTGTATTGGAAAGGCGTTCTAGTTTGAGTTGAGCAAAGTTTGCTCCTTCTGTGTGTGAAGTGAGTAAGGGTGTTCCTCCTAGTTCCCTATCAGTGCCAAGCTTGGTACTGGTTGAAGAATCATAAGGACTTGGTGAGGCAAGGACAAGGGTTCTTCATGTATGTAGGATCTTGGTCATAGTTGCATGGCCTATATAGGAGATCTACATGGTAAGTAAGATCGTTGATCTGCAGGTGTATGTGTGTGCAAGGTCAAGGTTCACAGGTGAGCGGAACCGTGTTTGATTTGCAGGTGTGCAGGATCATATAGACAGCAACACAACAGGGAGCAGTATCAAGCAGGATCTACTTGGAGTACAGGTGTGTACTCGGATAGAGCAAAGAGGAAGGCAAGGGAGTTCCTTCCATAAGTATGGTCTGTTAAATTGCAGGTTGTTGCAGGTTCATGGGAGATCTACTTGAAGTACGTGGAGTACTTGTTTGAGTGTGTGGAGCACTTGTGGTGTGCGTGGAGCATAGGAGGTGAACACCAACTCTGTATTTTGAGTTGGGTGTTGGGACCTGAGAGGGAGAGCTTTGGGGAGAAGATTTACTATTCACTTGAGGTGTGGGAAACCTCTGTAAGGTGGTGGAGAAGAAGTGGCATCTTCTTTATTGTATTCTTTTCTGTATAAAGTGTTAATACAATTTGTGTATTGTCTCTCATATCATGTGTTATTCTGAATTCTAGTTACTTGGTGAATCTGGTTAATTTCCGCATATTAAGTTGCTTGGTTTGGTAATCAATTGTATGCTTCCAGTTTATTATCTCCCAACATTTTACCATTATTTACAGAAGAGAAAAAGAAGCAAGAGCTATTGTGCATCTGCTTATCCACCATTCTACTTGAGGAGCAAGTTTAGGGTTTCATACTTTTTTTGGAGAAATTGGTATTATCTTATAGAGAAATATTTTAGATGTATTGATAGGTTGTATAGCCTAGATTTGATTTATCATTGTCATCCTTACATAGCACAACAACCTCTTTCAAAGCACCTTGGCCAAGGGAGAGATTGAGGCTCAACGGGTTCATCTTCAAAGGTAAGTATTCCTAACTTTGTTCCTCCTTTGTAAGAGTAGATATATATGCATTTATATATCTACACTTGGCAATCAGAAGAAGGAAACACTTAGTTTTTTCATGTAAAGAGGTCTATCATAGAGAAAACCCATAAAGTGGTTATGGGATGAACTTGTTAGAAACTGATTAAAAGACCCTGCAAGGAAAAGGAAAGGGGGTGCTCAATTTTGGCCTGTAGGACCAAAATTGGTCAACACATTTGGCAATTCACAGGGGAAGCATGTCTGTTATACGTTGAGAAGACTAGTGGCTTAAAGGTCCATTGGGCATGGAGTTAGGTATCAGCTTGGAAGGCTAGTAATAGCCTTGAAAAACCTAAGAACCAATAAAGATTTTACCCCAAATGGTAAAGAGAACACACACAAGGCTAAAAAACTATAGACATGCATAAAAGCACTTAGGGAAAATGAGGAAAAAATAGGGAAAATATGTACATAACAAGAGAATGTTAGTGACAATGTTTAAGATATATCCCATTGACTGGGATATGTAGTTCTTCACCATCCAACTTGGAGATTTGGAATGCATTATGTTTCTTGTATTTGGTGATAACATATGGGCCACTCTATAAGGCATTGAACTTCGTGTGCCTTCTAGGTTTGGCTCGATCTTCATCCCATTTCAAGATAATGTCACCTTCTGAGAAGTCTTTTGATGAAGACTTCTTATCAAAATACTTTTTTGTTTACTGTTGGCATCTGGTCATGGCATCCATGGCTTGGTCTCTTGCCTCTTGAAGCTCCATTAGTTCACAAAATCTGACCTCCATGCTATCACTCTCCTCCAATTGTAGCTAATGGGAAAGATATAAGGCTGGTAACTCAAGTGAAATAGGAATTATAGCTTCCCTTCCATACATAAGTGTGTATGGTGAATTGCCAACTTCCCTTTTTAGAGTGATCATGTTTGCCCACAGGGCTGTCTTCAACTTGGCATGCCAAGTTCGTTGATTTTCCTCCATTGTCCTTTTAATGATCCTGATCAAGTTCTTATTGGTGGAATCAGTGAGCCCATTCCCTTGTGGGTAGTAGTTGGAGGAATACTAAGATATATTTCATATCTTAATGCCCACTTACTTATCTTTATTCCTAAGAAAGCCAATGCGTTGTCTGACATGATTGTGGCTGGGACCCCAAATCTCATCACCAAACCTTCATAGAAGTCTAGGACCGCACTCTCATTATCTTCCTTCAAAGAAACAGATTCTACCCATGTCATGAAATAATCTATAGTAGTCAAGACCCACTTGTGACCAGCACTAGAGGGAGGGTTGATCATCCCTATGAAGTCTAAACCCCATTGCATGAATGACTGTTCCAATTGAATAGGTTGTAGAGGCATTGTAACCAGTTGCTATTTTCCATCAAAGAGAGTACATTTGTGGCATCTCCTCACCCAATCATGAGTGTATATGAAAAAATTGGGCCAAAAGTAGTGATCCCTCATAATCCTTGAAGTTGTGGCCTTGGGAGTAAAGTGACCACCAGCTAGTTCATCATGAAATTTAGATAGTACTTTGTTGACTTGTTCTGAATTGATGCATCTTAGGAGTACCCCAAAAAATTCCTTTCTAAAAATCACCCCATCAACTAAGACATAAGGAAGATATTGGAGCCTAAAATGTCTCCTCTTAGTTCTATCAAGACCTTGTGGACACTCACCAGTTTGAAGGAAATAAACCATATCTTGTGTCCAGCTCTTCATGATTGTGAGTATTTCCACTGCAACTTCATCATTGAGTACCAAAATGCCTTCCTTCAGTTATTTGAAGTCTATAACTAGGTTCTTGCACAACCCTCTTCCCCCCACCATCTTGGTGGTCTTGATCTCTACATCACACTCCATCACCTTGGTGATCCACCCTACCCTCTTTTCATTCAAGTTATGGCTTAGCAAGAAGTCCTTGACACTAGGATGTGGCCCCATGATGTGAATATTGTTGTTTGACAACATATATCTAAATTTATTTAGGATTCATATGACTACAAGTGCTTGCTTCTCAACATAAGTGTACCTAATCTCATATCCCTCTAATCCCTAGCTAAAAAATGCAAGAGGCTGCTCAAATTTCCACCATTCACTTAAGTGAGCAAAGCAGAGATTACCTCTTCATTGCCAAAGGTGTAGAGGTTGAATTCCTTGGAGAATTCAGGACTAGTCAGGGTGGGAGCCTGGGTGATAGCTTGTTTGATGCCTTTGAAACCATCTCTCCTTTGTGTTTTCCATGTGAATGTCTCATCCTTCCTCAGCATGGAAGTCAATGGGTTGACCAGTTCAAAAAAATTAGGGATGAATCTCCTAATAAAGTTTATTTTATCAAAGAAACTTTTTAGCCCCTTCTTGTGTTTAGGCAAGGACAATGTTAAGATGGCTTGAACTCTTTCCAGATCAAGTTCAAGCCCATTTTTGAAATGACATGACCCAAAAGTTTGCCTTTATGGATAGCAAACACACATTTCTTAGGGTTGAGAGAGATGCCGAACTCTCTACACCTCTCAAATATTTACCTCAGGTGTTTTAGATGGTGTCCTACCTCCTTGGAGAAGATTGTCACATCATCAAGATAAACTAGCACAATGTCATTTATCAAACCTTGGAAGGCCATATTCATAGCTCATTGGAAAGTAGCTCCAGCAGTTGACAGTATGAATGGCATCTTCTTGTAGGCAAAATTTCCCCACTTGGTGGTAAAGGTTGTCTTGTATTGGTCATAGTCTTGCACCAAAATTTGATTGTACCTAGAGTACCCATCCAAGAGGGAGAATTATTCACTGCCTATCACCATCTAGAGAATCTGCTCCATGCTTGGTAGGGGATAGTGGTCTCTTAATGAGACTCTATTCAGGTCTCTAAAATTAACACATAATCTGATCTCCCCATTATTCTTCCTAACGGGGACCAAATTAACTAGCCAAGAAGAGTGTTTGATAGGAAAAATGATCTTGGACTCAATCGTCTTGGTGAGCTCCTTCCTCATGAGAGGCTCAATCCTTGGATTGATTGGTCTTTGTTTTATCTTTATGGGTTTGGCACCTTATTCCATCTCAATGGTATGTTGGGCTAAGCTTGGGTCAAACCCCTTTAAATCACCATACTCCCAAGCAAAGACATTGACAAAATCTTGGCATAACAAAATGAAAGAATGCCTTTCCTCATTGGTACATACCTTCCCAAGTGCAAGTAGCTTATCCTTTAATATATCTACCCTTTCATAATTTCATATCTTGGTTGTCTTGCTCGCTTTGTCACCCTTGAGTTGGTCATCTTCATTGAAGATGATCTCAAGAGTGGCCAAACCTTTAGGAATTTTGTTGTTCTTCAGTTGAACAATCTACCCTTCATACTACTACTATAGCTTGGATTGATTCCTACAAGTGAACTCAGCCTCCTCCTATAAGCAAAGCATTATCTGTTAGTCACTGTCAAACATTTGCCAATTGATGACATTGTCTGGTATGTTGGGCCTCACTATCACCTTTAAATGGTGTTCATTATTATTTTGCCTTATTCCCTTGGGGATATCAAACTAAGCATTAGTTGCTGCTAGTCTATCTACATGCTTGTTTTATTCTCTTGGGATGGAAGTGATGTTGAAATTAGTGAAGTTCTCCATTTGGTCCCACACTCTATGCTTATAATACTTGATCAAGGAGTTTTTACGCAAGTTTTGACCCCTCACTTGGTTCACAATGAACTCACTGTCTCCAAACACTTGTAATAGTTTGATCCCTCTTTTCTTTGCCCACTCTAAACCATGAATAAGAGATTCATACTCCACTATGTTGCAAGTGTAAGAGAATTGGAACCTGAAATTTGAAAATTATTTTTTCCTTTGAAGGTGAAACCAGCATTGCTTCATCGCCAGCTCCCAATTTGCTTGTAGACCCATCAAAGAAAAGTTGCCACAAACTAGAGCTCTCCTAGTTTGCCTTCATTAAGTTTGGTATGAAAGTATCCTTTTCATGCATGGAGTAAACTCCAAGACCTACCTCTTCGATGAACTTTTAAGGATCATGTTCAAAATTTTCATTTCCCCATTCATCTAGGAGCAGGTCAGCAACTCTTTCCATGGAAGATGGTGGGGATTGGTTTGCCTGGAGTTCTTCTTCATCGATGATGGCATAGTTAACATTCATTGCCTTGGGTGAGTATGGCTCTAGGTGGTCTTTGTAGATGGGCTCTGACTCAATCTTCACTTTGGTTCCATACTTCATCCTGAAGACCATGTAAGACCAATTTGCTACCAAGTACCCACCAATCTTAGACGCAAAATCCCTAGATAAGCAAAAAGTGAAGTAAGGGGGAACATCTACCACTACTACATCATGGGGAATGGAGAAGATTGGATAGGTGAGGAGATTTAGACTCAATCCTCTTACCACTCCCAATGTCTTGGTTGGTGATCCATCCAACTGTAGAACTCCCTTGGCCATTTGCTCATATTTGAGTCCTAACTTGTCAGCTATGCATTTGGGCATCACTGATGTGCTTGCTCCACTATCAATGATGCAATTATGGACTAAGAAATCACCAATAATCAAGGATAGGTAAAAAAGAGGGACCTTTTCATCCTCCTTTTCTTGATCTCCCATGGGAGGAGCCCCATTCACTATCAACACATTATCAGCATTTGTTGGGACAACTTGCTCACTCAACCCGTGCAATTCCTTTTGGAGTATATCATTTTGTCTTGGCATTGCTAAGGAATCCCATAATGAGATGTTCATGTACAGCTTCTTCATTTGGTCCTCCACATTGATTGAAGGATTGCTCCCCTTTGAGTTCTCCTTGGTGACATTTTTAACTTGAGGTGCAACCCAAGGAGTCAAAGCTACAACTAACGGTCTATAATTGGGAAATATTTGATTTACTTATGATAAAAGAGATGCCACAGATGCTTGAGTAGATGCTTGAGCTTCCTCCATAGCTCTCTTATTAGACCTGGTGTTGGCTACAACACAATCATCCTAGTTATTTATGGTCCCCACATAATTGATTGCATAGAACTCCCCTTACAGGTGGTTCATAAGAGTGGAATCAGATTGAGCCTACCTATTGTCCATCCCAAGTTGTGTTGATGTCTCAAAAATTAAGAATTTGGCTACATGATCACCTTATGTGGGCATACATTGATTTGGTTGATCTTTGGCATAAGCAACCTATTCTTGACCATACCCTAGGGGTGGATAATTATGTTGTTCCTATACCAAATTATTTTGAGTGGGGACAAGAGCCTTAGACGATGAAGGGGCATTTGGATTATAACTCTGATAAGGCCTGACTTGCGTAATCTAACCCTACCCTTGATTATAATTTTGGAAAGGAAGTCTATTTGTCTGTTTGAACTATTGGTATCCTTGATTCGGTTGATAGCTTTGAGCTTGTTTCCTCTTTAAGGCCACTAATTCATTGGTAACAGTTTAGAGTAGCCTCTTAACCTCATGGAGTTCATTTGCAGGGGTGGTAGCTAGCCTTTCTACACTAGGTAGAGGAGCTAAAGTGGGTGCAATAGGTTGAACTGAGGGCTTTAAATCAGGGAAGAGTGGCATATGAGGTCTAGGAGCTATCTTTCCTACTTACACCAAACAATTTTTAGCAGCTATGGCTATTTTACAAGCAATGGACAGGACCTGTCCACCTATGGACTGTATCATGATAGCAATGTCACTATTCAAGGCCTTTAAGTAGTAAAAAAGGCATAGCTTGGGGTCGGCCTCACTAGAATTAGGATTATGTCCCAAGTCTTTTGGAATCTAGTGTTAAAATCCTGCATAAATTCATGTGGATCTCTCTTCATAGTGGTCAATTACTCAGCTAGTGATAAATGGTCACTTTTCTCTCCAAACCTATTTGTTAGGAGGGTGCCTAATTCATTCCAATATCCAACTGAATTCATAGGCAAGGTCCCATACTAGTCCAAAAATTTCCCTTTAAAGGACAAGGCCAATAACTTGATGCCCATATTTTCTTCAATAATATTATGGATATTACAGATGTTGGTTATGTTTTTGATATGCTCAATAGTAGTGATTGGCCTCTCTCCACTAAAGGGAGGAACACTCTTGAGAGCTGTCCCTAGAATTGGGTCATAATGTAGAAGGTTCAAAGGACTCTGACCATTGAAAGCCATAAAGGGTAAAGCCATGGCTGTGACAGGGTTCAACTTGGGTCATCTTGTGTAGGTGTATCTTATGGCAAGTCTAGGGAACTAGTTTTTTGTGTAAGGATGAGTTGTTGAAAACCTTATCCTCTTTGCTGAGTTCAAAGCCAGCTAAACAAATTCAAAAGGAACACCCTTATAAGAAGATCTAGTGTTGAACTTAGGCATGGGGTGCCAAGTTGATCAGTAACCAGAGACTAAGTTCTTAAAATAGAGTCACCAAATGCTAGATTATAGCTCTTGTTTTTGGATTTTTTTTATTTTATATTAATAGTACCAGCACCAGTCCTAGAACTCATAAGACATAAATTAGGTCCCATCAGGTGTACCAAAAACTATTGACATAGTGGATTATACCTTTGAAAAGGAAACTCATCTCCTTTATTCCACATGGCACAATGGAAACACTCCTTTTGTTGTGGGTAGCAAAACTAAGGAGTGAATCTCTAGATCAGGGGATAGCTCCCCTTGATGCACCTTAAAGTCTTTAATTTCTACTGCTAATAATGGTGGGGGGGGGTGAAAAGAGAGAGGGATGCTATAAAAATAGAACCTAACTAAAGTGGTGATGCACCAAAATTGATTGGTCTACTCAATTTTTTACCTACACTTTGCACCAAAAGGAGCAGACAGACACTTCATTTGAATAAGAAACTAGACTACATCAAGCTTCAACAAGGGGTTTGATGGAGGTATAATGAAGAAGAACCTACTAGAGGTGCTCTAGAGGCACACTGTTGGATGGTTTCTCACCTGCACCTATACTTCAACCTAGATGCTTCTTGTTGACCTGCATAAGAGGACCTATAATACACTAGATATACTGGCATCAACCTATGAAAGCATTAAAATAAATGACTAAACATAAGACAATACACAGGCATATGCAAAAATGCAAAAAAACAAATGGAGGTAAAACACTTCTTTTGATTAAATTTAAATTCTTCAGGGCTTCACCATACAAAAACTAAGAGAGCCCTCTACAAAACTGAGAGTTTACAATATATAGAGAGATTGGAGAAAGATCCTTGACTAGTCAAGAGCGAGAGGCCCATACTACATTGAACACTTCTACAGCAAAGAATTCAACCATGCTACTATCACTTGTCATTAAATGCATCTGTGAAATCCATGCTATATGTGTCTCATATTTTGACTTTGCTACCTGGGCTACATTAAACACTCCTACAAGAGTAGGGATCGCTTCTTTTAGCAACTGACAAGACCATCCCTCATCATGTTCTGGCCCATGCTTGATCTTGAATGTTCATGTTGTTGTCTACTTATTAATGTCAAAACAAGCAAAAATGGGTTGCTACCTTGAATGCTTGCACAACTTTCTTAATGGCTATTAAGTGGAGACTATTCCATCTGCAAGCATTCACTTCTCAAGCCAACACCTCTTGTTCCACCTGGCATGGTCTGGTTCATCCCTGTCCTTGATTTGTTGTGCCTCCTGGAGAGTTCTAAGTTTTTGTCTTATATGTATGTGGCTATGTTCTTGGCCATGCTCTTTCTTCTCTTTTCTTGTTATTTCTTATCTTTTTCCTAGCAATTTGGGCTCCTGGGGACTATCTTTTCTCTTTCAGGATCCTTTCTCGATGGGTCACTAAGTCTTCCTTCGAGCTTATGGGCCTTTGAATTTCTTTGGGTGAAATGCCTAAAGGAATTCCTTCATTATGCTTTCCACTTTGACAACCCACCTTTGATGACACTTAGGACCTTTGCTCATGAGTTCTTTCAGACAAAATGTCTGAAAGAATTCTTTTGGACATTTTGTCTGAAAGAGATGTTCTTTGGCTTCTCTCCCACGGCTAACCCATCCCTTTAAACTTGACGTCGTGGGCCTATCACCTCATTTGAAAACCAACGGCTATTTTGCTACCCTAAATTTGACATTCGTGGGCCTGTCACCAAACATTTGAAAACCAATTATTAGCTTATTACCATAAAATTGATGTCTGCAGACCTGCCATCCTTCTTTGCCAATTCCTTCAGCCTTTTTGTAAATAGACTCTTTCGAAGGGAAAGTGACCCTTCAAAAATAAATAAAGGTGTTCTTCTAATGACCAAGTGTCCTTTGAAAGGGCACCTACCCTTTGGACTCTTATCCATGAAATTCCTTAAGATTTCTTCAAACAAAATGTTTGAATGAAGTGGATTTCCTTCAGACATTTTGTCTGAAGGAATTCCTTCTTCAGCTTGTCATGCTCCAAAAGTAAATCTTCCTTTACGAGCTTTCTACCTTGGAATTTTGCTAACGTACTTTCTACCCCTTGCACGGGCACTTTGGCTCTGAGTAGCCTTTCAAAATAATTTGCAAATGCCCTGTTTTGCACCTAAGTACCCTCCACAAGGGTACCTACCCTTTGGACCTTTTGTAGAATACCTCTGCCCCTTTGAACCTAGCCCATTTTACCAATAAAAGGCTCACCCAAAGTAACATGTTTGCCCTGCTAAACATATAGGATCAAAATGAGTTCTAAATCAACCCAAGTGCTTGTCGAACTCAAAACACTTGGCAATCAGAAGGAGGAAACAATTGGTTTTTTCATGGAAAGAGGCCTGTCATAGAGAAAACCCATAAAGCGGTTGTGGGATAAACTTGTCAGAAACTGATTAAAAGACCCTACAAGGAAAAGGAAAGGGGGTGCTCAATTTTGGCATGTATGACTAAAATTGGTCAACAAAGGCTATGCATGACAATTCAAAAAGACTTCCAATTCATAAGACCATACTCACATCCACATTGAAGCCAAATGCTACATTACACTACTAGGAAAAATATGCAAATAACTAAGGCAAAGAAACTTTCATAAATGCTTGTTTAACCCTAAAATGATCTATAGAGTTTTTATCTAGATGTTAAAGGGGTATATATAATGAAATGACACAAGGGTGATAATTATATTTATAACATGTCAATTAGATGTTAAACTCAGATATAAGCATACACTAAAATTATTATGTTGAGATAATCCAAATATGGAAATTACAACTATGCTAGATATAAAAATGGCAAAGAAGTGAATTACTTATCTTGTTCTGATGCTAATGCAGTTATGAATCTAGAACATGCAAAAAGTAGGCAAGAAGGAGATTCTATAAAAATCATCAGATTATGTTTCTGATGCTTCTGGATCTCTCTATAGTAACATCTTCTTGGGATGGTTGTGTCGATGCTACTATTTGAGTTCGATGCTAGTGTCCTATACAAAATATCTACCGAAATAGGATGTGATCACCTGAATGTTTTTGGATTTTGTTTCACCTTTGCTCTAGTGCATTCAGATCTAGGTCATAGATAATCGCTCCTTATGAAATGGTAAAACCCTAGCTTTCCATCTTCATAATGACCTTAGGGAAAATTGGATTAGTAAGCACATGGTTTCAAGTTACCCAAAAGACCCCATTATTAGTGGGCAATGCCTACATATGCAATACTATAAAAGAGGGCCTCAGACACATGTAGTTCTCCCCTATGTGTTGGCTTGTGTGTGAATCATACAATATGTGCAAAACAATTATAAACAGTGACCTAGCTTGTAAATTGGCAAATCGGGATCTTGGACTACTCCTTTAGCACTTCATATCTATAGATTTGTTGGTCTTATGACTGGTATGAAAATAGGGAAGTTTTTCATCAATTGAATGCTTAATAGAGTGTTTTTGATAAGTTGCCTTGGTCTCTATGGTATTTTATAGGTGGTGAATTAATAAGGGTTGATCTTATATTTATATCAATCCATTTGGAGTAATAACTCACATTAAAACACTTAGCATGATAATTAGGATACATTTCATTTGATAATTAGATGATTTTAGGGCACTAGACATTTGTGTTGGGACAAGACATTAATGTCAATGCTACTGTCTGTCTTGAATGTTAGTGCCCAAGAAGTACGATAGCAGGTATAAGTTCAAAACTTACAAAGATGGAAGATAAGTACATTTTAATCATTTTGGGTAAAATAGAAGACCTGGTTCATCAGCATAAGAATGGTTGGACTAAGATATACAGGCCAAGGAGCACAAAGAAAGAGTGGATGCGAGACTTATGGAAGTGGGAAATGTGAAGAACTAAGAGGAACAAGCAAGGTCTACATTTTCCAAATGTGCAAGATTAAGGTGTTATATAATCATAAAATATCATCTACATTTGCCCCCCCCCTTAATCTAGTAACCAAATTTATAGTTTAAAAGAAATTAATGTGTACCTGCATGTGTATGCACACCTTATCTTTATATGTGTCCAACTTGAGTTTTTTGCTAGTGACTAACGTGCAACCAAGAGCATGTTACATTATAAAATCAGTGCATATAATTTGGGTTGAAAATTTAAAAAATGTAATGTTTTGTGTGAACTCTTAGTGCACAATGTGTGAATGTGTCTACCATTGAAAAAGTTAAGTAAAGGTTGCAAGGAATTTTTTTCCTTTATTGGACCCCATATCTTTGACTACATCAATTGGTATCATAGAAAGGTAAAAAATCTATTATAAGTGCGAGAGGTTGTTTGTCTTCCATTAGGAAAAAAAATGGTAGAGGGCATGAATGGAGTAAGAGAAAGTTGAATATTCTCCATCTTGTGTAAGTGGGTAGATAACATACAATGGGTAGAGGGTATGTAGAGTTGATCTCCATCTTTTGTAGGTGAGTTGAGAACAAAGAGGTCAGAGAGATGAACGAAAGATGTGCAACTCAAGTGGTTGAGTTGAAGGCTTGTTTAAGGGAAATGCAATCCCAAATGAGAGTTGAGGTAAGGAGGAGGAAAAAGGGTGGTTCCATAATACTCATATCAAATATTGAGGAGCTCAAGGAGGAGTTTAATAGTTTATAAGTCATGCTAAAAAACATGAAGGAGATGTTACTACTACACGAGAGAATTAAAAAAGGAGGAAAGCATAGATCACACCATGTATTGCAAAGATGAAAAAGAGGAGCATTTCTTGGAGTAAGAGAACATTGGAGTTAATTGGAGAAGATTTAGAGGATGAGGTAATAACATAATCATGTCTTTTGAAAGGCATGGAAGTGGAGGTGGAGGTGAAGGAGTTGCAAGTTAATGCACATGATGTAGATATTAGGGAAGCATTGAGGGGAGAAGAAGATTAAAATAATTTAGCAAGAATAGATGGGGCAGCTAAGGTGGTGGTTCATGAAGGTCCCATATTTGATGAAGAATAAGGAATAAAATACCATGTCGTACTTGAAGAAGGTATGAGGATGTGTAATGAAACGTTGCATTCCTATGTTGAATTTTTTGCAGGTGATGAATAAAGTACATCATCTAAGAAAAATATCAGATGTGTTTCTAGCATCTTTATAGGCACATTAGGAAGAAGTTTTGGAGGAATAATACCTTTCAGAAGAAGACTTTCCTTATGAACAACTGAAGAATAACTTTTGAGATAAAGAAAGTAAATATAAAGAGGGAGAAGTTATTGAAGACTATTATCTTGTTGTGGTTAATAAGCAAGAACAAGAAGTGGAAGCATGGATTGAACAAGTGGAGAATGATATAGAAGATAATTTGTGGAGGTGGATAGATAGTGGTGGAAAAAATCCCACAAAGGTGTGGAAAATGAGAAAGAGAGTTTATTGGTGGAGAATGCTAGTTTATGGTCCAACATATGGTTATAAAAGGAAAATGAGATTGGATGGAAAGATTTGGATATACATCGCATGATAGAAGGGCATGTTGTGGCCTTATGCCTCAAGTCAAAAGGGTGGTGATACCATCTAGCTTGAAGTTTTTAGAATTATGCTCACAAAATATTTCATAGGGTGTTTGATGAAAGAACATCTTAGAAAATCAAGTAATCTTGCATCACCAACAAATACGTGTTGATGTTTGTGTGTGTTCTCTTGTTTTTTCATGGTGGGATGTGGTCTAAGGGAAACATCAAAACTCCAACAATTTAATGGCATGAACTACATTAAAAGCACGAGTTTCAAGTAACCACATGGTTCCTAATGAGCTACTTTATTTTCTCAACCAACATTACAATCCAAGAAGTGGTTGCATCCTTAAAGACATAAAATTGATAGGTTGTGGGGTAGAGGCAAAAAGGAAATCAAGGACATCTCCAAACGAGATTTTGTTTGCATATTTAGATTCTACTAAAAAGTTGTGAATTTTATTTTTAAAATGAATATTTTTTTCGATTTTGTATGCATATGATATGTCCTCCAAACATTGGCAAACTTTGCGTCATGACATAATTGCCCAACGGATTTGTAAGGTTAAGTGGTAGTTACATAACTGCACTAGTAGTTTTATAAGCACCAGTTTGCATTAAGTTGCGGTTTCGTAACTACCACAATGTTTTCAAATCTACCAGTCTGCATGAAGTGGAGTTTTTCACTTGTGTGGAGTGCAAAAACAAAGCAACGACCTAGAAGCATGAACAATTGATTGCTGAGCATTTTCAAGATGTTCAAGAGTTTGAAGGGGAATATATAGAAGGCATAAAAGAAGTAGTTTCAAATGGGAAATTCAATCTCTTGTAGAGAAGAGATTCAGGAGTTCTCGTGAGAGAGTAAAGAGTAGAACATGCCCATTACGACATTATTTGTAATACTAACTTCTTCATGTATGTAGTAAGTATGTGCATGTGTGTTGATTTTGTAATTTAAAATCAGAGCATGAATAAATTGTAATATTTTATGTGAACATTGAGTACATAATGTGTGAATAAGTCTAATATTTCTGCGCCTCATGTCTCAAAGGAGGACAGTCCATGAATTTATGGCCAATATCCTCATTTTATGTCGCCTTCCACTTCCCTTCACTACTCTGCTCTCACGCTGCCTTCTCTCTCATCGTGATAATTATATGACATCATGTTCCTAACAAATTTGAATATTGGTATATAAAATTTATAACAAAATTTCAAATTAAATTTGACATAATAAGTACAAATATAACAATATGCACGTTCAAATACTTATTATATATATTTATATATATATATATATATATATATATATATATATATATATACATATATATATACATACATATATATATATATATATATATATACTTACAAACACTCAACCAATATTTTATATATATATATTTATATAAGGATAACAATTAATATTACATTTTAAAGATTTGTATAATGTTCATAAGACCAGAATAATTTATGAAAACCCAGAATAAGAAGCATAACTATAACATTTTGAAAAATAATAGTAAAATAATTCTTAATCCATAGAAAAAATATGTTAAAAAATAATTTTAAAATAATTCTTAACCTATTAAAATAGCATTTTAAAAAGTTTAAAAAGTAATTGTAAAACAGTTTTTAATTCATAATAAAAATATATTGAAAATTAATTTTTAATCCATTAAAATAACATCTTGAAAAAATAATTGTAAAATAGTTTCTAATCCATTAAAAAAAACCTTAAAATAATTTTTAACCCATTAAAAAAACATGTTAAAAAGTAATCTTAAAATAATTCTTCAATCATGGAATAAATGGATTATAATTAAAAGTACAACAAAAAATAAATTGGGATTAAACTCAAGAGAGTATTAAAGTTACAATTTTATATTTATAATATCAAAGATGAAATAAGGAGTGAATCTACCTCAAGTTTTTTAATATTTTAACATAAAACTAAAAAATGTGTTTAAAAGACATAGTTTGACCATAAACAAGGCATATGGGAGATGGGATTCCTATATGAAAAAATATGTCACCCATTAGAAGACCTTGGTAAAGAATGCCCTAAGAAAAATGGTATTTTTTAGGCTCGATAACTATAGACCATACGATTCAAAATCTACTACTTTAAAGAAGCTGGTAAATGTATTACTCATCTCCCAGATATCCTTCAAGCCTTTGTTAATCACTACAAACAAGTCTTCCAAGCTCAACCCTCTATTGAGTCACAGTAAATGGCTTTGAAGAAACACATTGATGTTGTTCCCTGTAAGTTTTCACATAGGCAAAAAGTAGTCTATGACAAGCTTATTCACATTGAAGACCTTCATCAAGTTGTCATTGGTATGGCTCAAGATAAAGCTCTAAGTATTGATGGCTTCCCTTGTGAATTCTATCAAACCCTATGGGATTGTGTGGGGCCTGATCTTCATAAAGTCTATCTAAAAGTGTTGTCCAAAGGTTCTTTTGGCAAGATCATTAATAAAGGTAATGTTAAATTCATTCCCAAAGTAGGTGATCCTAAATCTATTTCCAATGGGAGACCAATTACTCTTCTAAATGTCTCATATAAGATAATTCCTAAAGTTATGGCTCTCAAAATCTGATATCTCTTCCCTCTTATTATTAGACCTAAACAAATTGGTTTCATCCATAAATGATATATTCTAAATAATATTATTGTTGTGTGAGAAGGAATGGAATGCACTCGGATCTCCAAATAAAAAGCTCTATTAATTAAAATAGACTTTGAAAATTACTATGATAGAATTGAATGGTCCTTTATCTTATCCATGTTAATAAGCTCTAGGATTTGGTCCTAGGTACATTCACTCTATTTAAACCCTCTTCTAAGATGCCTCAACTTATCTCACAATTAACGGCCACCAATTTGAGAGTTTTAGTCTCTTTTGCTTTATCAGATAGGGTTTCCCTCTTGCACCTTCCTTATATATTCTAGTTGCCAAGGCTTTTCGCTATTTATTAGGAGATTATACTTTTAGAGATCTTGTCAAAGGCATCCCCCTCCCCATGGAACCTCACCTCCAGCTCCAAAAAGGGCATTTTACAAATGACTCCTTTCTCACAATTTAAGAGGAAGAAAAAGTTATTTAGAATGCTATGGTTTATTTGTAGATATCTTATTTGGCCTCTTGCTCTAACATTCAGTGTGCTAAGACCTAAAGCTATAAACAATGTTATAATCCTCTACCTAACTAGCTTGAGTTTTATCAATGGAAGTGGATTTCCCATGGAGAGATGTTCAAATTCTTGTGTATTCATTTTACCTTTCATGGTTCTCTAGTGGATATTTGGAACTATGTTATTCTCAAAGTGGAGAATAAATTATCCTATTGGATTACCAAAACCCTCTCTCTGACTAGAAAATTCTAGATTTGTTCTAAATTTATTGTGGCCACTCATGTTTACTATTCTTATTGTTGAGCTCCTTCTAAAATAACCTACAAGAAGTTTGAAATGTTGAGAGACTTCCTCTAGGCTAACTCTAAAGGCAATAAAGGTTTCAACAAAGTTGCATGGGATTTTTGTTGTGAACCTAGAGAAGCTAGAGGATTGGGTCTTATTGATATTGCTAAGAAAGATCTCACTCTCTGTGCCAAATGGATTGTTAGAGATCTTGACGGGTAGGAGGCCTATAAAATTATCCTCCAACACAACATCTCATCTGGAAGCTCTTTGTGTAGAAGAGTTTGGCATAATCTAGGGTCCCAAAACTTGTTTATTACCCTAGTTCTGGTTAAAATTACAGGTACTTTTATGGTCAAAAGCATATGAAAGGCTTGGGAGACTGTTAAGCCATGACTAAGATGGAAAGGGGATAGCTTTTGGGGTTGTCTCTCCATCAACGAACATTCCATTTGATGGTCCTCAGTGATTACCATTAATGACAAACACTTGGCATAAATTCCCAGACTTAAAGCTCTTTGAATTTTTTGTAGAAGCATTCGAGTCCTGGGGGATATCTTTGGCAAGCTTTCCAAATCTTGTCCCAGTTGGCCTAAGTTAAAAACCAAGTTATATTAAATATTTTGGATTTTGAGTCAATCTCTAAGATCCAGATGGCTACTCCAGATTATGCTTTACATAAAATTATTGTTAAAAGGTCTCCCAATTGGTGGAAAGATTAGAATTAGGTTATTTCCACCCCAGTTCTTTGGTATCAACCCTAACTTGGTTCTCAATGGCTCTATCCTACTAGATTTCCTTGGAAGATGCTTAACAAATGATGGAATACTAACAATTATCCCTCCTTTTGGACTGGGAGATTCCAAACTATCTAGTCTACTTTGGTGGAACCCAAAAAAGGCATTTTTCCTCGTGCCTTCTCCACCAAGGTCTCCCCATGGGAGGTAGGATTCTTCACATGGGGATTCCCTCTCTTAAATGATCTATTTGTCGTCACTCCAAGTTTCTTAAGCACACAATCTAGTTTTTTGCTAGAGCTTAGGGTGCCTAGCAATGGATTCATTCCCTTTTAAACCTTTCAAGCTAGACCCTTTTTCTTGGAGCATTGCCCTCTTAAGGGATTGTTCCTTCTTCCCTTCCAAATACAAGAAAATATGGCATATTTTCCAAATTGAAATTATTTTTACATTCTGGAAAGACATGAATGTAGTTATATTTAATGAAGACTACTTATATAGAGTTTTTACTATTGCTAATAGAATCTATGTTATATCTAATGCAATGGTACAGATTCAAGTACAAGCTGAAAAAGTGTCCCTTGAGGTGGAGCATCTTTGTACCCCTATGGGTCATTGGAGTAACACTCCTTGCATAATTAGTAGAGCGCCCCCCAAGGCTCGTCAAGATCACTAGAACCAAGAGCACGAGTTGTGTGGACATGGCCATGGGCGATGAAGGTCTTGAAGCTATTTGACTTTATCTACCCCTCCACCTCCTCCTTGTCAAAGATTTTTTCCTTTTTGGGGGTATGGAGGGTGTGCTTCGCCTCATGCTGATGCCGATCACTTTGGGTTTAATCCTCCAAGCAAATATGCTCAAGGAAAGTTCTCTAAACTAGCACTTGTAATCCTCCCCCCTGGAGTAAGTTGAGGAAGGCGAAGAAGAAAATAAACAAGATGATAAGTAGAGCATACCTAATATCTCTTCTCCTCATGGGGGAAGTTGGGGAGAAAAGCTTACCACCTCCTTCACCTCCTTTTGTAGGTTTGGTGACGCTTATTATTTAAATATTGGATGTTCTTATCTTATTCTGTTTATATTACTATGATTGTAATTTAATTGTGATTTTGATTCCTCAAATTTATTTCCTCATGATATATATATAATTTTTAATGTGTATTCTCATACCACCATCTTTTTAATAAAACATGGAATATATTTATTTTTAAAAGTAATATATGACATGTTTTGATCAAAATAGTTACTTTGTTTCTATGAATTTGAAAAGGAGCGATAAAATAATTCCTTAACCCGTAGGAGAAACATCAGCCATGGAATAAACGGATAAAGCACTTTAAAAAAATGAATGAATTCGAAAAATCGACTCGTGATGGAAGAATATGAAGCAGGCATATTTAAAAATAATAGATTCGTGAAAAAAGATGATGGCGACATTCATTTAAAACTTCCAGACGTTTTACTTTGTATATTACTTGACTAGAGCGCAATGTTGGAATATTTAAAGAAATGGATAACTTAAACGCTTAGAACCAGTACAGTAGGGAAAGAATTAAAGGAAATGGAGGGAGCTTGTGCTTCACATTTAAAATAGTTCAAGAAAACAAAACGAGGGTGTATATATACAGATGCCTGGCCAGATCGAAATTGAAGTGAACCTTGATTTGATTGTGTTTGTGAGCAGTAATTTAGTAACAAAATCGAGAATGGCCAGGAATACCATCCAGAGAATGGATGTACGCCTGTATGAAGCTGTTATCAAGGGGTGTGCTGAACATGTCCAGAAATTAGTAGAAGATAATCCCCCCAGTCTTTCAACGCTCACCCCACAAGGAGATACACCCTTCCATTTAGCTGCGAGTCGAGGAGATTCTCAGATAATGCATGTGCTGATTTCTCACAAACCCTGCATGTTGTTAAGCAGCAATGCGAAGGGGGATACGGCGTACCACAAAGTTGCAGGTGCTGGACATACGGAAGCGGTGCGTTTTTTACTATCACTTCCGCCCCAGTTGGAGTGCAAGTGTGATTTAGAAGCCTCTGTTCATTGTGTTGATCCTCACTCAATTTGGTTGTTTACGAACAAAAAGAATGAGACGGCATTGCATCATGCCGCAAAGGATGGTTTTGTAGAGATTGTTGAAGTTCTATTGCAGAAGGTGCAGTGTATAGCGTTAATCCGCAATAATTGCGGTGATTCTCCGCTTTATACAGCTTGTGAAGAAGGCCATCTGAATGTAGCCGAGAGGATTCTGCAGAAAGATCCTTCTGCTGCTATTTCAGATTCAAGGGGAGACGGCCGAACCTGGCTGCATGCTGCTATTCATTTATTAAGCCCTGTGAATAGAAAATTTTCGTGGCTACGCAAAAGATCGCGAGAAGTGGAATGGGAGCGTTTGGCGTTGTTATTGATAAGTAAAAGACCACGACTAGTGGAAGCGGCTGACGGCTTTGGCGACTTCCCACTGCACGTAGCAACCATGTATGGACATTCGCACCTTGTGGCAATGTTGGTAGAGGCAAATTCAGACGTGTGTTTTCGACTGAATAAGGATGGAATGGCGGCAATTCACATTGCAGCGCGGATGGGCTGCGTGGGAATAACTAATTGTTTGCTTGGTAGCGCACCAGATTGTTTACAGTTGTTAGGCAAGGACGATAAGAATGCTTTGCACTTTGCTCTGGAAAATGGACACTATTCTCTGGCTTTAAAATGTCTGCTCCGGAACGATGTTGAGGCCGCTTTTTTAATTAACGCGGCTGATAGTCGAGGCAACACGCCGTTGCACACATTTATTCGACTGTGCCTCCCCCGCCTTACCGAAATTAGTTATCCACTCAAGGTAAGAAAGTGAAATGTATTACTGCACCTGCAAATTAAATATAATCCTTTAGAGAGGATTAATGAATTATTTGGACCTGGCTTCCCCTGCTCTGACATTGTTTGCAGGTTCTGAGGATGATGATCAGACTATCCGCGGGGAATGCAGTGAATGAAGACGGCAATACTGCCTTGGATGTCTACGAAATGGAAGTGTGGAACATTTTTCCATTAAGGTTGGTGATAGAGAAATTCTTCCGAGAATCAACTGCCATCTCTAAAAGCAGGAACAAGCGGAATGACGACAATTCTAGCCGTTGGGTCGAATTCCTGAAAGTAGACAGAGAAACGCTTTCCTTGAATGCAGTTCTGCTTGCGACGGTTAGTTTCGCAGCAGCGTTCACAATTCCAGGAGGATTTGATAGCCAGACCGGCTTCCCTGTGTTGCTGCATTCCTTTGCACTCAAGCTGTTCATAATATCCGACGCGATAGCTATGTGTCTGTCAATGCTAGCCGTGTTTGCATTAAAATTTTCACCGAATCAACTGCCCTCATTGGGTAGACGAGGTATATCAGAAACTTCATGCTTGAATGAATCCAAGCTCGTTGCCTATGCGATCTTCCCGACGTTGGTGTCATTTGGAGCTGGAGTATACGTGATGGTGGCGCCACATTGTTTATGGCTAGCCCTCATTGTTTGTTGCTTTGTGTCAATTGTCTTGCTCTCATTTCTTACTATGTTAGTAGTACCTCTAGAACGAGTACTTATATAGTTTTCATTTTATTAAAAGATACCACCATCATGTGAGCTACAAATTCTTTTATAATGAATGTAGGTTATGTAAATCCAACAATTATTTTGAAGTCGAGGTATGTTTATGATATGTTTTTTATGGTGTAAGATATAATTTGAAATCCCAACAACTAATTAAGGTAAACCACAAAACATCTCGAGTTTATCTGTTTTGTCATTAGAAGACATTAGAAGTTGATGTGGATCCCATAGTGAGTAAGATTTGACATCGAAAACCACCGAGTTGGTTATTTCACGTGGAAGCAGGGCATGCCGCACACCTATTTTCACGCCTTCATCATTGAAACTTTCCATGAATTTATTTTGAGAAGGCCCAATTTTGTAAAGATTTTTTGGTTTAATTTTTCCTGCGACACTTCATGATGGTCCAAAATGCATGCATGCACCAACATTCTATTGTGGCTTTAACTTACAGCTGGTCTCTTTGGTGGATCTATGGAAGTTTATACATTTGAGGTATGTCTTACGGGTTCCAATGCATATATCTAAAAAAGTATTTGTAGTGTGCATACTAAATCATACATCAAACCATATTTGCAGGTCTACGAGTCAGATCTAGCTATCAGTATTGTTTGTGCATATATATTTTGGTTTACTAATTTCTTTGGGGACTATGGATTTAATTGAAAGAATTTCTACATCAAAGTTAAAAACACCACAACAGTAGTTCATATGCAATTTATAGCAGCAACAAACTACTCAAAACAAAATTACTGCACCACATCAACAACATAGCCCTGGTTTGTTCCATCCCATTGAATGATATCTTGGATATGAATTCAAATAAAAGATTATTGATGAGCATAATTACTAATTGATCTTTTTTTTCAGTATTCTATCACTTTGACAAGCTTATTATGCTCTATAAGACCATCTTCTCTACTTTGGAAAGGGAACTTCTTTTGATTAGATTATTTCTCATGTCTCGGCTTCAACCTTCAAATGTTCATGAATATGAGATGTATGTATAAAATTAATGATTGATAATGTTGCAGCTTTCTTTTTGGATTTTAATTCAAGATTATGTTTTTTAGTCCCTAAAAGAGTTTTGTAGCTTTCTTTGAGATGTTTAATTCAAGAAATTTCTACAACAATGCTCAAACACATACTTATCAGATATGTTATATATGATGGATTGTCCATAATTACAAACACACATTATTGTATTATATTCTGGCTATTCAGCAACAAACGAAACCAAAAATTAAAAAAAAGTTGTAGTCGCAACCTCGCACAGGTTAGATGCAACAATTAAAAAGGAGATATACAAAATCTGGTGCAAAAATTGAAACTTTTGTTAGGATTCTAGCATAGTCAAGTTTATTGCATTCATCTTCTCTATGCAATATTTATAAATTTATGTTGGGAATGACCTCCACCAATCGAGCAATGATTAAGGCATGGTGTTGGGAATGGACTCAACCAACCTAACAATGAATGAAGCATGGTTGTCCATGTCTCTCATGACTTTGAATGCCTAGGTGTGATGCCTATCATATCATTCAAACCTTCTAACTGTAAAACCAAACCACGAAAGCATCTTTCAGTTCAAACCTACTAGTTGTGAAACCAAAATACAAAAGCATCTTTCTATTTTTTGTCTTATACGAGACAAATCTTTGAGGTTGATACCCCATAAAAATACTTTCAATGTAATTATATCAGTTTTTTTAGGGATAGTGATCTTTCAAATTCACCTATAATTAACATTTTGTTAAATATTATTTTATAACAAAATAAATTAAAAATAAAATCTTTATATAAAAAAATACTTATTTGATACATACTAATTAAAAATTATAAGTTGAAGATTAAAGCAACAAAATCTCATTCCATAAAATTGGATAATAAATTAAAATAATAACATATATGTTTTATGACACTAATCCAAGTGAAAATATAAAATTTTGTGATATAACTACTTCATTACAAATGTAACATATTTTTAAGTCACTGAAAAATGTTTTTATAATAAGTAATGAAGTTATATCAACATCAACGACCCATTAAAAACACTTATAGAAATAGTTAAAAGTTGAAATTTTGAAATAAGAAAATGTTAGACCCATTAAATGTTTGGTAGCTTACTTTTAAAATGTATTGAAGATATGAAACAATGAAGTATACAAAGAAAATATAAGGTTACTTTTGAGTCCCATTATTATTTTTGCTTATGATGTTAAAGGGTGGGTTTGTTTTTCAAAAATAAATAAATAAATAATTATTTGTATGTTTAATTTTAAAGTGAAGAAAATAAATGTTAATTTTTTTAATTATTTGTAGAAATATATTCTTTAATGTAAATGATGAGAAGAAATTGACAAACACACTTGTCTTAAATTTGTTATCTTCTATATGGTTTAGAAGAAGCTTCAAGGTAAGTGAAAGAAGTTGTGGGGCCAAAAAGAGGATTTTTTTCAATCTAAATGTGATCTATAAAAAAACACATATGGGCTTAAAAAACAATATGGGATTTTATTTTTTTGACTTGGTGATTATTGAGACTAAACCGTGTGCACATTACTAATGTTTTAGAATTTACAAGATTTTTAACTTATCATGTTGAAAAAGTGAATGGCATAGTGTGTATTACTAAAATAAATGTTAAGTATTAATGAATAGTTTTAATTTATTATAATAAATATAAGAGATTTAAGGTCACTATGCATCTTCTAAAATTGGTCTCACATATTAATAAGTTACTGTTAAGAAAATATATTTTCATAATTTAGTCATATCACTTTGAGTCAGTTTCAGAATTTTGGTATCAAATCTAATGTTTTCAAGGTGTAACATTTGCATCCAGTGTCCTTTGTAGGAAAACTTGTTGTTTTGTAGCTTTTGGAGCTTTCTGCATTGATTTTTAACATTTTTAAGAGTTTCAAGTGTGTTAAAATTAACTTTTACAAACCTCACATCTTGCACAAATAATGAGAGTTGCTCGAGGATATTGACTCATAGATTGGCTAGTGAACCTATTGAAGACTATACAATGTTATTTGATTTTAATTATCCACAATTTTATCACTGATTGAACCAAATACTATATTGGTTTAATTAGGGATGTAATTTAAACCCATTTGATCTCTATAAACCTAGTTGCAACTATACCATCAGAATTGGGAAGTTCAATTGAATCCAATTTCATCACCAATTGAACCAATTACTTGATTAGTTCAATCATAAGTGTAATTCAAGTCAATTTGATTTATGTGAGCCTAATTGTGCTTATACGATGCGATTTATGAAATCAATTGGCCTTAGTTTCACCATTGGTTGAACCAATTACCCAATTGGTTCAATCAGAGATGAAATTTAGGCCAATTTGATACCCATTAACCTAATTGTGATTATATGATAGGAAATGGGGCTCAATTGGCCAAATTTTATTATTTATTGAGCGAATTATTTGATTAGTTCAATCAAGGATGTACTTTGTGTCAATCTAATTTTCATGAACTTAGTTTTGATTATATAATGTGATTTAGGGTTCGATTGGCCCTAATTTCATCACTAATTAACCAATTACTCAGTTTATTCAATCAAGGATGTAAATTATAAAAAATTGAACAATGTGTTCAAACCTAATTGTAACTATGCAATATGATTTGGGGTTCAATTGTCCTCAATTTTATCATCAATTGAACCAATTACTTGATTGATTTAATTAAGAATGTAATTGTTCCCCATTTTATCACTAAGTAAACTAATTATTTTTTTATTATTTTATTTGTCATATATAATTTGTTGAAGGAAATAAAGAAATAACTCTTTTCTATTCATATAAGCATAAAAATTCTTAATTACTATTTATAAAATTAAGTTAATTTTAGAAAATCCATAGTTAAAATTATAAATTTTTTATAAATATATATTTTTTTATTATAAAAAATTCACATTTTACTTTTTTATAAATATTGAATTATAATCCCAATAAACTAATATAATAACTATATTCTTATCATATTTTATTAATTTATTTTTAAACTTTCATTTCATTTTTATCTTTGAAATTATAAATATACACTTCTTGTCAAACATTTAGTTTAATTTGAATTGTTCTTAAAAAAATGAGTCTTTTATTTACTAAAAAGTGCACTATAAATAATATCAATTTTTGTTGCTGTTATTATTTATACATATTTATATTAATTTTAAAAATTCTTTTATTTTACTTGAAATTCATAAAAGATAGCCAATTTTTATTTATTTTTATTTTTTAATATATTTATATATAAACTTTTTATGTGGATAAAAAGTTACTTAATAATAAATTCATGTTAATTTCTTTAATTAAAATGATGAAGATATTTGGTTCACATAGAATTTATATACATTTTATTTTGTAAAATTTATTGATAAATATTAAAAATATATTATTTAAAAAAATCATTAAAAATATAATAAATAAATAAATATTTTATATAATATATTATAATACACCAAAAAATTAAATTTTAAATATTATAAAATTTTAACAATATTTTAATTTTATATTAATCTTTTTAAAATTTATTAAAAATATAAATATGCTACATAATATTATTAAGATTTTTTATTTCTTAAATTTTAATTTTAATATAAGATTTCTTCACATTCACATTCTTTTAAATATAATTAAATTGTAAAACATTCATATAACCTTAAAAAAATAGTAATAATAATAATTAATTAATTAATTAAAAATTAAAAATTGATTATAAAGACAACACAAATATTTTACAATTCTTTTAAATTGTTGAACTTTTATTAAAATAATTATAATAAAAAGCACTTTTTTCTTGTAGTGTGCATGCCATACATGATGTTGAAATTTGCTTGTCCAAGTATCATCTAAATATTGATCCAAAACAAAGATTTAAGTGTAAACCTCAAAACAAAGATTTAAGTGTAAACCCCACAAACTATGCATTCGTCTGCAATGTTTATTTGAAATGAGTGTAACATATTTGATTCTAAATTAGATATAAACAAGTGTCATGGACAGATTTAGTTCCTTCCCTTGCGTTCAACTTCGAGACTAATTTATAAGGAAGGTTGATGAACCTACTGTAGTATATTTGAAAGCTTCCTTTGTTGAAATGTTGTATTGAAGCTCATTCATTCTCAGTGGCTGAGAGCTCTATGGGTTTGTTGACAACGAGCCGAATGGAAGAATGAGCGTTCAGGTTCCACATGAAGACAAATAAATTACTTCACCCAGAACAAACATTATTACACTCAAGATTATCTATAATAAAATTCTAGATCTCAAATTTGCTCATATGCATTTACTTTCATATTTATGTTCTATTTTCAATCTAATTTTTAGATCACTGCAGTCCTATGGTTTTTACCATGGGGTTGTACAACCCTGAGGTGAATAAGGTTGCTTTTTTTTCTCGAATGTGGACATGAACTGCAAAACACATGAATGAAAATGAAAGCTGAGCATGAACTACAGAACACAAGAACGAAAATGAAAGTTGAGAATAATGCACTTTAAGGCAATTACAAGCTTATAATTTATTTAAATCATTAGACTATTATATTGTTACGGGGCAGTGTGATAGATATAGACCCCATTGAAAACAACTATGTATAACCATACGGTTAGCACATGTTGGGAACAACGAACTATGGTGTCCGTATAGGAAGTTCCTCCAGTAGTCGAATTTGAAACTCCTTGTCCTTCCAAAACATCACATTCTATAAGATTCATGTTCGGTGATAAGAACAATTCAAAGTATTGAGATGTTATAGAATCAGAAGATCGGTGGCAAGAGTGTGTAAATATAGCTGTAGATATGTTTTCTTTAGAAGAATATTGACGCAGATAATCCTTTTTTGATGATTCAAAATGTCAATATAATGAACAGAGTGTATTTTATTTCTTTGAAAATGATATTGTTGACATGATGAGAAAAAAATAGTTCAGAAAATGAAACAGCATTATCAGATGCCAAGCACCAATATGATGACTGGTGTAAAAAGACAAAGTCTTGTGCAAAATAAAGGGACCCACATATGCTCGAGTTAAAAGATATTATGCCTAAGAGCAATTCAGAAGATGGTTCTGAAGAGTCAGAAACATAATCATCTTTATCTGAATATGAAAAGGAAAAATGGCAACAGATTTAAGTTTAAAGATATAATCTACTAAAAGATCCCTAGTCCCTCAATCCATATGAAAGACAATAACTCTTCTTGGTACATTTAATAAGTTGCACATAGGACAATCATCTTCTCAGCAAATGGATGGTAAGTCTAAAATGCATCAAATCAATCTCATGACTGGAGCCAGAGAAGATTTTTTTGTTCCAATAAAAATAGTTGTAGATTAAAAAAATTGAATTTTAAAAATATGATGTATTCTTAGATACTGGATCCAGCCTCAACTTCACAAGAAATTAAAAAACATCATACCTGCACATTGCATTTCATGAAAAAGCTTCAAAGCATTCTCTACATACCCAATCTGAGCATATGCAGCAATCAATGAATTCCATGAAACAACATCTCTCTCAGGCATTTTTTCAAACAGTTGGCTTCCATCCTCCATTTCCATAGATTTCACATACATGATAATAAGAACATTCCCTACTATGACATTAGACTCAAACCCAGTTCTAATTGCATATCCATGAAACATCATGCCAAATCTTATTGCATGTCCAGGAATCATCTTGTCACTTCTAATTGCACATACGTGGATCATGTTGCCCTTTTGGAAAGCATCCTCTACCAATGCACGTACTAAGAATGTTCCCCAAAGTGTACTAGTTGGCCCTGATCTTTGTCCATTACAATCTGTGAAACAGCTCCTAAGCCTCCTTAGCATTCCCATGCTGAACGTATCCTGAAATGAGAGCAGTCCATGAAACCACATTTCGTTTAGGCATTTTGTCAAACGTTTGGCGTGCATCCTCAAAACAATGGCACTTGGCATATATGTTAAGAACCTGGTTTTCCAAATATACATCCTTTTCCATAATTCTGCTTTTAATTATCCGAGAGTGTATCAATTTTCCATCTTCCAGAGCACCAGCTTTGGTGCATTCCTGTAAGAGAGGGCTATAATAAGTGGACGACATATTCACCAAAATGCCTTCTTGATATACAATATGTATTGCTTCCTGTGCATCCAAATCTTTGTTAATGTCAACAAATCTGAGTTTTTCCTGCACCTACGCTCCATTTTTATCATTGGCAGTCAATGCCATGCAGACAAATTTAAATGAGGCAGGCCGATACAATTTCTGACTTAGGGTTGGAAAGACAAAATCTGCATAGGTTCGAATCCCACTTAATATTGATATAAATAGTAGCT
Organism: Torreya grandis; assembly: GCA_037957365.1. Taxonomy (NCBI): domain Eukaryota; kingdom Viridiplantae; phylum Streptophyta; class Pinopsida; order Cupressales; family Taxaceae; genus Torreya; species Torreya grandis. Next base: position 4,752,662 of record JARHVA010000004.1, on the reverse strand, counting down.
GCAGTGATTAAATGAATAAGCAAGGGAAATAGCTTGTAGGAGGAGCATTCAGAGGAGAAAACATGACAGAGACTTTATTGACATCGTTGTCCATGGATAATCAGTTTGAACGCAATAAGATAATCACAAGTTTGAATGCAGTAGTTTGAACGCAACAAGATAATAGTCAGACGCATCAGTTTGAATGCAACAAAATAATCACCCTTGTTCCAAATGCATTGGTTATTTACTCAGTGTTGTATAAATTATAGGTGGGTGCAAGAAGAAGCTACAACTCATGTAGCAGTTGTCAGTCCCAGTGCCTTCTGTAAACAAACCACAACGGTAAACAGGGTTAATGTTTACATTGTTGGCGAAGTGGGCAGAAGGAAAATGAAGGCAGCAAAACCTTCTGATTGACTGTATGCTCATGAAATTATTCACACCTTAATTGCAACTAGCAAAAACAATAGTTTATTGTTAGCCTCCATAAACATTGGAAAATAATTGAAATTTATAAGAGCAACAGTTTTTGATTGGGAGTCAATGGAAGTTGAAAAAATTAATGCGTCTAAGCCTTCACAATAATACCCGGCAGGTTCGAATAATCAAATAGTTATAATAGAAGAAATCCATTTTTTCCCTGGGGTTTTATCAATGATTTATGAACAAGGAGTGAAATTATTATTCACAATTAAAAAAGTTGGAGGGTAATAACACTCTCAATAGCATTCTCTATTACTATTAAGTTGATATTTTAATATAGATAACTATAACTATGATGAAGTTGATATTTTAATATAGATAATTAGTCTTTGTGGGTATTATATGTTTTATTGCAGCAAATTAATTTATTGACTGTTGTTGATTGCTAATTACAAATTGTTGGTAGTTAAAAATCAAAATTATTTTATAATGTTTACTAAAAGATCAGAATAGTTTATTGTTTTTTCCTTTTCTCTCGATTGTCACTCAATTGTGAATAATTATATGTGTCACGTTCCATAGAAAATAGTTATTTTTGTCAAATAAAATTCATCAAAGTATATTATGTGCAAGTTGCGCATGCAAAAACAGTTTTTAATTTATTAAGTTTCTTGGGTATATTAATTTCTATTTGACAATAGTCAACAACCAATAAGAAATTATTGTGGGATAAATATCAAAAACGTTTTATAATGTTCATTGAATGGTATTAATAATTTATTATTTTCACGATTACTATTATATACACTTAAATTTGCTCACTTCCCTTTGTTGCTAATTTTATCTATTAATTTTCTATCTCGTCTAATTCTATCTTTATTTATTCCTACTGACTCCTTCCTAGTCATTAGCCTAATTCCCACTAATTCCAGATTCACCTAGACTAACCTTATCTCATCCCACAAATCAATTATTTATGGCTATCCCTCATTATTTGATGTTGCTATACGTGATGGTGGTGCCATATTGTTTAGGGCTACCCCTCATTATTTTTTTCTTTGTGTCAATTGTCTTGCTCTTGTTTATTGCAATGTTATTAGTACCTCTGCAATCCATAAAAAGTAATCCCAAAATAATCCTTCAATCATGGAATAAATTGATTAGTTGTCCTTAAAAAAATGATTCTTAAAAGCCATAGAAGATTAGAAAGTCGGCATATAATTAAAAAAATATAACATTTATGAGTACACTCAAATAAATATTAAGCGAACATGCATTTGGAACAAAGCCCATAATTATGGAGAATAAATGCAATATTTTTGCTTAGTTAATTTTAAAATTGAAAGTATGTATTATATTTTTAAAGAACAAAAATATGGTATATGTATGATGAAAAAGAGAGGTGGTATGAAAATATATTATAATTCAAAGCGCAAAAAAAAAAAATTAGGATTAAACTTAGGAGAGTATTAAAGTTAAGGTCTTAGATTCATAATATCAAAGATGAAATAAGGAGTAAATCTACCTCCAAGTTTTCTAGATGTTAACACAAAACCAAAAAATATGCTTAAGAGATTAGGTTTAACCATAGGCAAGGCATATAGGAGATGGGATTCCCATATGAAAAAATACGCCACCCATTAGAAGACCTTGGTAGAGAATGCACTAAGTGAAAAAGGTATTTTTGGGTTCTACGACTATATACCATACGATTTGGAATCCCATGCTCTAAATAAGTTCATGAACATATTACTCATCTCCCAGATGTCCTTCAAGCCTTACTTAAGCACTATAAGCAAGTGTTCCAAGCTTAACCCTATATTGAGTCACAATAAATGGATTTGAAGAAACACATTGATGTTGTTCCTTGTAGGTTCTCACATACCCAAAAAGTGGTCTATGACAAGCTTATTTTAATTGCATACCTTCATCAATTTATCATTGGTAGGGCTCAAGATAAAGCTCCAAGTATTGATGGCTTCCCTTGTGAATTCTATCAAACCTTATCGGATTGTGTGGGACCTGATCTTCATAATGTCTATCTAAAAGTGTTGTCCAAAGGTTCTCTTGGCAAGATCATTAATAAAGGTGATGTTAAATTCATTTCCAAAGTAGGTGATCCTAATTTTGTCACCAATTGGAGACCTATTACTCTTATGATGTCTCTATAAGATAATTCCTAAAGCTCTAGCTCTCAGAATCAGATATCTCTTCCCCCTATTGTTAGACCTAAACAAACTAGTTTCATCCATAAAATATGTATTTTAGATAATATTGTTGTTGTGTGAGAAGGAATGGAATCTACCCAGGTCTCCAAACAAAAAGCTTTGTTAATTAAAATAGATTTGAAAACTACTATTATAGAATTGAATGGCCCTTTACCCTAGACATGTTATAAGCTCAGGTTTGGGTCCTAGTTTCATTCACTCTGTCTAAACCCTCTTCCAATATGACTCGACTTATCTCACCATTAACGACAACAAATTTGAGAGTTTTGGTCTCTTTTTCTCTATCAGATAAGGTTACCCTCTTGACCTTTCCTTATATATTCTAGTTGTCAAGGGGTTTGTCTATTTATTGGGAGATTATACTTCTAGATATGTTGTCAAAGGCATGCCCCTCCCCATGGCACCTCACCTCTAGGTCCAAAAAGGGCATTTTGCAGATGACTCCTTTCTCACTCTTCAAAATGAAGAAGAATTTATTCAAAATTCTATGGTTTGTTTGTAGATATTTTGATTAGCCTCTTTCTATAACATTCCATGTGCTAAGACACAAAGGTAAAGACAATGCTATGAACCTCTGCCTAGCTATCTTGAGGTTTATCAATAGAAGTGGATTTCCCATGGAGATATGTTTAAATTCTTGCATATTCATTTTACCTTTCACGGTTCTTTAGTGGATATATTTAATTAGGTTATTCTCAAAGTGAAAAATAAATTATCATATTGGATTACCAAAACCCTCTCTCTGACTATAAAATTTTAGATTTGTTCTAAAGTTCTTGCGGTGACTCATGTTTACTTTTATTCTTGATGAGATCCTTCTAAAACAACCTACAAGAATTTTGAAATGCTAAGAGACTTCCTTTAGGCTAACTCTAATTGCAATAAAGGTTTCAATATAGTTGCATGGGAATTTTGTTGTGAACCTAGATAAGCTAAAGGACTAGGTCTTATTAATTTTACTAAGTAGGGTTTGACTCTCTGTGCAAAGTGGGTTGTTAGATATCTTCATGGGAAGAAGGCCTGGAAAATTCTCCTCCAACATAACATCTCATCTAGAAGCCCTTTGTGTAGAAGAGTTTGGCATAATATGGGGTCCTAGACCTTGTTTACTACTGTAGTTATGGTTAAAATTAAATGTATTTTTGTGGTCAAAACCATATGGAAGGCTTGGGATATTATTAATCCATGACTAAGATGGAAAGGGGATAGTTTTCAGGGTGGTATCTCCATAAATGAACATTCCATTTGATGGTCCTTAGTGATTACCATTAATGACAAACACTTGATAGAAATCCCAAGACTCAAATCTCTTCAAATTTCTTGTAGAGGCATTCAAGTCTTGGGGGATATATTTGACAAGCATTCCAGATCTTAGCTCAGTTGCCCTGAGTTAAAAACCAGGATAAATTAAACATTCAATATTTTAAGTCCATCTCTAAGATCCAAATGGCTACTCCAGATTATGCTTTACATCAGGGTGGTATCTCCATAAATGAACATTCCATTTGATGGTCCTCAGTGATTACCATTAATGACAAACACTTGATAGAAATCCCAAGACTCAAATCTCTTCGAATTTCTTGTAGAGGCATTCGAGTCTTGGGGGATATCTTTGGCAAGCATTCCAGATCTTAGCTCAGTTGCCCTGAGTTAAAAACCATGATAGATTAAACATTCAAGATTTTAATTCCATCTCTAAGATCCAAATGGCTACTCTAGATTATGCTTTACATAAAATTAGTGTTAAAAGGTCTCCAATTGGTGGAAAGACTAGAATTAGGTTATTTCCACCCTGGTGCTTTGATATCAACCCCGAATTGGTTATCAATAGCTCTATCACACTAGTTTTTCTTGGAAGATGCTCAATAAATGATGGAATACTAAGTTTCTCCTTCCTTTTAGACTGGAAGATTCCAAATTGTCTGGTCTACTTTGGTGAAACCCAAAAAAGCCATTTTTTTCCTTGTACCTTCTCCGCCAAGGTCTCCCTATGGGATATGCTTCTTCACATGGGGATTCCCTCTCCTAAATGATCTATTTGTGGTCACTTTGAGTCTCTTAAGCACAAATTCTAATTTTGTGCTAGATCTTAGGATGTCTGGCAATGGATTCCCTCTCTTTTAAGCCTTTCAAGCTAGAGCCTTGTTCTTGGATTATTGCCCTCTTAGAGGATTGTTCCCTCTTCCCTTCCAAATACAAACAAATATGGCATATTTTCCAAATTGAAATTATTTTCTCTTTGGGAAGACATGAATGTAGCTATATTTAATGAAGACTACTTATATAGAGTTTTTACTATTGCTAATAGAATCTCTATTATATCTAATGCAATGTTAAATATTCAAGTACAAGCTAAAAAAGTGACCCTTAAGGTGGAGCATCTTTGTACCCCTATGGGTCATTGGGGTGAGATTCCTTGCACAATTAGTAGAGTGCCTCCTAGGCTCGTCAAGATCACTAGAACTGAGAGCACGAGTGGTGTGGACATGGCCATGGGCAATGAAGGTCTTGAAGTTGTTTGACTTTATCTACTCCTCCACCTCCTTCACGTTGGATATTTTTTCCTTTTGGGGGGTATGGAGGGCATGCTTCGCCTCATGCTAACATTGATAACTCTAGGTTTAATCCTCCAGTCAAAGATACTCAAGGAAAATTCCCTAAGCTAGCACTTGTAATCCCCCCCAAGGGTAGGTCGAGGAAGGCGAAGAAGAAAATAAACAAGACGATGGGTGGAGCATCCCTAATATCTCTTCCCCTCATTGGGGAGGTTGCAAAGACAAGCCCAATAGTCCACCACCTCCTTTTGCAAAGTTGATGACTCTTATTACTTAAATATTAGATGTTCTTATCTTGTTTTGTTGGTATTACTACATTTATAGTTTAATTGTAATTTTATTTCCTCATATTTGTTTCCTCTTAATATTTATATGTTATTTTCCAGATATACTTTCATACCACCATCTCTTTAAGAAAACAGATAATATATTTCTTTTTTAAAATAATATGACTTGTTTCAATCAAAATAATTACTTTCTTTCTATAAATTTGATAAGGAACAATATAATAATTCCTTTAACCTATCGGAAAAACATCAGCGATGGAATAAATGGATAAAGCACTTTAAAAAAATGAATGAATTCCAAAAATCGACTCGTGATGGAAGAATTTGAAGCAGGCATATTTTTTTTTTAATTAAAAGACTCGTGAGTACGTTCGAATAAAGATGTTGGCGACATTCATTTAAAATTACTTAACTAAAACACAGTGTTGGAATTTTTAAAGAAAGGGGTAACTTAAACATTTAGAACCAGTACAGTAGGGAAAGAAGAAAAGGCAATGGAGGTAGCTTGTGCTTCACATTTAAACGAAACGAGGGTGTATATATACAGATGCCTGGCCAGATCGAAATTGATTTTATTGTTATTGTGAGCAAAATTATATTGTCTTTGTCCCCACTTGAAAGTTGGAGACTCTGTTTCTTTAAACATTAGTAAAATTATATCAATTTTTTTTGGGAAGGGGAATGATCTTTCAGCTTCATTTACAGTTAGCTTTCTCTGAAATATTATTTTATAATTAAATAAATTGCAAATAAAATATTTATGTAAAAAAATATTTATTTTATATGTATCAATTAAAAGTTATAAATTGAAGATTAGAACAACAAACTATCATTTCACAAAATTATATAATAAATTAAAATAATAATAATAATATATGTTTTATGACAAAATTTTAAGTGAAAATATAAAAATATGTGATATATCTAATTCATTATAAATATAACACGTTTTTAAATTATTGAAAAAAAAAATTATAAAAAATATTAAAGTTATATCAAGATCAACGATACATTAAAAAACACTTATAAAAATATTAGGGACAACCTTATGCCACCAACATCTTATAAATTTGACATCAATTCTGACATAAATTGATTTATCGTTCGTTCACATCATTTTGACCATTTCCTCTTTTCATCAATTTTGAGTATTTTTTCATGTTCTCACACAAACCCTTGAGGGGGCATCATCACACTCATTTTTATTCATTTGACATAAAATTTTCTTTTTCTATTATCAACACTCTATTTCTTCTACTATTCTTCAAAATAGTATTGCTTCACAACACTTTTTCAAAGAGAGGCAAATGTAGACACCTAAATTTTATTTAGTTTCTAAATGCACCTAAATCTATTTAATAATTTTTTTAAATTAATAAATCACATTTCCTCCCAAATTCAAATAATTAAATAATTCAAAATATTGAATATGTCAAATATTCACACTTAAATCCTTATTTTAAATAATAAAATCTGAATTTTCCACGTCATCCAAACATAGCTCACCTTTTTATCCCTCATCCCAACCAAATCCATAAAACTTTCAACCTCTTATAAATTATCCCCTGAGTTGTCAATAAAATTGACTTAGTCTTGCTAATTCTGCTAACCAACCCTATGCTTTTTTCAATTATTTTGAAAAGGTTTTCATCCTCATGGGTGAGGACTCATTATCCACTGTTGATCACTTAGATAATTTAAAAATTCCAAATGATCCTCCATCATTGGATTCTTCTCGAAACATCTATAAATACACTTGCAAATCTCCATTTGTAAGAGTACACAAAATCATCACATCAAACAATCAGGAAATTAGAACTCTACATACAAGCAAATCGAAGTGAATAAAATCAAATCAAAGACTTTTTTTTGCACCACAAATGTTTTCTGTTATATTTTTCATTAGATGAGTGAGCAACACATATTTTAAAGAGCGAATCGAATGTATATCACACTGAAGAAATCTGGAGCATTCAAAGTATAAAGTTTGTGATTGTTGTTGTCTTTATTTTTTGCTCTACCATAGTTTGAATTTTAGCTTAGATTATAATCAATTTACTTTCATACAATTTGATTATCAAATATAAAAGTTGTGTGACTAATAAGATCACTGACATGTTGTCAAGGCCTCATTTACTTACTACCATGATCACAATAACTCTTCTTGAGCCTTTTAGGTATGAATCTTATGTATATGGATATGAATATGGTGCATATTTTGGGGACTTGTTTTTTCAAACAGAAAAGTCCCAAGGTATAGAGTTTGAGCCCAAAGAGGATTATTATCTTCAAGATAGATATATCTACAAGTTGGGTAAGCTTTGTGTACCCATGGAGGAAAGAGTTCACCTAATGATGGAGGTACATAATTCAAAACTCATAGTTCATTTTGGAGTTACAAAGATTATTTCTCATTCGTATAGGTATGTTTATTGGCCTAATATGCAAGTTGATGTTTCAAAGTTCATAAGAAGTTATGTTTTATGTGGTAAAAGTAAGCTTGGTAACTAAAAGATAAGTTTATATATACCATTATCGGTTCCTTCTAGGCCATGAGAAAGCATTTCCATGGGTTTTGTAGGCAAATTTCTTATGTCAAGGAAGGGGCATGACTATCTCTTTGCAGTTGTGGACTGGTTTAGTAAGATATGTATTTTTGTTCTTTGTAAAAAGACCCTTAAAGGAAGTGATGCAGCTGAGTTTTTTTTTTCTAATGTGTGGATTCACTTTGGTTTTCCTAGTTCTATTATTTTAGATCAAGATTCAAGGTTTCTTGGGAAGTTTTGGTCCACATTGTGGGAGAAGATAGATACAAAGCTGAAACGGTCTACCACTTTTCACCCACAAATTGATAGATAAATCGAAGTTGTAAATAGAACATTAGTGTAGCTTTAATATTATTTACTTCACGTATTTGAAATATTGATCAAATAAAACTATTTAATTTATTAATAAACACTTTATTTTAACATTGCACTTTTTTAATTTTATTGAATAATTTTTACTTTCTGTGAACATTAATATTATTTTCTTATTTTATCTAATAAATTAATATAAAATCATTTTATATATTTAATTTAATATATAATAAATTTTTAATATTCATTTTTATATGTTTAATAATCAAATTTATATATCATATATTCTGATTTATTATTGTTTTATTTTTTAATTATATTTCAGAAAATAAATAAACTTTTAAATTATGTAGATTTTTAACACTTTCTCACTTTAAAAAAATCAAACATAACATATTTCATTTAACATCATTTTTAATTTTGTATATATTATTTCCAATAATAACAATAACAATAATAAATTTTATATATTAATATTTATTTAATTTTTTTTTTCTTTTTTCTTTTCCAACAAAATAATAATAATAATAATACAACACATGAATAGAGAGTAATAATGTACCGTACTCTTTTAATAGTTGCTCCGTAATTATTTTCATTACACTGAGAGTTCTCCACTCTTCACCTTTCTTCACTATCAACATATATGCCTTTTCCCTGTAATACTGATCACTATAACGGACCATCTGCCCCCCCCCAACCCCTTATAATCATCTATTAGTTCTTGATCGGTAATTACTATGGTAAATAGAGAGTAATTAGAATAATCGTCTATTAGACCACAGATTATGATTGCACGCAATGAACTTCGTTCCGATGTCCATAACGATGACAATATCGATGTCCATAACGATGACAATACCGATGTCCATACCGATGACTGAACATGCACTCCCTTTCAAAATCTTGTACAAGGTCATGAATGGTTCGCCTTTCAAAATCTTGCACAAGATTGTCAAGCCCAACTGGGTATTTGGCAACATATAATAATTTTGTTCTTTTTACTTCTTTTTCCACTGCCGACACTATGTCTTCGAAGACACTGTGCAAGGAAAAGGGCAATTTTATATGAGAGAAATTTTGCTTATTTAAATTATTTCTCTTTTGAGACAAGAAAAAATGAAGTAAATTTAAAGGAAGCAGAAAACTTACTCTGAATTGTAGAATTCCCACCCTCTATAAAATGAAACAGTCTGAAGTGCTTCCTTCCATTTCTCAAGCTTCTCCATGTGCCTGGACTTCTCTTTATAATTAGTGAATGCATGAGCATACTCCCCCTTTTCTATGTACCGAAGTTCCCAAGGCTGCACATCATAAAAAACTGGAATAATCTTAGCTGGAGTCTGTAACATTAGAACCAACTCATTCAGACACCAAGCTGACTCCGCATATCTTTTGGAGAAGATGGCGATGTGGACTGAAGCTGAGCGGATGGCGGTCTCAATTGTAGAAGGAAATGAATCTCCAAATTCTGTCTCTTCCCAATCAAGAAATGCCTTTATTCCCAAGTCCTGAAGAGAATTGTAAAGCTTAAGAGCCAGAGTTTGTTTGACATCAGGGCCTCTGTGGTTGATGAACACATCAAACAATCTTGACGATTCAGATACTTTCCTCCTTTTGCCGGCAGGTTCGATTGCAGAGAAACCATCATTTTGTTGGTAAGACGAGGATGAAGATGCCATTGATTTCAAACTCAGATCCCAAGCACGCACGCTTTAAAAAATGGATTTATTTGAAAGAGAGGGTTAGAGCAGAATGAATCGGATTTAGTTGCAGTAGGGCTAAGAAAGAAGGCTTTAAGTCGAAGAGGAAGGGCAGAGTGCATATAAATAGATAGCTTGTACATGAAAACCATTGATCTATTGTAGGTGGGTTCATTCCTTCCCGGAAACAACGAGGAAGAAAAGTGGAAGGAAGATGTTCAGAAAATGTACAACCACTGCAATTTGACTAAATGAATGGAGGAGAAAAACACAGAAACAACAAGGAAGAAATGTGGAAGGAAATGAATGGAGGAGGGAAAAAGTTGAAAACTATACAAACACCGACCAGTCAAAAAGTCGATTTCATTGAAACAATGATTTTAAAACTGTCGGCCATTTCTTAAATCGCGAAATTTCATGGTGTTGCCCAGGGACTATTCATATGAGGGACCATTCTACCTTAAAAAAATAAAATTTATGTATCAATAAAACAATTAGGACAGTCCACATGAGGCACTATTCATATTTAAGAGTTCATATTTTATAATTTATAATATAATAAATAAATATTAGATAAAATATATATATATATATATTTATTTTTTTTCAAATTTTTGATATTGTTTAAAATTTTATTTTGTATTTAATACGATTTTAAAAAAATAATTATATTTTATGGTTATAAAAATGTAAATATGATTATGAGATTATTATATTTAGTTTTATAATAATATTTTATTATTCATAAATACAATAAATGAAATTATCAATTAATATTTAGTTTATACAATAAGTTTTAAGAAGGGAGGATAATGGTAAAGATGTTTTTTTGCAACGAAGGGGATAAAAAATTTGATTGTGTTTCTATGTTTGTGTGGTAGAAATTTTTATAAACTACTCTCTTGTTATTAATTTTTTCAACATATTTTAAATTATAATACTTGTATATATTATGTTAAATTTGTTGGGAATAGGTTTTTATTAGACTTAAATTAGAAAACTAAAGGTGTTTTTGAACCCAATTTAAATTAGAATTCTTGTATGTTCTAATATTTTTTGGTAGTGGTTCAATTTTAAGCCTAAATTAATAGGCAAATGGCTCAATGGGTTGTAATCTACATCCACCTAATCAATCATTGTGTTTTTATTATTTTGTGAGAGTAGGTTATTGTTAGATAAAAAATTATCTAAACACGGCTTCAATGAATTGTGAGTGAAGAAATGAAGGTCGATATAGAACTAGAAGTTAACCAATTAGCCCTTGTTTTTTACTATTTAGTGTGAATAGGTTGTTATTAGAATATACAAACCAAAGTGCCAATTAGGTGCAAACGGAGTAATGAAGGTTGATTTGAGGTTGTGTGTCCTTAATTAATCCTTGTTTGTTCGTTATTCAATTATGGTAGGTCGTTTTATGGGCCTAACTTGGTGTGAGTAGAGAAATTAAGTTATTCAACACATTTTTTCCATTATTCAGTGAAGTTAGGTTATTATTAGATCAAAACAATCAAAACAAGGTCTTAATTATGGTAATTAGAACAATGATTTTTGATTACAGGATACACACAACCAATTAACCATCATTGTCATTATTTGATGCAAGTGTATCTTTGCTAAGAAAATTTGACAAATGAAGGTGTGAAATTCTACAATAAAATCCCACCATGACCTCGTGCTCCTCAAGTGACCTCACACAAACTCATAGTGTAAAAGCATGAGCATAATAATAATAAAAATAGATAACTACACAAGTATTCCTTCATTATCAATTAACCAAAATTGAATAAATAATGAACTACTTTTTTATTTATAACACTAATAGGATAGAGGTGGAATTATGAGTGATAGATAATTGAATTCTTAAAATAGAAAAGATTATTCTAGTCAAGATTAGTTCAACTAAAAACTACTCTTTATTTATAATATTTAGTTCCATTCAAAAAGATTTTCTAACTCATATCTTTGGTCAAAAGTGTTTACCCAAAAAAAATTAAAAAATTTATTGATCATAATATAATTTTATTAATTTTATTTTTAATATTTAATTTTTTAAAAATATCTTTTAATATAATTATATTAGTTTCTATTATAATAAATTATTATGATTTTTTTAAAAAAAATATTAACTTCCACATTTAGATTTGGAGGTGATATGCTCCAAAAATAAAATTAAATAAAAAATTAGAATGTTTTGTTAATTTTTTTTCAATTTTTTTTTAAAGTTTAGATTTTAATTTAATTTTTTTTCTTAATTTTTGTATGTCAAACTTAAATTATAAATCTGAACTTAAATTATAAATGTGAAAATTTAAAAAAAATTTATCAAATTATTGTTTACCAAATTAAAAAATAAAAAACAACTATCATCTTCACCACAAGACAATGTGGTTTTCTCCTCTCTCTTCTTTCTTTATTTCTATCAATTTTAAATTTTTGAGATAAGCATGAAAGACAAAGTGAGTGACCCCATGGAAAAGGGAATGACAAATGGCGAGGTCCCACCCAGTGAAAAGCCACGTCATATGCATTTCATTATGATAAATCTCTTTTAAATGTTGAGCTATTTTTTTTAAAGTGGGATGGTTGAAAATCTTTTTTATGGGGTCTTGTGCCTAAATGCGATATTTTATAGACAAACATAAACCTTCAAAAAGGACATTAGATTTGACTAGATGAGTGGAGGGGGATGACGAGAATGAATATGACCGAATGGGAGTAAGCATATAAATAGAGGGCATACATATTAAAATGATAGTTATTGTAGGTGGGTTCATTCCTAATTTCCATTCTCAAAATAACAAGGAAAAATAAGAAAAGAAAATTGTCAAATAATTTATTTTAAAAATAATTATATCTTATTTTATAGATTATATAAATATTGAAGATCAGATTTGACTAAATGAATGAAAGAGATATGTTGAGGACACAAATTGATGCTAGGAACATGGTAGGAGCAACTTGGAAAAATTTCACACACCTCATCAATTTGATTATGAGTAATCAATTCACTAAAGAGGTGGAACAAGATGATAACTTATCTTTTTTAGATGTCCTCCTTTATCACAATGAAGATGGTTTCTTGGCTCACAAAGTTTATAGAAAAAGCACACACACTGGCCTTTATTTACATGCTACTTCTCACCATCACCATGCCCAAAATGTAGTGTTTTTGAAGACTTTGGCCACTAGAGCTTTTAGGGTTTGTGATAACTTCTTAGAATAAAAATTAGACCATTTAAAAAGAATTTTTTAACAAAAATGGTTATAAAGGAAAAAAATTCAAGAGCATTTAACTAAGAGAGAGAAACTCATAATAGCCAACTTAAAATTGATACCTTGATGAGGGGCCTAATATCCTTCTAACCATACATTGAAGAAATATCTAATATAATTGTTGAGTTATTGAAATGCCAAAACATCTCTACCACTTTCTTGATTTTAAACAAATTAAAATAATTTCTAAAATCGGTTAAAGATCAGATCGAACCTTGGTCTAGAAACAAGATTTACAAAATTGAAAGTACCTGTAATGGTCCCTTTATCAATGAAACATGGAGATCTTTCTAAACTAGAATTAAAGAACATGCAATGAACATCCTTCTAAAAAAACAAAAAAATTAACTTTAACAAAATACCCCTAGAAAATTAAACATTCCATTTATATTGACAAAGTGAGAATCTTAACTATAAAAAACCATTATCAAAAACATAAATTAAAAGTATCCGTAAAGATAAAAACCATTGATGTTGTAGGTGGGTTTAGTCGTTCCTCCAAATGATGAGGAAGAATTACGGAAAGATGGTGTTCAGAAAATAGAGAAGCAATGGAAAAAAGGAAGTTTTGATTGGAGGAAGAAAATACAAACACCGACGTCTCAAACTATTGGCCAATTTTTAAGTAATAGACAAACACCGACCTGACAAACACCATCTTAAAGTATAAATTAATGGACAATAAGGAGCTTAAAACTCTCACCTATTGATTTGAGTCTTTAGCCGAGTGACCCAATTTTAGAGTCCACCTTAAATGTTATGCATTTTTTTTATGAGAGTTATTTGTTCAAGATTACGCTTCAAATATTAAAATGATCATAGTATAATGTTAATATAATTAATAATATATTAGAGTTTGTATACTTTTAATTTTGATTAAATTTTTATTTTACGTTTAATATGGTTTTTAAGAAAATTATTATATTTTATAATTAAAAATGTAAATATGATTATATGACTATCAAATTTAATTTTGTAATAATATTTGTTCATTCATAAATATGGTGAGGGAAACCATCAATTAACATTTAGTCTTTATGATTTTTTTTTTACAAACGTGGTGGGGCTCCAAATGGACCTTGTCTATTTAGCTTTGAATCTGAAGAGTGACATTAGAAAGAATAATAATTTTTTTAGAAATAGAAAAATTATGTTCCAGCTCTTCATGAATAAAGCAAGCATAGTTCCTAGCTTTCCAAATTTGAAACATAATGTCAGCTCGAAAGATATGCCAAAAGAGATTATATTTAGCAGGAAGTATAGCTGAGTCCCCTAAGAGAGACATATTCCACTAAAGAGTTATGGGTGAAAAGGATGGAAAAGGGAATGGATCCAATGCCACATAGACTGAGCATGGGGAAAAGACCAAAAGAGATGTTTAATTATTTTTAGTTGATGGCAAGATGGGAAGATAGGGTTAGGCAGACCTAGATGCTTGAGTAGATCACCCACTGGCAAACCTTGGTAGAGAAGGCACCATAAAAATGAACTTATTTGGGCTCAATATAAGCAGGGCATACTCTGCTAAAATGCCTAGCCTAGATCATTTCATGGGAATGAAGATTCCACCTAATATTGAGCATATCAATTAAAACATGTTGTGGAGCCAATAATTGATATCCCAATCGAGGAGGTTATTGAGTGAAAAGGGTGGTTATTTGCCAATTCCAATCCTTCCACAAAAGAGCAAGATTATTAACTCCAATTTTATGCAAATATTCATCAGGTATGGAACCTTGAATTTCTACAATAGCCTCTACATCTGAATTTATTAGGTGATATTTATTTTGAAGTTGCTACCAAGTGACCCATTCCATACTTTATTTACAAAAGAGGTCACTGATAACCTTTACACCTTTTCTGAAAAGGCGTGTCCATTTAACCCAAGGGATCAGGTAAAAGAGAACATTATGAAAGTTAAGACAAAAAGACCACCAAATAGACTGAGAGTTAAATGAGAGGCCATTTCTGAACACATCACCAGCCTAGCTAAGGTGAGGCTTAAACTTATCCCAAGTATTCCATAGACTTTGAATAACAAAGGTCCCCTTGAGTTTGACAAGCATTGGGGTAATAAGCAAAGAGTAAAGCCTCAGGCCTTGCCATGATTTTCAACCACAGGGAAGTTTCTGAGAAATACAATGATGAAAAAGAATCTTCCAAGCCTCATCTCTAAAAAGACCTCTGATTATCCATTTAGCCCCTAGAACTAGCCCTTGGATCTTGATATCGAGAAGACCCAGTCCCCTTAATTCTTTAGGGTGACAATAAATATTCCAAGCAACTCTATGAAATCCCTTGTGTCCTTTAGAGTTGGCCAGAATAATATCTTTTAAAAGTTTTTCTAATTTGTTGTAGGAAGCATTAGAAGGGGCCCAACAGGAGGAATTATAAACATGTGTGGCAACCAAAACTTTAAAGTAGATTTAAAAATTACCAGCCAAAGAGAGACGCTTAGTTATCCAAAAAGAAATCTTGTTTCTATTCTCTGCACCACATATGACCATAAGTCATAGGGAGAGGCCTGAGAGGCAAAAGGAATACCCAATAACTTAAATTGCACCCTCAATAAAATCCACTGCCATTAAAATTCCTCAATCCAAGGAGGTTTAGGGTCCAAAAACTGCCTATAACATTGAGTCTTCCTCCATTGAATGGAAGATATTGAGGCCAAATAAAATATATGTAAACATTCCATGGCATTTTAATGGATTGTTACTCCTCTTGGAGAGTGAGAAAGGATTCATTCCCAAAATGACCATTTATAATTTATCGATCAAATTGAGAGAGAGAAATGCCTTTCACCAAACCCCAAATAGAATAATTAGCTAGAAGATAGATAAAACCTTCTTCTGTAAGAACATATAGGGAAAGGACCAAAGGGCAACCTTACCTTATGGAGCGATGCAACTCAAACCAAGAAGACTATGTGCCATTAATGGTAATACAAGCCCCTGTATCCTAAAAAAGCATATTAATAGTTTGAACAAACTTTGGAGCAAACCCCAATGCCTAAAGCATTACCAAGATGAAGGGCCACTCAATACAATCATAAGCCTTTTCAAAATCAATCTTAATAATGAGGGCCTTTTGATTAAAAAAGCTAGCCCACTCCATACCTTCCTAGATAGTGATGACATTATCCAAGATGAATCTATTTTGAATGAATCTTGTTTGTTCACTCTGAACAATAAGAAGGAGAATGTGCCTTACCCCGAGAGCCAAATTTTTGGCAATAATCTTATAGGAGACATTGATCAATGTAATAGGCCTCTAGTTTGTGATAATTTCAAGATTACCAACCTTGGGGATGAATTTATTATTACCTTGATTGATAAGGGTCCCCAAGGAATTGGTTAGAACTACTTTGGTGTACACTCAGTATAGATCAAGGTGAATAATGTCCCATAGGGTTTGATAAAGCTCACATGGAAAGCCATCAATTCTTGGGGCTTTATCCACATATATTTGTTTAATAGCCTCGTGAAGGTCATTAAGGGATAAAGGCCTATCACAAGTAATTACTTGAGAATTAGAAACTTTTTAGGGCACCAATTGAAGACATTGGAGGGGAGTCACCTCCCTTTTTAGAAAAGAGGCATGCATCAAGAAAACACTATGATAATGATGCACAAAGGCTTGTATGATGTTCAAAAGTTTGATAAGTTTGGCATTTCCTTCCTTGATAACTTTAATTTTATTAGTAGTTCTCTGAGAGCGTAGGAGATCAAAGAAGTCCTTGGTTACTCTATCACCAATTTTAATTTAGTACATACAAGCTCTCAGTTGAGCTCATCTAGATTTTAGTGTTTCCTCAATTTGGAATTTGTGCCTTAACTATGCCACTTGAGTTTGAAGGTGAACATTAAAAGGTGCATGTTATAGCTCATATGAGGCATGAATGAATTCATGATTTATAGTGTTGTGAAAACACCTTTGGAAGATAGTTCCTTGCTTGCCATAGATTTGAAGAAATGTGGAAGTGTGACCCAATGCCTCAGACCACCACTAAATCCAACCAATATCTCCTTCTAGTCAAGGAACTAATTTATAAATTCTAACAATAAGCCCCACTATTATTTCATGTTTGAGGTGAGCAGTACTGATATAGAATTACCTAGATGTGAGATTGACTTTAGGAGAATTCCATTCAAAATTAGATCAAATGGGGTGATGATCTGAGAGAAAAGTATCAGGAATGATAGAGACAACTCTGTCCCTAATTGGAGCAAAATAAAAAAAGATCTTGTTTAACAAGAAAATCTCTATCGAGATGCTAAAGCACCCTGTCATCCCCTTGGTATAAGTTAGACCAAGTGAATCAAAATGAGTTTGAATCCTTCCTCTAGTGTTGATTATTATCAAAAACCTTGAGTTTGTTGTGCATGTAAAACCATACCTCTTGCTCTCCTGCACACCATTGCATCAGAAGGTGCCCTTCATTATCCTTAGTCAACTCCACTATATTATAGTCACCACAAAGGATCCAATGGGCATCTAGGAGAGAGTTGACCAAACATTTCAACATGACTGCCCACTCCACAACATCATTAGAGGCATATAAATTAGCTATCCCAAAAATGTGGTTGTTGAAATCAAAAAGGTCCACACCACCTGATGGGTGGGGTCTGAACCCCAAGAAATAATGTTCTAAGCGAGCTCTAGAGCAAAAAAAGTGATGACCCTAACATTCCCAATGACCTGAAAAATGGCCCTAAACCAAATGATCTATGTTGCATCCTGTAGAAATAAGCCAAAAATCTTGACTTCTTACAAACAAAGAATTTTCATGTTACTAAAAAACAAGAAACTGTTCCTGACTAGTGGATCAGTAGGACCTCAAACATTTGAAGAGTATACATTCATTGGACAGGATCAAGGTGCATATCATTCTCCTCAAATAGACCTCCCAATGTGGCAAACTCATTATACATAAGGTTGTTGGGCATGTAATAATTTAGTCTAAACAGTTGCCACTTATGTGCCATATATTCATCCTCTTCAGGGGATGGAGATGGGTTGTGAGACTGTCATAAAAAAAATTTGGTCGAGAGTGACCAGGATCCTATCTTATTCAGGGGCATGCACCCTAGGTAGGGGTTGTGACCAGGACACTGAAGGTGGTGTCTCCACTAGTGAGGCCACTACATGCGACGTATGCACAATAGGTAGAGATACTCTGGTGGGTAAGGAAGAATTGCTAGTAAAGGTTGATGTAACATTGTTACTAGTAGGTTGGAATGATAAATTTTGTGACCCATCTCCACTTTTGGAACAATTATTATTAGTTTTTTTATGGTGATGGTAGTCCAACCATTAGCATTTCCATTCTAAGCTTTGGAATCAGATCTAGCTTTTCCTGAGGAGTAGTGGGTGTATGAACCATAAAATGGCACTCTTAGATCATGTGGTCTAAGGATTAGCAATGAAAGCAAGTGTTTGGTAAGTTGATATACAAAACACACTGATAAAAATGGCTAGAGCCAATTTTTAAATCAATAAAATATTTCAAATCATGGAACAAATCAACTTCTACACAAACCCTCTTTTGAGGATGAGCCATAAAAAATTTAGTTTGATCATGGCAAATGAAGTATCCTATGGGTTTTATGAGCTGGACAATACAATCCTAAAGGGGGAGTGACATGCTAGGCAATTTAACCTAGATGGGGACTTTCAATTTTCCCTGCTCAGGACTTGAAAGTCTCGAGTCTAGTGAGAAAATATGAACAAAGTATTGTAAATGAACCAAGGCACATGGTTAATAATAGATTTGCAGTGTTCTAGGTAATAAAAGTAAAACCAATAAAATCCCTTTGTAAGGTTTTAGACTCCCTCAAGTTTCACACTGTTGTCCCCCAAAAATATCACTCATTTTTGGGACAACATTTGAACAATTTTGGTCCAACAGACCAAAATTCTCTCTCCCCTTCTCAAAAATTGTTCTAAGCATTCAAATTCTTCATTATTCAAGCTTTTTTAGATTTCTACAGACTCTGCAGGCTTGAATCTATGGAATCTGTAGGCTAAGTTCTACAGACTCATATCTACAGACTCAGTTCTATGGACTCTACAGGCTTGAATCTACAAACTCTGCAGGAGATAAATAGGTTCAACACTTAGCCATTTTTTCTATCATGAAGAAACTGTGAAAGCTACCAAGTGTCATCTACCGAGACACATTATGATTTGCTTCTCAAAACAATGGAACACGACAAGTGTCAACATCCATAGCTTATTGCTTTTGTTTCATAAAGACTGGTGGGCCCCAAGTAAGTTGCTAAGGTCAAACAAAATGTGACAAGTGGCAACATCTGCATGAATCCAAAAGAGTCCTAAATGTTTCTATAGTGTTTCTATGAGCTCGATGGAAACCACCACGTGTCATATTTTGTAGGACTATAAAAAGGCATCCAAAGCCTCTATAAGCTAAGCAAAAGTTGCCACGTGTCCTCACCTATTTCACAGTGGATGCTGCCATGTGTCACCTATTGATATCAATAGAAAATCAACTAAGGTAAAGCCAAAGGAAAAAGTGCCCTTACAGAGGACATTGAACCAAGCTGAGTGTCTTTGCAGAGGGTAGCGAGCAAAGGCAGACACAGGGAATTCCTTCAGAAAAGTTACCATGGAAAAATGGTCAAGGAAAAAAATCCTTCAAACTTTTTGTCTGAAGGAATTCACCTAGGAAGAAAGCTCGACAAAAAACTCGACGGAAAGCAGAGGCAAAGTGAAAGAAGATTTCCTTTAGAATTTTTGTCTGAAGGAAAAGTTTGCTAAAATAGAAAACCTATTGAGGAAATAAAAGCTCGAAAGATGCCACATGTCCCTTATAAAGTGTAGTAGAAGTTGCCACATGTCATCTGCCGAGACACAGTTTCTAGTCACTTTCAAAATAGTGAAACGTGTCATGTGTCATCTACAAAACTCAATGGAGACCGCCACATGTCATATTCTATAGGAAACTAATATGAGTCTCGAGGATTTTTTGAAGGTAGCTAAAGTGTGGTGGAAGCTGACAAGTGTCAGCATTTGAGTGAATCTAAAATGAGTCCCGAATGTTTATATAGTATAGCTAAAGCTAAACAGAGACTGCCACATTTTCTCTTCTGCAGGACTTTCAAAAATGTTTCTAAAGCTTCTATAGACAAGCAGAAGCTGCCACGTGTCCTCACCTATTTCTCAGTAGATGCTGCCACATGTCACTTGATAAAAAAGTAGCAAAAAGTAGCCAGAGCAAGCAGGAAAGACATGAAGGAATGGCTAAGGAAGATGATGGGCCCATAGCCATCAAATTCAAGGCAACCAATTAGCTATTGGCTTTCAAATAATGATAGGGCCAAACACATCAAATTTGTGGCAATGAAATAACTATTGATCCTTCCAGGCTTAAGTGTAGACCCTGTGAACGAATTCAGTGACCCACCAAAGAGATAGCTCGAGAGCTCAAATCACACAGATAAGGGCAAAATATAGCCAGGAAAGGGGGAAGGATGAAGAAGGACCAGAAATATCCACACATGGGATATGTTTTTAGAAGGTGAAGTAGTTCACCAGGTGGACATTGGAGAACATGAACATTCAATGGCATGACCCATTTCTATGCATTGAGAAAAGCAAATAGGAAACTATGCCCGATTCCAACATATCTTCTTGACAAAATTTAAAATGTATTAAATGCAACATGATGTGTTACAGCTCCCAAGTCTTTCTTGGAAAGATATATATTGGACCCTCTCTTATTGTTTTAGAGATCTCTCTCTATTTTTTAAAACAAAACTCTACCCAAATTGAAAGGCATTACTGAGACTTTGAGCTTAGATTGTTGATCATATTTAGTTATTTGAATAAGAAAACAAGTGACTTTTCAGACTTTGTGCTGGAATAGCTTGATTGTTGGGGAAATTGTTCTTATGTCTGTTTCCTTAATACATTTTTTGTCCATTTAATTAAATAAGCAGAATTAGTGAAAGTAGTCAGGAAGGTGTCTTGAAGCTAGCTATAGATAGACTTTGTGCCCCCACAATTACCTTTAGTGTGTTTTCTTTCTATTCCTATGTAAAGGATCTTGGGATGACTTTATGCCCTCATTATCCTTCGTATTTCACTCTTTGGTAGTTGAGGTGGAGAGTTTGTGCTATATTTCATCCTACTATGTTACTACGCCCTATTACAGTTACTTTTCACTACCAAAAAGTTTCCTTTTGTCTGATGAACAACACTTCTGAAAGAAGAGGAGTGCCTTCTATCATTTCATCAGGATTTATACTTTGATTTATGAACATCATCTCTAAAAAAGAGAGATGGATGGTTTATACTACCCTTGAGTGTTATTTTCTACTTATATATATATAGTATATAACTCCCACATATTTACAGGGAACCTCCCCTTGATGAGAAGAGAGATTTGTCCACTTTTGATGTAGTAAAGCTACACATCTAGATGACCAATTTACCTATGCTGTGATTGAAGAGACCTATTTTACACATCAGTTAGCTGATTGACAAAATATTCAACCAACCATTTTTGGTGACTCCTCTAGGGATTTACACGAAATCTAAAGCCTCAAGTTTTAGATTGAACTAGTCCCTGCCCTTATTCATTATAGACTCTGGCAACTCCATTTTGTGTCTTGCCCATGATCATTATAGCCTTACAATCTCCCTCCACCTCCACATCAACTGGGATAGAACACGTAGTTTGAATCCTCAAGCTTCAAGTTGAAGCAGGGCCATTTCTTTCCCATTTTCGTTTTACAATCTGGCAGATCCCGGTATATGCAAAGCCAAAGGGCTAAAGGCATTGTTGACCCTATATTTGAGTTGGTATAGAAAAGTAATTTTGATCTGTTTCCTTCACCATCTCACTTCAATGAACCAAGAGCTTTCCTCCTACTAAATTCAAGTCTCCATTACCAAGCAAAGTGTCTAATTCTGCTATTAAAAAAGATTTGCCAATACTTACCCCTCTGAGATTTGTTATTCCACCTTTCCATAGTCATACTATGGTAGTTCGAGGTCCTTGGGGTAACTCTTTTGACCAAATCAATTTTTCTCCACCTCTATATGAGCTACCATGCAGTTCAAGAAATTTTTTCCATAAATTCTATGGTGATGGGAAAGTTCATCCTGATGAACATATTGCAACCTTCAGCATAGCTTGTGGTGTAATAAGTGTGGAATATGAGGATGTAGCAGTCAATTTGTTCATGGAAACACTACAAGGTGCTACTGCAAATTGGTTCTATCATCTACAGGCCCAGACTGTGACTGACTGGAACACCCTTAAAGCCAAATTTGAAGCTATATTTAAGCCTGCAGAAGATGCACATGCCCTACTGACTCAACTCACACAAATGAAGAAGGAGCCTCATGAACCAATGAGGGATTTCATAGCCATGTTTGACAAATTGAGGAACAGGATTCTTGCTATCACTCAGCCAACACCTAAAAATCTCAAATGTTTCTTCATCAACTCTCAACTACCTGAAGTGAGTTTTTTGCTGAGATGTGCTGGACAAATAGACCTTGCTGTAGCTCATAACTTGGCTACTAAGGTGGAAGATGACCTTATCTTGGTAGGAAATATAAGAAGAGATCCAAATAAAGGTAAATCTTCTTCATATTTTGAGTATCCATCTACAGGTACTACTAATCCAATGGTGCAGAAGCTGGCAAATGAGTTACTAGCTCTCAGGAAGAAAATGGCGCAAGGGATATCTTCAGCTCCTTCATATAGAGATATGCCAAGAAGGAAATTCCCAAATCAATCATACCAAGGCAATGCTGCTAGAAATTAAGGACAACTAAATCATCTTCCTCCCCCACAAGGGAAATTTACCATTGAAGCACCCCCAACCAATTCAGCAATTGGATATCTCAAAATAGAATCTGATTTCTCTTTGTTAAGTTTTGGAGATAAAATATTCACTGATGCAAATGGTGGAGGTTGATGAGTGTTAAAGTAATCGACGTAGGTCAGATCAACTAATGTTAGTCATATCTAGTTACACAGCAACCAGCATCGATTAGGGGTCAGCTAACATCGATCAAATAAGAACCAACGTTGGTCATCTCTAGACAGATAGAGACCGACGTCGGTCATTTATGCATTCTAAAACTATTCTAATTTTAGACGAACAGTGAGTTTGCATGTAAAGACTAATTTTAGTCTTGAGTCTGCATTTCTAATTATTGTTTGGTTTGGGATTTATTTAAGAGACCCATGGGCTATATTGTAATTAAGGACTAAGAAGGATTAGATCCTCAAGTGTAAGATCAGTTGATCTACAGGGTGTGCAAGATTAGGAAGATCTACATGGTAAGCAAAACTAGTTAGATCTACAAGTGTGCAAGATCAAGAAGGTCTTCTTGGTAAGCAAGGTAAATTAGATCTGCAAGGTGCAAGATCAAGGAGATCTGCTGTAAGGTAGGCAAAACCACCATTAAGTTGATTGTCACATGGAGGGAACAACAACTTGGTATTGAGTTGATTTTTGATTATAATTGAGAGAGAGAGAACTCTTGAGGGAGAATTACTAGACACCCAAGAGGTGTGGGAAGAGTGAAATTTCTTCATTGTATTTCCTTCTGGAAGAGTGTTAATATAGATTGTATTGTTTCTCATATCATCTATTCTATACTATTTCTGAATTCTAGTTACTTATTACTTCTAGTTTAATTCTGTGTTTAGTTGCTTATACAAAGGTAATCAAGTGTACTCTTAAGAAGTGGATCCTAACAATTGGTATCAGAGCTTAGTTCACTAACAGGTGGTATCACAACGTGTTAGTGTTAGTTGATTACAGGTCACTCACAGGGGTTTCTATTTGAGTGGGAGTAAAGCAATAGCAGAAGAAAGTAAGCTAAAAATAAAGAAATTCAATGGAAAGAATTATCAATTATGGAGGATGCAAATAGAGGATTATTTGTATCAGAAAGATCTTTACTTACCGTTGGGTGGAGTTTTAAGTAAGCCCACATATATGCAGGATGAAGAATGGAACGTTCTTAACAGAAAGGCTCTAGGAACTGTAAGGTTGAGCCTGGCATCATCTGTGATTTCCAAATTATCACAGGCAAAGAAAATGGTAGAGTTAATAGAATCTTTGGCAAATTTATATGAAAAACTCTCATCTTCGAATAAGGTATTTCTTATGAAGCAATTATTTAATTTGCAAATGCAGGAAGGTGGATCGGTATATAGTCATCTTAGTGATTTCCATGGTTTGGTAAACCAGTTAAATTTAGTTAAAATAATTTTTGATGATGAAATTAAGGCTCTCTTAATCTTATGCTCTTTATCTAAAAGTTGGGATAGCTTGGTAATGGTAGTAAGTAATACTACGTCTGCTTCAAATATCTTGAAAGTTGATGATGTTGTTAGTGTAATCTTGAATGAAGAAATTCGCAGGAAAAGCATAGGGGAGACATCAGGTAATGCTTTAAGTGTTGAAAGTAGGGGATGGCAAAGAGAGAAGAGCAAGCAAGAGAAATCAAGGTCAAAGATAGGTAGTAGATTCAAATCCAGAAATGGAAGTATCACCTGCTGGAATTGTGGAAAGAAAGGACATACAAAGAAAGATTTTTGGTTGAAAGAAGATCAACATGAAGGTAATGAAGAAGTAAAAGATACAGGTATTGTTGCACAGGATGCTCTCATATTTTCTTTGGATAGTTAGGTAGAATCATGGGTTTTAGATTCTGGTGATTCTTTCCATGCAACCCCAAATAGAGATTTTTTTCATGATTATGTCCATGGACACTTTGGAAAAGCTTATTTAGGGGATGGTGAGCCTTGTCAAATTGTTGGCAAAGGGAAAGTGCAACTAAAATTGTAGACTGGCAACATATGGGTGTTGAAAGATGTCATGCATGTACCCATCTTGAAGAAGAATTTGATTTCTATAGGGAAGTTGGGTGATGAGGGTTGCACAGTAAATCTCACAGTGGAATCTTGGAAAGTTTCCAAGGGTGCACTTGTATTAGCAATAGGTAAGAGAGTAGGTACACTTTATCTATCTACTTGTATTACTGATTCTCCTTCTATTTTATCTACTTCAGATGTAGATGCAAAGATGTGGCTCTATAGGCTTGGTCACATGAGTGAGAAGGAAATGCATGTTCTTAAGTCAAATGATAAGATTTTAGATTTGATAGACTAGGATTTCTGTGAGCATTATATGTTTGGAAAATAGGAGAAAGTGAGGTTTCTAAAAATTGGGTCAACAACGAAGAAGCATAGGTTGGAGCTTGTTCACACAGGCGTGTGGAGACTAGCTCAGGGAGCTTCTATTGGAGGATCACAATGGTATGTTTCTTTCATTGATGATGCTACAAGAAAGGTATGGGTTTATTGCATAAAGAAGAAATCTGATGTTTTTGACACTTTTAAGAACTGGAAAGCCTTGGTTTTCAAGGAGAAGATGATGGACATAGATTAATTCAAGAGGATAAATAATTTTGAGTAGGGCAAGGTTGATTTGGACAAGGTTATGATCCAAAATGAGCTCGTAGGTAAAAATCATCACTCACAGGAAAACACAGTTATTGACGTCGATCAGGTGAGAATCGACATCGATCAGGTAGAAATTGACGTCAATCTAGTGGAGACCAAAGTTGATGATGTCAGGCAGGTGGGAACCAACATTGGTCAGGTGGAAACCGACATCAGTCAGGTTGCATAAAAGGAAACCGACATCGGTCAGGTGAGAATCGACATTGACTAGGTCAGTCAGGTAGAATCGACATCAGTCAAGTGCAGACAGAGAGATGATCGAGATCGGTCACTATTAGAACGAAATTTGGGCAAACAACAAGCTGCCAATAAGTCTCAAACGCCCATGTGGAGGTTCAAAAGGGTAAGTAAACCTCAATTTCATTATTCCCCTTATTTATACTACTTTTTGCTCACTGATGGTGGAAAACCAAGAAGTTTTGAAGAGGTAATGTAGGTAGAATCTAGGAAATAGTGGGAGCATGGCATGAATGAGGAAATTGATTCCTTGGAAAAGAACCAAATGTGGGATTTGGTTGAGTTGCCAGTCGGAAGGAAAACACTGAAAGATGAATGGATTCATAGGTTAAAGAAAGGAGAGAATGGATAGGTGAGATATAAGGCCAGGTTATATGGTCTTGAGCAAGCTCTAGGACAGTGGTATTTAAGGTTTGACAGGTTTATGACAAAGCATGGCTTTAGTCAATGTCAATGTAGCCATTGTGTTTATTTTACTAGGTTGGATAATGGTCGCTACATTATCCTATTACTGTATGTAGTGTATATGCTTGTTGTAGGGTCACACATGCAAGGAATTGCTGAGCTAAAGGTAAAAGTAGCTCAGACATGTGCCAGGAAGGATTTAGGAGGAGCAAAGAAACTCTTTGGCATGAGTATTTCTAGAGACAGGGAAAATCATAGGTTGATTTTATCTCAAGAAGATTATTTGAATAAGGTAGTGGAGAGGTTCAATTTGTAGGATGCAAAATTGGTTAGCACACCTATGGTTGGATAGTTCAAGTTAAGCTATGAACAATGTCCTAAATCACATAATGAGGTTGAGTACATGGTATGTACTAGACCTGATATTGCCCAAGTAGTGGGAGTTGTCAGCAAGTTTATGGCCAATCTAGGAAAGGAGCACTGAAAAGCAGTTCAATGGATTCTCAGATATCTGAGAGGGACCAACAACAGGTATTTATGTTATGCAGGGTCAAGCACTTCTCTACATGGGTATGTAAATTCAGATATGGTAGGTGACTTGGATGGCAGGAGGAGCACCACAGGATATGTGTTCACTATTGGTGGAATAGTGGTTAGCTAGATATCAGAGTTGCAGCAGGTTGTTGCAATCACAGATGATAGCAAGGATAAAAACCTTACAGATATGTTAACAAAGCCAGGAACAAAGGAGAAGTTGAATCTTTATTCAAATTTTGTTGGTCTTCAAGATTGAACTTGAAGAGGGATACAAGCTAGAAATAAATTAGAGGATGTTGTTGTATAGGTACAGATATAGGTGCAGATGTTTATCTCCAAGTGATAGATTGTTAAGTTATGGAGCTAAAAGCTTCACTGATGCAAATGGTAGAGGTTGATGAGTGTTAAAGTAACCGATGTCGATCAGATCAATCAACATTGGTCATATCTAGTTACATAACAACTAGCATCAGTTATGGGTTGGCCAGCATCAGTCAAATAAGAACCGACATCGGTCATCTCTAAATAGACAGAGACTGAGTTTGGTCATCTGTACATTGTAGAACTATTCTAATTTTAGACAAACAGTGAGTTTGCATGTAAAGACTAATTTTAGTCTTGAGTCTACATTTCAAATTATTGTTTGGTTTGGGATCTATTTAAGAGACCCATGGGTTGTATTATAATTAAAGACTAAGAAGGATTAGATCTTCAAGTGTAAGATCAGTTGATCTGCAGGGTGTGCAAGATTAGGAAGATCTACATGGTAGCAAGACCAGTTAGATATGAAAGTGTGCAAGATCATGAAGGTTTGCTTAGTAAGCAAGATCAATTAGATCTGTAAGGTGTAAGATCAAGGAGATTTGTTATAAGGTAGGCAAAACAACCATTGAGTTGATTGTCACATGGAGGGAACAACAACTCGATATTGAGTTGATTGTTGATTATAATTGAGAGAGAGAGAAATATTGAGGGAGAATTACTGGACACCCAAGAGGTGTGAGAAGAGTGAGATTTCTTCATTGTATTTCCTTCTAGAAGAGTGTTAGTACAGATTGTATTGTTTCTCATATCATCTATTCTTTGCTATTTTTAAATTCTAGTTACTTATTACTTCTAGTTTAATTCTGTGTTTAGTTGCTTATACAAAGGTAATCAAGTGTACTCTTAAGGAGTGGATCCTAACACTCTTTCTAGCCTAAATTAAACTAAGAAAATGACGTTGATCTCCTTGCAGAAGATCAAGAAGAGTCAGCTGGTGACTCCAACATTGGTTTCCTGAATTATCAAGATGAACCCAAAAGTAAAAGTGAAGTAGTTGATGGATCATATGTTGTATTCACCTGATCCAAGAATTGGTCAGCCTAATCAGCTGATAAGGAGAAAGTAGAAGAGTGACCTATTGATGTAGGTTTTTATTTTTCTCTATTTTTTAATTAAAGAAATTGTATTTCTTGTGCTTACATGGAGTTTTCCTACATTTGTGGGATAGGCTAGCTTATGTGGAGATGTGTGTCAAAGATGTGTCATAGGTGTCATAAGAATGTCATAAGTAACTCCCTTGATGGGAGTTACTTCTCTATTCATAGCACCTTGTCACCACCTTTCATGGAGGAGTTATAGTCTATTCTT
Organism: Torreya grandis; assembly: GCA_037957365.1. Taxonomy (NCBI): domain Eukaryota; kingdom Viridiplantae; phylum Streptophyta; class Pinopsida; order Cupressales; family Taxaceae; genus Torreya; species Torreya grandis. Next base: position 4,724,025 of record JARHVA010000004.1, on the reverse strand, counting down.
GGGGTGCCTTGGCCACCTTTTGTGGAGGAGTTAATTACATGCTCTCCTATATGTATTCTTCACTTTGGCCATCTCATGTTAATCAAATTTTAGTTTTCTCCATTTTGTCTTGTGCAATTTATCTTCTTGTGTAATTTCAAATTGCTTTAGCATCTATGTGGTGTGCACTTGCTTCATCTCGTGTGATCACGTCTCCATTGCATTCACATTATATAGATTCTAGAAACAACTCTGATATGACCTCAACCAACAATTTCAATTGCCAAATGAGGAACTTCTCTGCCTTTCTAGCCAAAGGACCCAGTGAGTAATAAAAAGGTAAATACATTAAGCATTCCTCCATCTTCAACTTCAATTCCATAGAACAGTCCTCCCCCTCCTAAAAACTAGAAAGATGACCCCCTTCTTCTCTTCCTAGTCCATCTCAGTCATTTGACATAATTGATCATGTTAAGAAGACCAAAATTCAAATGTCTGAATTTGAATTCTTACAATCCAATCTTGAGCAGTTGGATAGGTTGGTGGAGTGTGTGAAGAATAAAGCTGTCCTTGCAGGACAAGATGCTAAAAAGTTAATTCATGATCCTCCAAGGAACATTCCCATTCCAAAAAATCTTGTCATTACTCCTCTAGCTGCCCCTAGGAAAATAAATCCTTTCTATGTTTCCCTATTGATAAATGGTCACAAGTTGAGCAACTGCATTATAGACTTAGGTGCATCTAATAAAATCATGCTTGCCAAGGTGGTAGAATCTCTTGGTCTCACACTAACCAAAACATTTGGGAGATGTTTCTCCATGGAGAACAAACAAGTACCTTTGTTGAGACAAATCAAAGATGCCTAATTTACATTTGTAGCATTACTAGACAAGAGAATCAAGATGATAGTTCTAGTGGCCGACATCCCAGCATCATATGGCATTTTGCTTAGGTGAAATTTTGGCAAAGATGTTGGTGGAGAATTGAGCATGGACCTGTCTAAAGCAAGGATCCCTGTTAACGGTGTTATGTAGAGGCTGTTCCTTGAAAAGGAAGAAAAATATGTGGTCACTCAAACATCAGCACCTGAAGCTCAAATTTTTTTTGAGTCTTCAAGCATGGGTAATTAATTTTTATCCACATAAGAAGTTCATGAGGTGCTTGATAAAGTCCCTGAATGTGATCTAGGTTTTGACTCAGACCATATGTCAGAAGAACTGGGAGGTTACATTATAGATGGAGAAGGATCTTCCCTCTCTAATGAAGAAAAATCTAAAGAAAAATCAATGTCTGATGAGGTATGGATTTTGGAATTTGATGGCAGCTACTCCTCTACTAGCTCAGGAGCTGGGATTGTGTTGATATCTCCTCAAGGAGATATTTTTTCTTACTCATATAAGTTATAGTTCAGTAATACCAAGAACACAGCTGAGTATGAATCTCTATTGCTTGAATTGAAGGCTGCTAGAGATAAAGGCATCAAACTCCTTCATGCCAAAGGAGATACTGAATTGGTGGTTTGTCAGGTAAAGAATCTGTATCAAACCAAAAATGAAATATTGTGCCATTATCGCAACCTATCCTAGGATCAAATTGAAAGCTTTGATGATTTCAACATCTCTACCATATACAGAGAAGTTAATGACCGAGCTGATGCACTCATTGTTTCAACAACTCTTTTAGTTCCTCACTCAGACTTCAAAGAAAATAAGTACACCATTGAACTAGTTTTTTGACCAAGCATGCCTGATAATACTGATCATTGGCAAGTATTCAATAGTTATTACCAAATCATTGCCTTCTTGGAATAAAAGGACAGCTTTGAACAACTGCACTTTGAAGGTAGTGAACCTCACAAGCTTGAACCAACTCCTGAATCAAGTTCAAATGCAGGTGAAGAGTTCCTGCAACTTAAATGGAATAAAATTTCCAAAGAACTAGTTTCTCTTGAGAAATTATTTGACAAGCATGATAGATTCATCAAACAACAACAAATGGATACAAAATCCACCCAGTGGTTTGATCAAGTAAATTTAGGTACTAAGGAAAATCCCAAGATGATGAACATTGGGAAGTGCTGTACTCTAGAGGAGAAACTCAAATTTACTGATCTGCTTCACCATTACATGGATGTTTTGGTGTACTCTTATGATGATCTGAAGTCACTCAGGCTTGAGAAAATTCACCATGAAATTTCTCTTAAGGTTGACTCAGTTCCTTACAAGCAAAAACCTAGATAGTATAATCTGAAGATATCAGGTACTATACTATCTAAAATACAAAAAATGTAAAATGCTAGGATAATTTTCCCAATCCATCATTCCACATGGATTGCCAACATAGTCCCTGTGAGGAAGAAGAATGGAAAAATTTGCATTTGTGTGGATTTCAAGAATCTAAATCAGTCATCTTTAAAGGATAACTATCCTTTGCCCATCATGGATCAAGTGCTTCAGACAGTGACCATTTAGGAGATGTTATTAATCAGGTTGAAGTTGGTGAAGCAGACCAACACAAGACTTCATTCACCACACCTTGGGGCATGTTTGCATATAGAAGGATGCCTTTTGGCTTGATAAATTATGGCACTAACTTTTAGAGAGCAATGGACCTTGCTTTCAAGGATGAGATGGGTAAGCTCATTGTGGTATACCTTGATGACTTGATTATCTTTTCCAAGCATCACCCAAATCATATATGCCACTTGCAACAAGTGCTAGAATGCTGCTCCCAGAATGGCATTTCCTTGAACCCTAAGAAGTCAATTTTTGGAGTAACAGAGGGTAAACTTCTCGAACACATTATGTCCAAAGAAGGCATAAAGATTGACTCAGACAGAGTCAAGTCTATCCAAGAACTTAACTTGCCTACAAGTAAGACTGATGTTCACTCTTTCTTCGAAAAGGTGAATTTATTACGAAGGTTCATCCCCAAGTTTACTGAGAAGACTCGACATATTGTGAACATGATGAAGGGAAAGGCCACCTTTAGTTGGACTGAAGTGTTAAGTATGGAATATATTGAGAGGGGGGGGTGAATCAGTATATTATAATCTTATAAATCTTTCCTTTAACCAAATTCCACTTAATAAATCATTTAAGAAATGCAATAAAACTTAAACAATAAACATCACACAAGACAAAGAGAGACACTAGATATAACGTGGAAACCCAATGTGGGAAAAACCACAGAGAATCAATCTCAAATATATTTGTGAGAATAACCCCACAGGAGCACCGTACGCCTTTGCCAAGTAAAAACCTCAGCTACAATTCATGAGCACCAACCCATAGGAGCTTCAAACCCCTTTGCCGAGCACCAACCCCTTTGCCAAGCACCAACTCAGCAACAATTTGTGAGCACCAACCCACAGGAGCACCAACCCCTTTGTGTATACCACACACCTATCTCTCAATGTTGCTATCTCAACAAATGATAGATCAATACATCTTATTCCTCTCTCTCACTTTTTCTCTTCTAATCTAGATATAAAAAATACAAATCATCTCTCACAATTGCTCTTCTAAGCTAATTATTACAATATCAAATCAACCTCTCACACCCATATTACAAATGGCTACTCAAGCCTTTATTTATAGCTTTCCAAATGACCTTTGGCCTTCCCCCTTTGTGACCCTTCAATCCTCATGAAAAATGGTGCCAATCTTGGATGACCCTTCATATCCAAGCATTTGAAAAGTCATGTGGTGACCCTTCATGACCAAAAATGTCTTTCACACTTTTGTCCTTATCTTTGGTGACTTTTCGTATTCCTCAAAGTGTCCCTTCATGAGAAATTCGCCCTTTACTCTTTTGTCTTCACTTGGTGACCCTTGGTATTCCCCAAGATGACTCTTCATGGGAAAATGTGTCCCATCCTTCTTTTGTATTTATCCCGTGACTCTTCGACTTCTCCATGGGCCCTTATTTTGTCTCATATGCAACCAAAAATATATTCATTAATATTAAATAAATATTAACTCATATTAGCCAAGATAAATAACATTAAATGCAATGGGGCCTTTATCACCAATAATACTAAACCTTTGACATCAATGACAATATTTCCAATAATGTCCCCCTTTGTCATTGATGGCAACCTCAATCCTGAAATTACCACATCCTGTTACCTACACATACCGTCATTTGAAAACATACAATAACTCCTCCTTACTGTAGCAACCTGTACCTATTCCTTGTACCTATTTTCTACACCTATCCCTATACGTATTATTCTCCCCCTTTGATATCAATGGCAAAGGGCCTACCTAGAGCTAACACTTAGCTCCCCCTCAGTTGATGTTGAACATCAATGGCAAGAAGTAATAGAAATTACTCCCAACTCCTCTCGCCGATCTGTGAATGTATTTGATTTTACCTGTCCTTTGAGAATCTAAAATCAACTCATTTGAATATTTTCTTCTAATCTCACAACCTTCCACATGAAACTTTAAGGTGTATCCTTGATCACATATTTGCCTTATGCTTATAAAACATTCTTAGTCTTGGTTCTACCATTATCCAAAGATAAAGTACCTTTTTTGGCTATCTGGCAGTGGTTTTATCTCCGAATCTCACTGTACCACCATTGGTCTTCTTTACTCTTATCTCATGTCATATGCATTGAACATCCACTATCAACGGACCATGGCTGATCTTTATCTCTTACATGTAAAGCTGTTTGCACCAACATAGAATCTTCAGGTTGTTTCTTCTGCCATGAACATGTCTGAACCTTCTTCCTGATGAATGGAGCTTTGAAACTTTGATCTTCCTTGATTGAATCTACATGATTATCCTTTTCCTTCTTTCTGAAACTATTAGGTCTTTTTCAACATTCTAATTTCTTATGACTATAATCATTTGAAACACTTCAAAACACTGCATATGCAAGAATCATTCTAATAGCCTCAAACCATAATACTGATGCAAATTTTTTTTCAAAAATATATTCCCTCAAAATATATACAAATTAATTTGCTAGCTCACCTTCTTATCATGCAACATAACCAAGACCCAATAGTATCCACCATGCTTCAATTTTTAAAAGTGTCTCCTTGAAGCCTAGAAGAGACACCCCACACAATAGGGTTCTAGAAATAAATCTCAAGAGATTCCCACATCTCCTCTATTTTTTCCTTGATCTTCTTGTGTTTTTATTTTAGAATCCATTTAAGTATGTCTAACCTTTTTGACTTACTAACCTTATCATTTATGATTTTTTTCTTTTTCTCAACTTTTACAACTATCTTATCTTGACAAATCTCATGCTCAAATGTATTAAGAGATTCTGCACAATCCCTCTTATCTGATTCTTTATCTACTATAGCAAGTAATTCATTTTCATTCTTGAACTCAACCTGATCAACCTTTACTATTTTAAGTCTCCAAACCTTAATTTGTCTTTTCTCATATTTTCTAGGGTCTCTGTAACCTTTGACATACTTTGAATATCTCTTTACTTTATTTTGGCATAATCTAGCAATATTTCCAACCTCATGACAACAAAAGCAAACAATATTTCTCATACCTTTTTCTTGAATGTGACTGAGATCTCCCTTTGACTGATTGCTTCTCCTCATACAATATCTTGCCCTATGACCAACATGATGACAAATAAAACAATGGCCATGAAAAGAATTTAAAAACTTGAAAGCATTGGGCTGCCTGATTGACTTCTTTGATTTGCCTTCAAAACTTGCATCCTTCTTTCCTTGGACTAATATTTCATGATCTTTCTCAACCTTGATTATAAACTTCTCATGATTATCCTTTAAATAATCTAACTCAACCTTCAACTGATTACACTCTTCTTCTTTTGATGTTAAAATTGAAGTTGCAACCTCTAACTAATTTTTAAGATCTTGAATAAATATCTTATTTTCTTTTACTTCTATAGCCAACTTAGAATCCAAGATACACACCTTTTCCTTAAGAGACTCAACCATAGATTTTAACTCTTGATTCTCCTTCTTTAGCTGCTTGGCCATCTGTGTTTTTCCTTTGATCTACCTTCAAGCCGTTAAACCCTTTTTGAAGGAACATGCTCTGATACCAATTGTTAAGCATGGAATATACTGAGAGGGGGGGTGAATCAGTATATTATATATCTTATAAATCTTTCTTTTAACCAAATTCCACTTAATCAATCATTCAAGATATGCAATAAAACTTAAACAATAAACAACACACAAGATAGAGACACCAGATATAACATAGAAACCCAATGTGGGAAAAACCATGAAAAATCAATATCAAATATATTCATGAGAACAACCCCACAGGAGCACCATACCCCTTTGCCAAGTACAAACCTCAGCTACAATTCATGAGCACCAACCCATATGAGCTTCAAACCCCTTTGCTGAGCACCAACCCAGCACCTATTCATGAGCACCAAACCACAGGAGCACCAACCCCTTTTCCGAGCACCAACCTAGCAACAATTTGTGAGCACCAACCCATGGGAGAACCAACCCCTTTGCCAAGCACCAACTCAGCAAAAATTCATGAGCACCAACCCACAGGAGCACCAACCCCTTTGTGTATACCACACACCTATCTCTCAATGTTGCTATCTCAACAAATGATAGATCAATACAACATCTTCTTCCTCTCTCTCACTTTTGCTCTTCTAAGCTAGATATAACAAATATAAATCATCTCTCACAATTGCTCTTCTAAGCTAGATATTGTAATATCAAATCAACCCCTCACATCCACATTACAAATGGCTACTCAAGACTTTATTTATAGCTTTCCAAATGACCTTTGGCCTTCCCCCTTTGTGACCCTTCAATCCTTATAGAAAATGGCACTAATTTTGGATGACCCTTCATATCCAAGCATTTGAAAAGTCATGTGGTGACCCTTCATGACCAAAAACATCTTTCTCACTTTTGTCCTTATCTTTGGTGACTTTTCGTACTCCTCAAAGTGTCCCTTCATGAGAAATTCGCCCTTTACTCTTTTGTCTTCACTTGGTGACTCTTGGTATTCCCCAAGATGACTCTTCATGGGAAAATACAACTAAAAATATATTTGTTAATATTAAATAAATATTAACTCATATTAGCCAAGATAAATAACATTAAATGCAATGGGGCCTTTATCACCAATAATACTAAACATTTGACATCAATGACAATATTTCCAACATGAAGAAAGCAAGTCAACATTTGAGAATATCAAGACTACCATTACCCATGCCCTAATTCTGATTTGTCCAGACTACAACAAAGAGTTCATCATATACAGTTATGATTTTAAACACACATTTTTAGCAATTCTGGTTCAACAGAATAAAGAAGGTATGGAATCTCTCATTTCTTTCATGAGCTGCCATCTCAAAACTCATGAGCTGAAGTACTCAAACATGGAGAAGCATGCTTATGTAGTAGTGAAGGCAGTCAAGCATTTCCACTTCTACATCTTGAATTCTCACACTATTGCCTTGGTTCCTGATACTACGGTCAAATCCATACTAACTCAATAGGAGTTTGGGACAAAAAGAGGCAATTGGATTGCAAAGATATAGGAGTTTGGTCTAGTCATCAAGCCAACAAAGCTAGTATGGGGAAAAGGCCTATGTCAATTAATTGTTGATAACAAACTAGTAGAAATAAAACATGAAGAAGTAGAGGTGGAAGACACACCGATAGTTCTCTTTGTCTCCACTATGAATGAATGGTATTCAGATATTGCTTATTTCTTTACTTATGGTGAGTGTCCTGCTCACCTATCTTTCAAAGAAAGGAGAACTATCAAGTTGAAAGATACCAATTTTGTCATTTGGGACAATGACCTATACAAGATGAGCCTTGATGGAGTGTTCCTTCACTATGTGGACAAGGAGCATCAAAGCCAACTTTTGAAATCTTTCCACAATCTAGCCTGTGGAGGACATTTTTTTCCTCCTATAACTACCCACAAGATTTTGTGAGCTAGGTATTATTGGCTAATTTTTTTTCCAAGATGAATACAAGTGGGTAAGAAAATGTGAACTATACCAGCAGTTTGTTGGAAGACCCAAGTTAGCTACCCTACCTCTTAAGCCAGTGGTCATATAAGAACATCCAATAATGGAGAATTAATTTTATTGGAGATGTAAACCCATCTTCAAGTGCTGGACATGATTATGTCCTTACAACAACTGATTACTTCACCAAGGTAGTGGAAGCTATCCCAACCAAGCATGCTACTTCAGAAGTAGTGTGAAATTTCCTCAAGGAGAATATCATTTCCAGGTTTGGGGTCCCAACCAAAATTGTCACAGACAACATAGCTTATTTCACTTCCCAGGAGATTACTCGGTTCTATTTTTACTATGGGATCACCCTCTCTCACTCTTCTGATTACTTTCCACAAGGGAATGGACAAGCTGAATCAAGTAACAAGAACCTAATGACTATCATCAAGAAGCTAGTGGATGACAACCAAAGGACATGGTTTAAAGCATTGGTTGATGCTTTATGGGTAGATAGAATTACACCATAAAGGGTAATTGGTATGTCTCCTTTCCAACTTCTTTATGGTATCAATGTTGAGATACCAATCACCTTGGAATTGTTAGCATTAAAATTGGCTAAGGCAATTGAAGATTAGACATATGAAAGCCTCCTTGATAAGAGGATCATGTGCTTGACTGAACTAAATGAGTAGATAATTATGGTGGTGGACTGAATTTCTGCCCATCAAATTCTAGTGAAGAAGCTCTTTGACTAGAAGGCAAAAAACTATGATTTCTAGGTTGGAGATCAAGTCCTGCTATGGGACAAGAGAAGAGAACCAAAGGGATGCATGAGAAGTTTGATTCTCTTTGGAGAGGCCTATTTATTATCCATCAGCTTAGTGTTGGAAATAACTTAATGTTGAAATATCAAGACGGTGCGCTCTTGTCTTTGCCTCACAGTGGGCAGCATCTAAAGCACTTCAATATGTGAAGTATCAAATAATATCAGCTTGTACATATGTATATTTGTATAGTCTTTAGTTCTATTTTTGTGCTTTCATTTTTGTTTTTTTCACCTTTATTTTTGGGTAGCACGACTCCATAGCCCAATGGCATAATTCAAGGCACTGGAGATTCTGGTTTTTACTCCCCTCAATTGTTCTAACTGAAGGAAGTTCCCCAACAGGAGCCATCTGTTGTCCCCCAAAAATATCACTCATTTTTGGGACAACGTATGAACTATTTTGGTCCAACAGATCAAAATTATCTCTCCCCTTCTCAAAAATTGTTCTGAGCATTCAAATTCTTCATTATTCAAGCTTTTTCATATTTCTATAGACTCTGCAGGCTTGAATATATGGACTCTACAGGCTAAGTTCTATAGACTCATATCTACAGACTCTACAGGCTTGAATCTACAGACTTTGTAGGAGAGAAATAGGTTCAACACTTAGCCATTTTTTTATCATGAAGAAACTGTAGAAGCTGCCAAGTGTCATCTACTGAGACACATTATGATTTGCTTCTCAAAACAATGGAATGCGATAAGTGTCAACATCTAAAGCTTCTTCATTTTGTTTTGTAAAGACTGTGGCAGGCCCTGGGTAAGTTGCTAAGGTCAAATGGAATGCAACAAGTGTCAACATCTGCATGAATACAAAAGAGTCTCGAATGGTTTTATAGTGTTTATATGAGCTCGACGGAAGTTGCCACATGTCATCTTTTGCAAGACTCTTAAAAGGCATCCAATGCCTCTATAAGTGAAGTAGATGCTGCCATGTGTTCTCACCTATTTCACAGCAGATGCTATATTGTGTCACTTGTTGAGATTAATGGAAAATTGACTAAGGCAAAGCCAATGGAAAAAGTGCCCTTGTGGAGGACATTGAACCAAGTCGAGTGTCCTTGCAGAGGGCAACAAGCAAAGGCAAACACAAGGAATTCCTTTGAAAAGTTCTTGCGATAAAATGGTTAAGGCAAAAAATCCTTCAGACTTTTTGTCTGAAGGAATTCACTTGAGAATAAAGTCTGACAGAAAACTCAATGGAAAGTAGAGGCAAAGTGAAGGAAGATTTCCTTCAGACTTTTTTTTCGAAGGAAAAGTCTGTCGAAATAGAAAAGTTGCCAAGGAAATAAAAGCCTAAAAGCTGCCATGTGTCCCTTACAAAGTGTAGTGAAAGTCGCCACGTGTCATCTGCTGAGACATAGTTTCTAGTCACTTTCAAAATAGCGGAACATGCCATGTTTCATTTACAAAACTCAGTAGAGACCACCACGTGTCATATTCATAGGAAACTAATATGAGTCCCAAGGATTTTTTGAAGGCAGCTAAAGCGTGGCAGAAGCTGACAAGTGTCAGCATATGAGTGAATATAAAATGAGTCTTGAATGTTTCTATAGTATAGCCAAAGCTAAGCAGAGACTACCATGTTTTCTCTTCTGTAGGACTTTCAATTTTTTTTCTAAAGCTTCTATAGACAAGCGAAAGATGCCATGTGTCCTCACCTATTTCTTAGTGGATGCTACCACATGTCATTTGTTAAAAAAGTAGTAGAAAGTAGCTAGAGAAAGTGGGAAAGACATGAAGGAATGGCTAAGGAAGATGATGGGCATGCAGCCATCAAATTAAAGGCAACCAATTAGCTGTTTGCTTTCAAACAATGACGGCCCTGAACACGTCAAATTTGCGGCAATGAATAACTATTGATCCTTGTAGGCTTAAGTGCAGACCCTATGAATGAATTTAGTGACCCACTAAAGAGATAGCCCGATAGCTCAAATAACATAGATAAGGGCAAAATACAGCCAAGAAAGGGGGAACGATGAAGAAGGACCAAAAATATCCACACATGGGATATGTTTCTAGAAGGTGAAGCAGTTCACTAGGTGGATATTGGAGAACATGAACATTCAATGTCATGACCTATTTCTCTACATTGAGAAAAGCAAATAGGCAACTACACCAGATTACAACATATCTTCTTGAAAAAATTTAAAATGTATTGAATGCAACATGATGTGTTACGGCTCCCAAGTCTTTTTTAGAGAGCTATATATTGGACCCTCTCTTATTTTTTTAGAGATCTCTCTCTATTATTAGAAACAAAACTCTGCCCAAATTGAAAGGCATTATTGAGACTTTGAGCTTAGATTATTGATCATATTTAGTTATTTGAATAACAAAACAAGTGACTTTTCAGACTTTGTGCTGGAATAGCTTGGTTGTTGGGGAAATTGTTCTTATGTCTATTTCCTTAATACATTTTTTGTCCATTTAATTAAATAATCATAATTAGTGAAAGTAATCAGGAAGGTGTCCTGAAGCTAGCTGTGGAGAGACTTTGTGCCCCCACAATTACCTTTAGTGTGTTTTATTTCTATTCATGTGTAAAGGATCTTGGGATGACTTTGTGCCCTCATTATCCTTCGCATTTTACTCTTTGGAAGTTGAGGTGGAGACTTTGTTCTACATTTCATCCTGCTATGTTACTACACCCTATTACTGTTACTTATCACTACTAGAGAGTTTCTTTTTGTCTGCTGAACAACACTTTTAAAAGAAGAGGAGTGCCTTCTATCATTTCATTAGGATTTCTACTTTGATTTATGAACATCATATCTGAAAAAAGAGAGATGGATGGTTTATCCTACATTTGAGTGTTATTTTCTGCTTATATATATAGTATATAGCTCCCACATATTTACAAGGAACCTCCCCTTAATGAGAGGAGAGATTTGTCCCCTTTTAATGTAGCAAACCTACACATTTGGATGACCAATTTCCCTATGCTGTGATTGAAGAGACCTAATTTGCACATTAGTTAGCTGATTGACCAAATATTCAACCAACACACACCATGGCCTTGCTAGTTTTTGTGAACCCATTGCTGTAGAATTCTCTTTCGAGCGACTCGATTGATAAAATAAGTGACTAAAGTAAAATTTTCAAAAAAATGACAAGCTTTGTCAAATTCAGGCACATCCAAAATAAAATTAGGTAATGGAGAATCTGAGTCATCAACATTACCACATAGAAGACCTTCAGAATGAATTTACTCACTTTCTTTGGGTTCATGGTTGTGCTTGCTCGCTACAACTTTATATGCATTTGAAGATGCAGATATGGAGGCAACAATCATTAAATAAAGGGTACCCCTATATACACATAATATCTTCAAACTTTTATTTATTACTGACACTTTGTATCTTACAGGGATCTATCATGTCTCAATCTTTTTGAGTGCATGCCTTAAGGGGTACATCAATAAAAGAGTGGGAAGACCATTGGTGCTTCATAAGATTATTATCCCTTTTGCCACTTGCCATCTACATACTTGTCTCCGAAAACCATTAACCCTAAGCTTATTATTCTCAGTCCTACCTATTCTAATATTTTCCTCTATTCATCCCTCCTTTTCTTACCTTAACTCCCTTGTGGTCAGTTGAATATACTAGGTCGACTGGGTCGACCCAGTATAGTTTAGGGTTATTTTTCACTTTCTTAGCTTATTAACATTTTGACCAACCTAGCTCAAATCTAGTGAATTATCCTCGAAAACACACTGGGTTGACCTTGTACAACCGATGTTTTTGAGAAGATTTAGGGAAAAATCCACCTATATATACAAGTTCATTTCTCACCATTTCATAAGAGAATAATTAAGAGTGAAGAAGTACAAATGAATATCTATTATTGACCCTTCTACTTGAATAATAAAGCTTAGGGTTTCATACTTTCTTTAGAGATACCGATCTTGTCTTGTGGAGAAGTCTTTTATATGCTTAGATAAGTTGTATATCCTAGAGTTGATTTATCTTGGTTATCCTTACATACCACAACAATCTCATGTGAAGTACCTTAGCCAAGGGAAATATTGAGGCTCAGTGGGTTCATCTTAAAAGGTAAGCATTCCTAACTTTATTTCTCCTTTGTATGAGTAAATAGATAATGCATTTGTATTCTTCTCCTATGTATTAGGATTCTATATACATTGACATGAGTATATGTCTTTTAATATATGTTTAGTTTAGTTTAGTTTATTATTTATAACCCCCCAATTTGTGCCACAAGCTTTGGTGTGCACTAGATTAGATTTACTTTCTTGTTATTAGAATAAGTGAATGCTTTAAACCTTAGGACTCCATTAGGGTTATTGTGCAATTGTGTTAGATTATAGGATTTGAAACCCTTCCTAACATGATATGTTGTGACAAGTGATCCCCTAATTGGGTCTCATGGATCCCCATATTGATCATGCTCCTACTTAACAAGTGTATCCCCAATCAGAAGTGTATGTATGCTCTATCTTCTCTGAGCCAAGATTGATTTATAGATGTGATGAATTTTTAATTACATACATTTTGATGAGCCCAACATGAAACTAACCCTTACAATATTTTTTTCACTTATTTCATTCTTTTTTATCATATATTTTGACATATTGGATCGATTCTGTCGACCCAACTATTTCTCTCTATGTGCAAGTTTCTAAGAATAGGCAACTAGATCGACCTAGTCAACCTAGTATAGGTTTTTAGCCTTTCAGACACCCAGTTCAACCTACTAGGTTGACCCAATTAACCCCTTAAAATTTCAACACTCTATAATAGGTTCTTGAACCACTTGATTGATCCTTTTAATCCAATTTACAAGTTTTGCCAACATACTTCAAGGTTCTTCATCAATACTCTTCATTACATCTATGATCCACCAAGGTTTCTTTCTACCTCTCTATTTATTTATTTTCTATCTTTCCTTTCATAGTTCTTAGTCTCTAAAACTACCCTTACACAATCAATTGGATCAACCCTATCAATCCAGTTCTATGTCCTATGTGCTATCTAAAATAACTAGATCAACCCTGTCGACCCAGATCATTTTTAGACTTTGCTTCTATTGTCCCCCAAAAATATCAGTCATTTTTGGGACAACATTTGAAATATTTTGGTCCTACAAACCAAAATCCTCTCTTTCCCTTTCAAAAATTATTCTAAGCATTCGATTTATTCATTTTTCAAAGCTTTTCCAAAAATCTACAGACTCTATAGGCTTGAATATATAGACTCTATAGGCTTGAATCTATGGACTCTACATGCTTGAATCTACGGACTCTGTAGGAAGAAAATATACAAACTCTACAAGCCAAGTTCTACGAGCTTTGCATGTTGATTTCTACGGACTCTGCACAAAATAAGCAAGCTCTCAATGCTTAGGCGAGTTCAACAAGTTCAACAACCAATTGGTTTAACGTGCTTGGTGTAAAAGATCAAAAAGACTTAGCCAAATAATGAAGAATGAACCGATTGAACCATTGAATCATTAAACCAAAGTTGGTTCAATCGGTAGGTTCAAGGGGCTGCCCCAAATCCAAAGAGGCAAGTGCCCTTGTAGAGGGCAGGCAACATTGGTTCGAAGGTCAAAGAAAAGACATAATTCCTTTGGATTTGTTCAAAGGCCTAAAAGGAACAATTCTTTTAGACTTTTTGTCTAATGGAAATGATTAAGTGAAGAAGGCCAAAGGAATTCACTCGAGAAGAAACCCTGAAGAAATTAAAAGGAACAAATGGTTAAGGAAAATAAGCTTTCTTTCGGACTTTTTGTCTGAAAGAATTCCTTTAGACTTTTTGTCCAAAGGAAAAGCCCGATATAAAAATCTTGAGAGCCAAAAGCCCGCCGAAGAAGCAAGAACCCACCAGGAAAGTTGAAGCCTGAAGTCCACCAAAAAAAATCTCGAAGGGTAGGTACCCTTGTGGGGGGCACTTGAAGATGCAGAAGAGAGCCTTCCAAAAAAATTAGACAAAGAAGGTTTCAAAGAACAAGGATGGAACCATTGAACCTTGAACCAATTGGTTCAACAAGTTCAACTAGTTTGAAGGTTCAATATTTTAGGGCCTCAGAGGGACTTAGAAAGATAAAGGAAGCAATGATTAAGTGAGACACAAAATGAACTAATGAACCGATTGAACCTTGGACCGAAAGAGTTCAAAGTTTAATGGTTCATGGGTTCAAAGGTTTAAAGGCAGCTTGTGTCAAAGAGAGAAGCATCACACAGGTGGTTCAACAGATGGTTCAACCAAGGAGCGAGAAAGCGATTGAACCAGGAAGTGATGGAACAAAAGAGACAGAATGAACCAATGAACCAATGAACTTTCATAGGTTCAACATGGTTCAAGCAGCTGGCCAAAAGAAGAACCAAGAGTGGAATTTAAAGGAAGAACCAAGTGACTGACCAAAAGATAGCCTGATAGCACAAATCACAGTAGGAAGAGACAAAGCTAGAAAATAAAAAAGTAGAAAGAGGGAAAAGCCCAAAATATCGATGTAGAAGTAATTTCAGTAGGTGGAATAGTCCACTAAGCAGGTATTTTGGCTTGCAAATTAAAGATGCAGCTTGTTTTTCCTTCCATGAAGTAAAGAAAAAATGGATAGCTATGCAGATGTTAGAGGGGATAGACCAGATGATCCAAACTTGGGAGAAGACATATGGGATGAAATGACATGCCATAGTTAAGACAACCACCCTATTTTCAACATAGTCCTTTGACAAACCTAGAAATGCATTCAAGGCATTAAATGCACAACATGGGCCGTTCTATGAAAAAAAAGTGCCAAGTCTTTCTTGGCTTCTATATATTGTAATCTCTTTTATTGTTTTAAGGAGATCTTCCCCTTACCAGAAGTGAAACTCTACCCAAATTGAAAGGCATTAGTGAGACTTTGAGCTCAGATTGTAGTTCATATTTCTTTGATTGAATGAGAAAGCAAGTTACTTGTAGACTTTGTGCTGTGATGGCTTGTGCTACTTTAGGAGATTGTTCTTATGTCTATCTTTTGAAAGCATTCTTGTTTATTTGATTTAACAAGCAGAACTAGTGGAGGCAATAAGGAAGGTGTCCTAAAGCCAACTACTTTTAGACTTTACACTGTCATAGTTGTCTTCAATGTGTGTTTTTCTATTTTGTTTCTGTGTAAAGGACCTTGGGTTGACTTTGTGCCCCCCTTGTTCTTCGTACCTCACTCTTGGGTAGTCAAGGTGGAGACTTTGTGCTATACCTTAGATTGTTGGTTACTACGCCGTTGGCACCCTGTTACTTATCCTACCTGAAAAACTCTTGTTGTTTCCTGTAAGAACACTTTTGAAAGAAGAGAAGTGCCTTCAGTGTTTCCACCAAGATTTTCTCCTCTATTTGTTAACATTATCTTTGAAAAAAGATAGATGGATGGCTTATCTAACCCTTGTGTTTTACTTTCTGCTTATATATATATATATATATATATATATATATATATATATATATATATATATAGTATATAGCCACTGAATATTTAATAGGGAACCTCCCCTTGATGAGAGGAGAGATTTGTCCCCTTTGGATGTGGTAAACCTGCAACATTGGATGACCAATCTCCCAATGCTATGGTGATAGGAACTATTTTGGTCACCAGTTAGCTGGCTGACACAATATTCATCCAACAGTTTTTGGTGACTCCACTGGGGACACAGTAATTTTGTGCAATTTGGAACCTCAAGTTTTAGATTGAAACATCACCTATGTCTTACCCATTATCATTATAACCTTATCCATGCATTACGCTATGGAAGAATGAATTGCTCTAGTGATTTTGCATTGTTAATATTTCCTCCCTAGCCTCACACAATAGTTTTTGGCGACTCTGCTAGTGATGAACGTGCAGTCTGAAGCCTCAAGTTTCAGATTGAAGTAGTTCCTTCCCTTATCCATTATACAAACTCTGGTGACTCCGTTCCATGTCTTACCCATTATCATTATAGCCTTACCATTTTCTTCCATCTCTATTATTTTATTTGGTCTACAAAACTAGAGCTACTAGGAAAGAGTGCGCAGTTTGAAGCCTCAAACTAAAGCATGGCCAATTCTTTTCCATTTTTGTTCTACAATCTAGACACTCCACCCATATTTGTTATCCCTATTTTTCATAATCAAATCATGGCAGTTCAAGGCCCCTAGGGTAACTCATTTGGCCCACTCAACTTGAATCCACCTCTGCATGAACTTCCATGCAGTTTAAGAAAGAATTTCCTCAAATTCTTTGGTGATGAGAAGGTTCATGTTGATGAACACATTGTAGCTTTCAGCATAGCCTGCAGTGTAATAGTGGTAGAATTTGAAGACATAGTGGTCAGGATATTCATGAAGACACTACAAGGCACTGCTATACACTGGTTCTACCATCTGCAAGCTAGATCAGTGACTGACTAGGATACACTCAAAGCCAAGTTTGAAGCTAGGTTCAAGCCTGCAGAGAATGCACATGCTTTGCTAGCCCATCTCACTCAGATGAAGAAGGAACCTCATGAGCCTATGAGAAATTTTATTGCTAGGTTCAATAAGATGAGGCACAAGATTCCCATGGTCACCCAATTGACACCTTAGAATCTCAAATGCTTCTTCATCAACTCACAGCTGCTTGAAGTGAGTTTTCTATTGAAAAAAGCTAGACACATAGACCTTGAAGCTGCTCAAGACTTGGCTACTGAGCCATAAGATGACCTTATCTTGGTAGGAAAGATAAGGAGAAATATTAACAGAGGTAAACCCTCTTCATCTTTTGAATACTCACCCACAACCACCATTGACCCAATGGTACAAATACTGGCAAATGAATTGCTAGCCTTGAAAAGGCAAATGGCACAAGGTATGTCTTCTACTCCTCTATATAAATATATACCAATGAGGACATTTCCAAATCATCCATATCAAGGCAACACTACTAGAAGTCAAGGGCAACCAAATCATCTTCCTCCCCCACAGAGGAACCTTGCTCTTGAAGCACCTCTAACCAACTCAACAGTGGGATATCTAGAAATAGAACATGTTTCCTATTTCCAACCTGAGTTTGAGAAAGAAAATGATGCTGGTCTCTTCATGGAGTATCAAGAAGAATCGGCTGGTGAATCCTACATCAGTTTCTTGAATTACCAGGATGAACCCAGAAATGAAGGTGAAGCAGATGAGGGATCATACGTAGTATTGCCCAGCCCAAGAATCAGTCAGCCAAACAAGCTGATAAAGAAAGAACAGAGGAATGAACTCAACCTACAATTCTAATTGCTAAATGGGGAACCACTTTGCCTTTCTAGTCAAAGGACTCAGTGATTGCCAAGAAGGTTAGTACATCAAACATCTCTACACCTTCTACTTTAACTTCACAGATTAGTCTTCCCCCTCCCAAAAACCAAAAGGATGAACTCCCATCCTCTCTTCCAAGTCCATCTCAGTCATTTGACATAATTGATCATGTCAAGAAATATGAAATTCAAATGACTAAGTTTGAATCCCTGCAAGCCAATCTTGAGCAGTTAAAAATTGGTAAAGAGCTAGGTGTGGACCTGTCTGAGGCAAAAATTATGGTCACCCAAATGTTAGCCCCTGTAGCTCAAATTCTGTTTCAGCCGTTAGGCAAGGGTAATTACTTCTTGACCATAGAGGATGCTCATGTCTTAGTGGATGAAAGTCCTATAGCTGGCAATCCAAGATTTGATCCAAACAAGACATCAAAAGAATTGGTAGGGCGTAGTACAAATCAAGAAGGATCTATCTCTGATAAAGAGAAATCTAATAGAAGATTAGCTTTTGATGATGCTTGGATCTTAGAATCTGATGGCAGAAATTATTCCACAATTGGATGCGGATCTCTATTGCTCAGATTGAAAATTTCTCGAGATGAAGAAATCAAACTCCTTCGCACCAAAGGAGATGTTGAGTTGATGGTTTGTCAAGAGTTTAATGTTGACAATCAAATCATGTGTTGGACTGAACCAGTAGAATAATAAGCTATGGTGGTGGACCATACTGCTATATTCCAAAGTCATCAAAAGGAACTCTTCACAAAGAGAACAAGGAGTTACAGTGTTTAGAGAGAAGACCACATCCCACCATGGGGCAAGAAGAGGAAAGAGCCAAGAGGAAAATGCAAAAAATTAGTTTCTTGGTGGAGAGTTCCAATTGCCCATCACCATTTTTTGGGACAAAATGGTTTCCTACTAGTTTATTAAGACAACATCCCCTTTTCTTTATCCCAAGATGAGCAGCGTCTGAAGTACTTCAATTTTTGAAGTACCAGATAAGTTCACCTGTACATATGTATATCTATATAGTCTTTGGTTCTATTTTGTGCTTTTCATTTTCATTTTTTGGAGCCTTTCTTTTTTGGTAGCATGACTCCATAGCCCAATGGCATACTTCAAGGCACTGGGTATTCTGGTTTCTACTCCTCTCAGTTGTTTCAAAATTTTAACTAAGGGAAGTTCCCTAACTAGAGCTAGCTATTGTCTCCCAAAAATATCACTCATTTTTGGGACAACATTTGAACTATTTTGGTCCTATAGGCCAAAATCCTCTCTTCCCCTTTCAAAAATTATTTTGATCATTCAGGTTCTTCATTTTTCAAAGCTTTTCCAAAAATCTATGGACTCTGTAGGCTTGAATCTATGGAATCTGCAAGCTTGAATCTATGGACTCCGTAGGAAGAAAATCTATGGACTCTATAGGCCAAGTTCTATGAGCTTTGCATGTTGATTTCTATAGACTCTGTAGGAAAGAAGCAAGCTCTTAATGCTTAGGTGAGTTCAATGGGTTCAATGACTAATTGGTTCAACGCGCTTGGTGCAAAAGATCAAAAAGACTTAGCCAAATAACAAAGAATGAACCAATTGAACCATTGAATCATTGAACCAAAGTTGGTTCAATCGGTAGGTTAAAGGGGCTGCCCCAAAGCCAAAGAGGCAACTTCCCTTATGGAGGGTAGGCAACATTGGTTCGAAGGTCAAATAAAAGATAGAATTCCTTCAGATTTGTTCAAAGGCCCAAAAGGAACAATTCTTTTAGAATTTTTGTTCGATGGAAATGATTAAGTGAAGAAGGCTGAAGGAATTCACTCGAGAAGAAAGCCTAAAGAAATTGAAAGGAACAAACAGCTAAGGAAAAGAAGCTTTCTTTCAGACTTTTTGTCCGAAGGAAAAGCCCGATGGAAAAAGCCGGAGAGCCAAAAGCTCGCCAAAGAAGCAAGAACCCACTGGGAAAGTTGAAGCCTAAAGTTTTCCCAAAAAAAATCCCGAAGGGTAGGTACCCTTGCGGGGGGCACTTGAAGATGAAGAAGAGAGACTTACAAAAAACTTAGACAAAGAAGGTTTTTAAAGAATAAGGATGGAACTGTTGAACCTTAAACCAATTGGTTTAACAGGTTCAACTGGTTCAAAGGTTTAATATTTTAGGGCCTCAAAGGGACTTAGAAAGATAAAGGAAGAAATGATTGAGCGAGACACAAAATGAACCAATGAACTGATTGAACCTTGAACCAAAAGAGTTCAAAGTTCAATGGTTCATGGGTTCAAAGGTTTAAGGTAGCCTCTGTCAAAGAGAGAAGCAGCACATAGGTGGTTCAACGGATGGTTCAATCAAGGAGCGAGAAAGCGATTGAACCAGGAAGCGATGGAACAAAAGAGACAAAATGAACCAATGAACTTTCATAGGTTCACAGGTTCAAGATTCAACATGGTTCAAGCAACTGGTGACCATTGACGGTCCTATGGACGTCATATTTAAAGTACATAAATATCCATGGAAATTCAAATAAAGCATGGAATTTAAAGTAAGAACCAAGCAATTGACCAAAAGATAGCCTGATAGCTCAAATCACAGTAGGAAAGACAAAGATGGAAAAGACAAAAGCAAAAAGAGGGAAAAGCCCAAAATATCTGTGCAAAAGTAATTTCAGTAGGTGGAATAGTCCACTAAGCAGGTATTTTGGCTTGCAAATTAAAGATGCGACCTATTTTTCCTTCCATGAAGTAAATACAAAATGGACAGCTACACAGATGTTAGAGGGGATAGACTAGATGATCTAGACTTGGGAGAAGACATATGGGATGAAATGACATGCCATAGTTAAGATAGCTACCCTATTTTCAATGCAGTCCTTTGACAAACCTAGAAATGCATTCAAGGCATTGAATGCACAACATGGGCCGTTCTATGAAAAAAAGTGCCAAGTCTTTCTTGGCTGCTATATATTGTAATCTCTCTTATTGTTTTAAGGAGATCTTCCCCTTATCAGAAGTGAAACTCTACCCAAATTGAAAGGCATTACTGAGACTTTGAGCTTAGATTGTAGTTCATATTTCTTTGATTGAATAAGAAAGCAAGTTACTTGTAGACTTTGTGCTTTGATAGCTTGTGCTAATTTAGGAGATGTTCTTATGTCTGTCTTCTAAAATCATTCTTGTTTATTTGATTTAACAAGCAGAACTAGTGGAGGTGATAAGGAAGGTGTCCTGAAGCCAACTACTTTCAGACTTTGTGTTGTCATAGTTGTCTTCGGTTTGTGTTTTTATTTTCTGTTTCTATGTAAAGGACCTTGGGATGACTTTGTGCCCTCATTGTTCTTTGTACCTCACTCTTGGGTAGTCAAGGTGGAGATTTTGTGCTACACCTTAGATTACTGGTTACTATGCCCTTGGCACGCTGTTACTTATCCTACCTGAAAGAAACTCCTATTGTTTCCTGCAAGAACACTTTTGAAAGAAGAGAAGTGCCTTCAGTGTTTCCACCAGGATTTTCTCCTCTATTTCTTAACATCATCTTTTAAAAAAAAGAGATGGATGGCTTATCTGACCCTTGTGTTTTAATTTCTACTTATATATATATATATATATATATATATATATATATATATATATATATATATCCTTCACATATTTAATAGGGAACCTCCCCTTGATGAGAGGAGAGATTTGTCCCCTTTGGATGTGGTAAACCTGTAACATTGGATGATCAATCTCCCTATGCTGTGGTGATAGGAACTATTTTGGTCACCAGTTAGTTGGCTGACAAAATATTCACCCAACAGCTTCCATAGTAAAAATTTGACCCTATCAATGATATTTTTTATTTTGTGCATATAGTGTCAATATTATACCTTATTTAAAGTTGGAATTAACCTTATATCTGCTAGTAATTAGTTCAGACCTTTCTTTTTATGTTGCTTACATGCTTAGAATAGCTCACATAGTTTAATTAGGGGATTTTTAATTAATCACTTAGTTTCACTATTCCTATTTTATACACACATGGACAAATCATAAAAACATAAACAAGCACTTTAACATTTTGTCTACCCAAGACCAACCTATTTGGATTTCATCACCAAGGGGGAAGTCAACTTGATGCTTTGGTCAAGTATAAAACATGGTTAATGGTATATTCTAGCTGAGCACCTGACACCTTTATCATTGCAGTGTGTGAAGTGAGGGGGTAGGCCCCAATACCAAACCTATATCATTGCCACTATAGTCCCTTTCATCCTAAACTACCTGAAACCATCCTTAGATTACTATCTAATTATTTAATTATAGCTAACATCCAATCATATTAAGAATCATATCTTAATAATCTAATAAAAATTTAGGTTGACCAATTAGTTAGCTCTATACTTCTCAAGTTGATTTCTTGATCTTTTCTTAATTGGGTGCACAAAATATTGCATTGACCAGCATTAGTGCAAGATTTTGTTTTGTGTGCTTCAATTGGATTGGCTAGTGTTAATCTAATTGACTATCTGTTTCCTTTCACTACTTACTAATTTTCATTACTTGCAAAATTATCTTATTTTAGGTTCAAAATCTATTTTAATATTTTTTAATTCCCTTTTTGTTGTACTAGGTTTATCTAGTAGATTTTTTTCCTTTTGTACATTATATTGGATCAACCCAGTTGACCCTATATAGTTTTATTCTCTATTTGTGTGCTAGGTCAACCCAGTCGACCCTATACTATTTCAATCACCCATTTATTCTTTTCTTACTTATCTCTCTTATTTTCCCTTCATCATGAACTTTATATTAGATAATGACACTGAGTTATAGTTAGCAGACATGATGAACTTTACCAGTCCTAATAGGGTCTCCCATAGACAGAGTATGGATCCTCTTTTGAATGCTAGTAACGTTCATATTGTCACTTGCACAATGAACTATGGGACCCCTCCTAATACCTCTTCACAACATAATGATATTTTCTCATTAGCAGACCAACCCGAGTTAGAGTATACTCCCAAAATGTTTTTTTATATCTAAATTTCTTCAACATAGAGGAAAGGATCCTTCTACCATTTATAACCTCATGATTAGTGGTCAAACCAGAGAACCTCATTCACTTACTCCTACATTCTCAATGGGATTTGTAGGTACCACTTTATTTGGTTCTCAGCCTCTTCCTTCAACTTTGACTCCTTATGCCATGACATCTTCTTCTCTAACCCCTTATACCTCCATGCCTAGTATCTCAACTAACATGGTAGGGTCTACATCTAGTGGGCCTCTCCTAAGATCCAATATCCTTAATCCTTACAGCAGTTCAATGTTTGCTACTCAAGACAATTATTATTCTAGTGCTTCTTCCTCTCAACCATTCATTAGTCCATCTTTTGCTTCCCAAGAAATTTTTTCCATTAGTGCCTCACATTATCATAATTCTTATCAAACTCACATCAAAACTAATAGTGGTACCCAAACCACCAATACCAGCACAAATACCAATTTTAATGCTTCTAATGTTAATAAAACACATCAAATTTTATTTCAAACTCCAAATCAAATGAATACCTTTCAAGCACATAGCGCAAATAAAATGATGAGAATGCAAAACCACCTTCTTAATCTTCAATCTCATCTGCAACCAATGGTTTGGGCCACACATAACCAAAATGTTCCCCCTAATCCTCTTAAATATTCTTAAGTAAATATCATTCATCAACCTCCTTTAGTCAATAAAACCATCAAGCATATACAAAATGAACCTCTCACTACTCAAATTTCCAACATTGATATAGAAGGTATAACACCTACAATTTTTTATAATGGATCAACTGAACCCACCCTTCACCTCAAAACA
This sequence comes from Torreya grandis, assembly GCA_037957365.1. Classification (NCBI taxonomy): domain Eukaryota; kingdom Viridiplantae; phylum Streptophyta; class Pinopsida; order Cupressales; family Taxaceae; genus Torreya; species Torreya grandis. The sequence continues at coordinate 4,700,165 of JARHVA010000004.1, read as the reverse complement.
TTTAGAAATCTTTACAAGGATTCGACCAAATTAAAAACCCTTACCACTACCAAGCTCTTAGATAAAACCCTCATGGGTGATGCTTTGGATTGGTATAATCAACTTAGAGGTTATTCCATTTCTAGTTTGGAGGACTTAGTAAATGATTTAGTGCAATAATTCCAAACTAATGATCTTCCTGAAAAAACTTTGGCCATTTCATTAATTTAAAACAACATGAGAATGAAATTTCCCAAGTCTTTGTTAAGAGATGGAAGACTTTGTCAAATAAATGTGAACATAACATAGCAGATGACATTCTTTTTCATCACTTTACAAATATTCTCTTGCCTATATTATAATATTGAGTCCACACTCTCTCTCCATGTACCCTAGAGGAGGCTATTGAACAAGCTAATCGTCAAGATTTCCTAATGTGTTAATTTGATCCACCTCAACCTTCTACAGGTCCTCATCTCTTACTCAAAATTAAAAACCACAATATCACTAATGATGGTGTTATCGATCCTTATGAAACTATTCACAATGTTTAAGCTGTCGTTCCTAATCCTTCTTCAAAACCAGATCCTTCATCTCAATAATATACTAATCCTCATTTTTCTTAACCAAATATCATCAACATTCACAAACCTCTATCCTCAGCTAAATTGCTTAAACATCTACCTAGGCCTCTTCTATGAGAGGTTGACCCTACTCATCTTATGAAATCTTAGTATCATCCTAACAAGTTTTGTTGGTTTCATGCTAGTTTGGGTCATTATCATGAGACCTATAGATAGCTTCATAATTTAGTTATGGATTTTCTTCTTGGCCCTAATTTTGATCATGAGTCCATTATCTATAAGTGTCAACAATCATATGAGATTGCTTTCAAGGACTATAAATCACATGATAAAACTCAAGCCTTGAATCAAGCCAATTCTCATCTGGATATTTACAATTATACTTTACCTAATCATCAACCTATTCAAGATAACCAATACAAGCCCCCCCCTCCACAAATAATGTTGAAAGTCTTATTGAACCAACTTTTGAAGAGAATGTGATTACCATGACTAATATGTGAATGGTGGTGGCTTCATTGATTCCCAACCTATTTACACTCCTCTTTCATCTAAGGCATATCATGTTATCTAGGATTCTTCTCCAACTCATTTAAATGACTTGGGGAATGATGACCTTATTACTTTTGATGATCCAATTTATGATTCTCCATTGGATAACACATCCCATACTATTTCTACCACTCTTCCATCATCTTCCAATACTAATAATAACCAAGCTTCTAATAAAACTTCTTATAATTCTCAAAACCAACTTGAACCAACCACTTATTCATCTCCACATAATTTACAACCTTGTTCTAAACATCCTTCTTCCCATTTTTATAAAAAAATTCAAAGCACTTTGGCTCCTCCTTTCGAGGGCCTCCTTAACCATTATGTACCTATATCTAACAAACTTCTTATGGATTATGATGAATGGGATCCCATTACAAAACTTGTTAATCTCCCATACCAAATTCTATTTCTTGAGCTTATGAGGACTTCTCCATGTCATAGAAACTACCCCATGCAACTATTATTTGAGATGAATGTCCCTCGTCCTCCCCTAGTAATATGGGAGGAAACTTTATCTAGTTCTAAAGATAATATTTTACAAAAATGTGAAGAGATGTCTCTCAAAATTGATGAAACTATAGACACTTCTCTTTCTTTAAAATTTTCCATAGATTCTATGATTCCTGACAAGATTCTACTTCATGCCGATGATCTTCACTTATTTATAAGCATCCAAAAAAATTAATATCCAAGTTAAGTGTACATTAAGTGATGAGGGTTTTGACATATGTGGTTCTTCTCTTGATTTCATTAAGACTCTTAGATATCCCAAATGTAATCTTAAATATACATGCAACACATGCCAAGGATATGATAGATGATAAATACCTCCTCTAAGTTGTGTGTGTCTTCCCATTATCATTCCACCTATCACCATTTGTGTGAAGGTGATGATCTTTAACTTCCCTCTTTATTATAAAATCTTGCTTGGTAGGCCATGTACTCACCGCATGAGAGATATCACTTCTTCGGCATGTCAATGTGTTAAATTCACTCACAACAGAGCCATTTATAGGATTTAGGGTGATGTCAACCCTTGGAATTTTAAACAATTCCAAAATCATGGTCACTTCAATATTCCTACTCTTGATCCTTTATCAAGTGTTCCATTTTTTGAGTCTTAATGTCTCAACTTTCTTGTTAACTAAACCCAAGGTTACAATGGGCATCCTAAGCTCATTAGTAATATTCCTCCGAATCTCTTAGATTTTGATGATGATGAGCCTGATGAGATTAATTTAAAGATCAAAAATTTTGATCTCTTACCTCATCTCATCTTGTAGCTTCTTGCTTCTTTCTAGCCTTGTTCTCAAAAAACTCCTTACGATGGCATTCCCATAGTCTTGACCAAGACTAGGCATTCTATTCACCATGATTCATCAGATGACAAGGTTATCCCTACCTATTTCATTGTTCTTCACACCCTGGATTATGATGATGGTTATTATTTAGATGATCCATTATTAGGTGGTCTTATCCAAGCCCCTAATGCCAAGATTATCCATTATCATTCTTCTTTACTTGAGTATTTTCATGTATCTCATAATTTTCCTTCACTTATAGTCCCTAATTTTTACATTTTCCCCATTTATCGTAGGGTAAATATGGTGCTAAAACCTCCAATTTATTAGAAGCCACATAGGACTATGCTCATGGATCATGATATGATTGGGCCTTACTACTTTGCTAGGTACCTTGACCCTCGTAGTTAGTTTACCCCTAAGGTGAGAGTAACGCTCCTTAGACTTTCTATAGATCTCACTCCTCTCTTAGTAGAGCCTACTATAGTTGAGCCTCTTCTCTCTCCTATTATAGTTGATCCTATTTTTTCTCCTACTATTGTTGAGCCTACCCCTATTTTTGATGTTATCACTCCTATTTAGCTTAGATCCATTCCTTGTTCATCATCACCCTCCCTTGGTGATGGTTTGCTTCCTTTGTCTAAGATGGCTCCTCTACCCACCAAATGGGCTGATGAGTGCTCTCCAGCTTCTTCCACTCCTATTTTACCTCATTTTATGAGTGCTTATACTAAAACCACTCACAAGCATATCTATTAGTTCTATGGGATAAATAATCATCTTCCACACATTGTCATAAGCTATGATGATATATTGATACCTTACATTCTTATTCCCCATCATCAAACAAATCCATACCTCCCTCATAGGTAATTATTAAATATTTGCCTAAGTATGGTGAGGTATATTAGCTATGGCATCTATGTGGTACCCATCACACCGATCATTATCGCATCCTCCAATAACATCTCAAGGATCATCTTTTAACCATTCTCATACCTTCTTCCATTCCTACCATAGGTCATTCCCATAAGAAGGCTTCTCCTTCTTCTCATATGGTTCCACCTCCTATGGTTTTATCATTTCTTGTGGTCCCTTCACCACCTTCTATGCCTCCACCTATGATTCCTTCACCTATGGACTTTCTCTCACGTGTGGATCCTTCTCCACCTATGAGCCCTTCACCCATAGATCCTTCTCCACTGATGATTCTTAAATCTCTAGTAGATCCCACTCCCATGCATTCTCCTAACCATCCTTTGCCTAATTTTACTCCTTAGTATGATCCTTCGAGCATTCCTAATTTTTTAGTTAAACAGATAAAAAAGAAGTATTTGCCTAGTATTCATTAAAGATTGATGAAACTTTAGCAACAATGTATATCCAATTTCATAGAGACTTATCTGATGTATTGGATAATGTGTGTGGATATATTTACCAATATTTATGAGCACATTCATGGTGATTTTGCATTTAGTTGTTGGATTGGACATGTGCTCCAATCTTATTTTTATTTTTTATATCATTTGACACTATGTCATTTTTTTGCTTATCTTATATCATGATTTCTTGTTTGTTGTACTATATCTTGCTTATATTATCATTTATATTTCACATATGTTTGTCTTTATTTATCATTACTTTCCCTTTTTCCTTAAAGTTTTTTTAGAAACTCTCTTTCTTTTATCTTTATTATTGTTTTTATTTCTTATCCTTATTTTTCACAGATAATTTGTCATGATGATTTGGTTATACAAACACTGTTCCCCTTGGTTATTATCTCCCTTTACCATGTGCTCAGTTAGCAAAAAATCTATCTCATTATTACTTCCTTTTACTGGTCCAATTTGGATCTCATTTTTCCCTTCTTCCTTTTTTTACAAACTAAGCATATACACAGTTGAGACTTGAGATCAAATGTTATTTTATTGTCAAGCCTAAGTTTCCTAGTTGGTTTTTGTCTTTGGTTACTTAGCTTCCTTTAGCTTTAGCCTACAACTCATTTGTGTGTATCACTATCTCCCTCATGATTAGTCATTCCAAATCTAAATGGAGGAGGAATATTAAAAAGCCTTCAAAAGAAATTTAAAAGCTAAATCATTTAAACAAAAGGCAATGATATCAAAAGGCAATAATATTCTTCAAAAGTCTAATCACACTAAAAAATATGATTCAAAGCACATCTATTTCTTCTATTTGAAGCTCAATGTCCACATTTGGCCTCACGGTAGAGTTGAGGTCCTTTAGGGTGTGGTAGGATAGTAGATTAGAAGAGAAGAATAAAAAAATATTTTAATGATACCTACTTTGTCATGTAAGTACCTAATATTCGTAGTAGACTGACATCTCTATAAGGGGTCTAGAAAAATGGGGAACACGTCATGAGAAGGTAGGCCCATTTTCATTTTCCTTATACCAATATACCTTCATCAGTTGATCTTAGTAGCACACTTATTTTCTTACAAAGATTTGTGTCTATAGTGAATAGGTTTCCTTTGTACATAGACGACCACAAGTCACTTAGTGTCTTCTCATTCTCTTAGTATGCCTCTTGCCTCCTAAGCTCTTCTCATAAGATGCTTAAGTATTTATTTTTAGACTTCCTTTTTCACTCCCTATATCCCTTATATTTCCTCTTGAGAAACATTTTTTTATCTACTGACTACTCCCCTTGCGATTTCATTTGTGAGTTATTTTGTAAGATCAAAGATAGGACCTGACCATCCTCACAAATTACCATCTT